>NW_024102831.1:10914532-11347039 GCF_013122585.1 Styela clava | reverse complement strand
ATCCGTCACCATGTAAAAACAATGGGATATGTCAAGCCAATGGACAAGATTTCACATGCCAATGCCGTTTTGGATTCAAAGGCCGTTTATGTGAAAGACGAAACAGTAAGTGTATACATTCGTTAGGCCAGGGGTTGCCGACCTTTAGTCTCTCGTTTACTCCTACGCAAAAGTAAAAGTTTACCAAAACCCATTTTTTATGAAAATATCAAAATCTGTAGCGCTGGGGTAGACAGTCTCACCATCATTCAAAATAGAACGTTGTAATCTCATACTTGGCCACGTTTGGCCATGCACCTAAAGGAAATCCGTACTCTATTCGTGTAGTAGAGAGAAGTATGAATTTCGCAAAGCAGTATTTTGAATTTCTTAAGAAAATTTTCATGCACAAGTGTAATGACGTCTTTCATAGCGTTTGCTCATATTACTTCGATTCACTATCGTTTATAAAGTGACGAGAGCTCACTGCGATATTTCGCAGGCCACAATAATGGATGTATGTCTCGACAAAATAACCTTAAATCTTGCTACGAACTTAAATTCAAATAGAGATAAACAAAAGCCTTATTTTGTTGAATTTTTTGTCAACATAAATTTGGATAAATGTTTAAATTTGTTCAATATATTACTTGCTCATTCAAGTAGGCTACACTTCATATAGTAAATTACACAAAATCTTTTCCAACCAGATGCCAGATCCCGATGTCAGTATTGGTGGCTCCCTGAAGTTCCCTGCAGGCCGAAGTTGTGTGATGATTCTCCATGCAGCCTATTACCACAGTTGACCTGCAAAATTGATAGATGCGGACGTTGTAAGGCTCGCTTCTACAATCGTTTTGGTTTTGAAGTCCCTTGTACTTGGCGTCATCAATTTGGGCTGTTTTAAAAGTGAAAATCCATTTGAAGTCATCTATTCCTCTGAATAAAATTGATGCTTTCGGCTATCGTTTGCTTTGTCTCTTTTGTATATAAATTTATTTAATATAGTTTCCATGAAGTGCAATTCGTCATACCCGATGATTAGACACCGACAGGCATAAATGTACAGTGTGAGCAAATAGGTCGCAGATTTTGACGGGCTTTATTCCGTTCCATAGCAGTGGCGAAAATTTTGTATGACGTAGTCAGGAAGGACATACTAAAAATTGTTGAATCTCGCCCACAAGAATTTTTATGATAGACTAAACCAGTGGTCGGCAAACTGCAGCCCGCGGGCCAAATGCGGCACAAAAACACATTTTTTGTGGAGTTGAGAGGAGTTGTTGAGATATGCTCAGCGTTAACTTCCTATATCCACAGTTATTCTGTAATCTGTTGTATACCTGTCAATCAATTCGTTTTTTTTATCGATCTTAAGATCGGTAAGTATATTGATAGGTATTTGTCTGTATGTATGTCTGTATGTATGTATGTCTGTCTGTCTGTTAGATGCACGCGATATCTCACGAAGGCGTGGTTGAATCTGCTCCAAATTTTGCATGTGCATTCATCATATCTCGGACCAGAAGCCTATTGATTTTGGATGAATTATGTCGTATAATTAGCGAGTTATTAATTAATTAGTGATGAAGAGATCTGGATTTTCACAAATCGAGAGATTTTCGAGACGCGCTGAATGTGTGTGTGCGTATCAGATGCGCAAGTTTTCACGCTAGTGAGTCAGAGCGAAGGATACACACCGCTAGATCGTATCTCGTGATTAATCTTTGAGCCTTGTCCGTATCTCTCTTGTAACTTTGACGTCGTCGCGATGCGCAAGTTTCCTTCGAGAAATTTTCCACACTATTGAGTCAGAGCGAAGGATACACGCCGCGAGATCGTATCTCGTTACTTATAATTACTCCTTAAAGTTTAAGCAATGTCCATATCCCTAAATCAGGTTCGGGGTTGCAGAATTCCTCACCAAAATATCGCTAGGCTGTGTTTGAATAGCCGTCGCAACCTGGGTTAGCGGCGTTGTATTTAACACAAACTATAGGATTGGTAAATACAGAAATAGGCTATTGGCTGGAAACTAATCGAAACAATCCAGTTCGGATTTGCAGAATTCTTCATAAAAGTATTTCCTCGAGTAGTATTTCGACGACATGGGGAGTTGGCTATTGTATTGTTTCCTTGTTCTCCTTCCTGTTTGGCCATTATAACTCAACTTACGAGTTTAAAATTTCACGAGTACTAAAAATAATATCGCCAGAGGCTAATTGTCCCTACGATTCGATTTGTCAAAGAACAACCCGGTACAAAAATTCGCGTTATTTAGCAGAAGCTACAGCAAAAAATAAACAAGAACCGATTAATAAAGATATCTTTAACTTGTCAGTCGTATCGCGGTAGATGCAGAGATTCGTCTAAGTAGCCTACTATGATACTAAACCAAATATTGCGATCATTATAAAAAATTGTAAAATCACAATAATAATAAATAATTAAATAAAAAGAATATCCTACAGACAGTAATCAATTTTTATTATTAAACTAAAGACAGGGTAAACCATTTAGTAGATCTTTGTATAAGTATAGTCAACCCGAAGAAAAAGTTGGACAGCGTCATGTACTCGATGTTGTATACTTTGTTGGTCTGCAGTACCATATCTATGAAGTCTATATCAGGTACAGTACTATACATAAATATGTTTTTAAAATAATGACTGGACGCGACGGCCTAGTGCACGGGTGGGCAACATACGGCCCGCGGGCCGCGTCCGGCCCGCGACGAGATTTTGACCGGCCCGCGGACTGTATCCAACCACACTCTGTAATGTGGTCCGACGCATCATTCCTGAAAGTTGCCGATCGCTCTACTCTCACCGCACTGTCAGCGCGAGCTGGTGAAATAAACAATTGTCCTAATGAACAAACAAAGGACCTTTCTCCGACCTCTGGCCCCCGAAAATATCTTCTTCTACTTTACCATTGCAAAATTGTCGGGGCTTA
Organism: Styela clava; assembly: GCF_013122585.1. NCBI lineage: Eukaryota > Metazoa > Chordata > Ascidiacea > Stolidobranchia > Styelidae > Styela > Styela clava. The sequence goes on along the minus strand of NW_024102831.1, from coordinate 11,344,105 downwards.
TTTTAAGAGTGGTTTCGCGAGTTGGCGCTTGTAAAATAGGGTACGGTATGTGATTGAAACCATCATTATGATTCATCGCATAGCCTACAACAATATGTTTTTTGAAAGTACCGGTAAATACTTTTGGCCTGGTCTATCACAGTTATTTCTACACTAACTTTTTATTACTGCAATTAAATGTCCATCGCGTTAGCACACTTTTTAAACAACCAATATCAGGCCAAGGCAGAGAGCGTTGTAAACCAGTAAACATTCCCCACTAGTGTTATCAGATATATTTAGATTCTAAATATAAATAGATTTTAGAAATTAGATTCATTATTAATATTAGGTTTTATTAATTATGAAATATCCCAAGAAACGTAAAATTGACAGAGAGTGTCCAGCATTTAACAAAATTGGATACGAAGTATTTTTTGTGATAATCCGGCCCGCCGAGAACTTCATTCTCCCACATTTGGCCTGCCGACTAGAAAAGTTGCCCACCCTGGGCCTAGTGGTTATTAAAGCTTTGAACTCAACTAGGGCTTGGCATTTTGAATCGAAGTTGTAGATAATTCGAATCGGTTCATAGCAAAATTTCGAATCACCGCCATCTTTTTTATTTCCACCAATGGTCGAGGTGAATTTCCCAATTTTTTCATTGAAGCAATATTTTTTCAACGCAATTCTGCTGTATGACTATTTTCTGTAGTGATGTATTGATAAAAACGTGTTTTTATTGTGTGTGATCGTTCAGCTATTTGTTTGAATGATGTATTCCATGTTTTCAGTAATTCACATGTTGACAGGACCGATTACAATAAAAAAAAAGTCGCATACAATTACATATCTCCCATTGATTCCGAAATATTCGAGATTCGATTCGAAAAAAAATATTCGATTCGATTCTGAAATCATCAGGTATTTGAAAATGCCAAGCCCTAGACTCAATTTTGATGTCACCGCAGCTTACAGATAAAATCCCATTCAAATACCCAACGCGGGACGCAATAAATTACTTTACCAATACCAACGTCAAAACAGGAAGAGTCCGGTCCTTACAAAGCGTAGCATCTCTTTGCCCTGCAAAATATATTTATAATTGAAGCGCTTCATGTGGTGTGCAAATCTGAAAGAAACATTGAAATGTAAACTCATGGTCGTTACCCCATAACGAATTGGCGTTTCTTTGTGTTACGTAAAGTGTTCTACAAAAATCTTAAAGAAAAAGATAAATTATAATAAAATTTTAAATACGAATTGCATTATCAAACGGTGCATGTTCATGCTCTAAATGAAATCATTACTGAACTAATTAGGCTCGTTAGCTCAATTAATGTTTAGAGCAGGGTCGTCCAATCCGTAGCCCGCGTGCCACTTGTCGCCGCCGAAGAGTTCCGAGTGGCCCGCGCACTATTTTTCGAAATTAAATAACTAAACTCAACCCGATGTATCCCACAAATACGAGCCACAATTGACACAATTGACCTCCCATAAAAATTAGGAAAATCATAATAAAATAATTATACCTCGTCGTTAAAACGCGCGTGAGACATGACTAAATTCGAAGCATCGCTTTCAATTTACTTCTGCACTAGTTAGCACTGATCTGTCTATTTCATCCTGTTGTATTCAACCTCCGTATACAACAAGCCCTGAATTTTATATAGAGCAAGTTGTGTTTTGTTATTTTGGTTTGTTTGTTTCGGGTTGGACCGCGAGTTTTGTTCAACAAAATCGAAAGTTATTGTGCGATCATTGGTCGAGAAAATTATAGGAATAAATTTGCAACCCAAATTTAATTCATTAGGATTATTATCTTTCGAGTGGAGTTTGATCATCCTTACACCGGAAAATAAAAATTGTACAGTACAATATCTTTGCTACTGGCTTTTTCTGCGTTAAATGAAACGCAAATTCTAACGTAATTTAGAACTGGTATATATATATATTCAAGTTTGTGGTCCGCAATGAGTTTCCTCACCTAAAATGGCCCGCGGCACTAAAAAGGTTGGGCATGCCTGGCCTAGAGGTATCTTTTTTATGATGGCATCGTGGCATATAACGTAATACTTTATAGCTTTAATTTTATTCAAAAAAAAATTATTTTCGTCACATATGGTAGTATTTCACCAGTTGAGCCCACAAATATTTAGTTCACCGCGTCCTCAGAACCTGTTACCTAGGTGCTTCCGTAGTATGTGCACCAAGATGGCGCACAACCTGAACACAGTAAGTGTACCAGGTTTGAGTTCAGGTTGTGCGCCATCTTGGTACACATACTACCGGAGCGCCGTTATGTTATACTGTATTTTAGCAATCACGGACAATATGCGAACTGGTCGCTTTGAGTCAATTGAATTTATTGGACAAGAAGTGTACCTATGAATCGTTTTGTTATTATGGTGTTGTTGTTGTTAGTATTTCTTTTCTTCTTATTATTATGAAAAAATCGCTTCTATTTCATAACTGGACCAATTGCTTCGAAATTTTCATTGTTTGAAGATTTTTTTTTTCGCTAGAAGGCTTTTACTTTTATTTATTTCAAACAATACTGTGAGTTTTATTGGATTCGGTTTTTCGTGTGTGTGTGATGACGTCATCAAAATTGCGCATCTCGTGGCTGATCCGCCGGTACTCCCGAATTATGTGAACCAAGATGGCGGACACCGGAACGTAGTATGTGTACCAGGTTAGGGTTAGGCCATAAAATTATTCCAATTTTCTTTTTTATTCCAATTTTCTAGGTATATTACGAGTTCAGGGACTAGCCAAGTGACGCCCGTAGTAATTCTACCTGAAATTATGGCCTAACCCTAACCTGGTACTTATACTACGTTCCGGTGTCCGCCATGTCGGTTTCATTCTTCGGGAGTACCGATCCATTCGTGTCCATATATTTGAGCATTGCTTTTTTGTTTGAATTACTTTTTGCCGTGTATGCATCGACGTCAAATAATTTAAATAAATATCACATGAGACTTCCCCCATCCTTTTCACTAAAAAAAACAATTGAAAAGTTATCACTTGAAAAAAAAAATTTGAGAAAGACTCTGTGACCCTCTGTCACCTTACCAATATTTCTGTCTTTCAGCTGTTACCCCAGTAACGGACTTGAGATGTAGTGAAACGGTTCCTGCTAATGGTTGTGAGTATATATGTCTGTCGAATGGCGACTGTGCATCTAACGAATTGTGTTGTCCGGACCAAGGTTGTGGAACGGTTTGTTGGCCGTTTGACCCATGCGACCCATCACCGTGTCAAAATGGCGGAACGTGCATTGCAGACGGAAGAGATTTCACCTGTCTGTGCAAGAATGGATTTGAGGGAGAAGTTTGTAAATCACGTAATATGGTATTTTGATATATTCTAATATTATATCAAGCTAACTTGATCACTCAAGTAGATAGAAAGCCTGAAAATTTCTAATGAGACTTGTAATAAAAGTAGGACTTAATGGTGATAACGAAATCAATTGGACATTATCGACTGTCAAATTTTCAAACCCATTTACAAAAATTTGTTTATTCTTTTTTATTGATTCATTTTTGGCAATATCAATTTCTACATTTAAAACAAATACACTTTTGACGGAAACTCTGTAACTCGCTGTTACCTAACTAATATTTCTGCCTTACAGCTGTTACCCCAGTAACGGACTCGAGATGTACTGCAACGGTTCCTGCTAATGGTTGTGAGATTATATGTCTGTCGAATGACGGCTGTGCATCTAACGAATTGTGCTGTCCAGACCAAGATTGTGGAACGGTTTGTTGGCCGTTTGACCCATGCGACCCATCACCGTGTGAAAACGGTGGAACGTGCGTTGCAGACGGAAGAGATTACACTTGTGTGTGCAAGAAGGGATTTAAGGGAGACGATTGTAAACGTAATATATTATTTTGATATATTTTAACATAATATCAAGCTAACTTCATAGTATTCCATCGAATGGTCTATGTTCACGTGCGAGATTTATTTGGTACTCCCGAAGTATGTGAACCAAGATGGCGGACACAGGAACGTTGTATATGTACCAGGTTAGGCCATAATTCAGGTACAAATACTACAGGAGTCACTTGGATAGTCCCCAAACTCGAAATAGAACTAGCCTAAGAAAAATTGCATAAAATTATGGCCTAACCCTAATCTGGTATACATACCATGTCCAGGTGTCCGCCATCTTGGTTCACATACTACGGGAGCGCCCTTGTATTTTTAAATACTATTCACAATATAAACTATATAAATATTATATCTGACCAGATCCTAGTTCCAAATGTCCATTCCATATGCCAGAAGTTACCTGCAAACCGGATTTGTGTTCTGATTCTCCATGCCGACTGCTTCCACAATTGATCTGCAGAATAAGTAGATGTGGACGCTGCAAGACTCGCTTCTACAATCGTTTTGGTGTTGAATTTCCTTGCAATTTACTAGTTGGATTGTTCTTAAAATGAACATTCGCTTTAAGGCATGAGGCATCCATTCATCTGAATAAATTTGATACTTTCATCTATGGTTTGTTTGGTCTCTTATGTATATATTCATTTATTATGGGTTTTCTGAAGTGTTTATCCTTGCCTTCTGTGGTCAGACGTACAGCATAAATATTCAGCGTAGTTCAAGAGTAGGTTTTTAATGTCCCATCTTAAAAGTTGCAGTCGTTTTTTGGGCGCTCCAGAAGTATGCGTACCCATATGGAACTGATTTTGTTCGCCTACTTTACACCAGGTAGTGTAAGGGGACTGAAACCCATGGACATGGGGGTATATTTACTTGGCGAACAGAGACAGTCCCCGAACTTGTAATAGAACTGAAATAAAGAAAATCGGAATAAAATTATGGCCTAACCCTAACCTGGTGCACACACTACGGGAATACTGTTTTTTGTGACCTGGGCGACAAAGACTGTACACTAGAATTTATTAACAGTATAACGAGAATATCGGTCAGAGACCGAAGACTTATCGATCGAAAGTTAGGGGATCCCCCAAAACAGCGCTCTCACTCCATAGTGACACCTTGTGTCCCCATCACTAATTAATTAATACCTCGCTAATTATACGACATAATTCGCCCAAAATCAATAGGCTTTTGGTCCGAGATATGATGAATGCACATGCAAAAAAAGATATCGCGTGCATCTAACAGACATACACACAGATAGACAGACAGACAGACATAATCTATCAACATACTTATCTTCCAAGTCCCAGGTTTGTATACTCGAAATAACACAACTTGTAGTATACAGTTGACACGGTTATCTTAATACAAAGATAAAGCAAAATCAGCACGAAATAGTAACAATGGATTATTATTCTCAATTAATTCATCCAAATATATGATCACAAGAAATTTTACATACTATTTTAAATCACATGAATATATACATTTGCTTTAAAACACAATTAACACAATAGTATAACATAATTATCAAATGTAATTAATCATCAAGTTTGCAGGTTTATCATTAACCCTCTACCAGCTTCAATAACACTCAAGTTCAAGGCTGTTTTTTACAAATTTTTAAACACAATGTCGCATATGTAAAATTACAATAGATACTCGCACATAAACGTCATTTAGCGGAAGAGCACTCTGGCATACGCTTTTAAAAAGACATGAGTGACGTTTCAGGGCCTAATGGTTGACGATAATGAACAAAATTCGAAAGAGAACATACAAAATGGCCGCTCCAGGAAACTAGGCTAGACTGGGTTAAATATTAGCAGCCTTCGAATCAGAGTTGCAAATTATAAAATACCGAATTTGTCTGCTATTCCAGACTTCAAAATATCACAAGCTGAACATGGCATCATTCGTCATCGAAATCCAATCAAACAACTAAACTATACCTGTAAAAGCAATCACAAAGGCAGACTAATGCTTTTAAAAATATTATTAGATTATTATTAGATTAGATTATTAGATTACTATGTAGCAACTAGCAACCCTAATCAACATTATTTAATTATGCCCAGCGCCATTTAAATACAAAAGCGGGAAATATCACTCAAGACATGTCTAGAGTTATATATACGCATTGGTCTGGGCAGTCGCCTACAATGAATCTTCGATTATTTCGTAACGAAGAGTGGAGACTCACACTGTCAATGACGGAATATTATGGCGTCAACAATAACAAATAAATATCTCGACAAGTAACACTCATACACTGTTGTAACGTCACTATACAAAATCAGCAGATGCTAGTCTCAAAGCAACGTTACACCCGGATAAATATATTTAGTTCAAACTTCGTACAATATACTTCGACATGGACCTAATCAATTTTGAACCCTCTTGGTCGTCCCATACATAGCGGTTAAGATATTTCATATTGAGCCTGTCTGAGAAATCATTAATGCGTTAATTCAGATGTTACGTCATGAATTGGTAATTCAAAACTGAAAATGACCGTTGCCATATTTTTGTAAGTCATATAAACGATTTTCCGGCATGTCTGTAACCATTGATTGATACGTGTTATTGTGATATATATGTTGTACGTCGTTGTCGCATGTGTTTTCATAAGTCTTTACCATTTTAGTTAATGTAATTCGACCTGAATTGCTTAATATTTGTTTCCTTGGTGTTGCGGCGCAGACTTCAGTAAATATACTTCTCTTGTGCAAGATGATGTTTTTAGATTTTTGATAGGAGGTATTGTTAGGGCCCATGTGCCTCATCGTTCACTTCATTATGTCACACATGTTCAAAATTATTAATATTTCGCCTGTGAATGAATAGACTAAAGAAAGATTCATGCGGAATTGGGACCTGAATTTGCATAAATACTGACTGATCATTACAACTGCATTACAGAACTTATTAGTTATCGATCTTAAGATCGGTAAGTTTGTTGATAGGTATTTGTGAAATAAAAATATGTGCGGCCCGCCAATGACTTGCAACCCTTAACTTTGGCCCTTGAGCAACAAAAGATTGCCGACCCCTGGTTAGCACGATGAGCCACACCGCCACGCAGAATAAGTTGTCACTATCAGTACATATATATTATGAAAGACATTTTTTTGAATTAAGCCGTAATTTATGCATTTACTCTAATTAGTCCGGCAGAATCGGGCCTTAACATTGTTTTGGGACATAAAGTTTTTTTTATTGTTTAGATATAATGTATATGACATATATAATGATACCCAGGTGGGTGTGGAGTATATAATGTTGAGCAATTTTTTTTAAGTGGATTTAAAGTATTCGGTCCAAGATGACGCACATCCTGAACCCCCACCTGGTAAGCATACAATATTCAGGTTGTGCGCCATCTTGGTACGAATACTTCAGGAGCGCCCTTTTGTTAAAAACAATTATTTCATAACTACATGGTTTAGTTTTGCATACATAGTAACATTGAATCTCCTTACAATGTCAAAAATTCAATTTTAGTAGAATAAATGGTAGTTTATTCCGCTAATACAAGCCAAGATCCATCGACAGTATCTAGCCACTTTCTATTGCGCTCTTCAAACTACATTTGCGTCGCCGCGCGCAGTTCGTTTTCCTAGTTTAAGCTTAGGGACTTGGGAAATATTTTATTAGTTGAATTGGATTGGAATATTTGACCTCGTCTTTCACTCCGAACAAGGAACAAGGCCATGTAAAACCATCCACTGGTATCTAAAGATGTGTAACGTGTTTTCTTTTGGGAGAACCGCAACCTTTCAGAGCTACATTGTTTTTGGCAAAATTAATATATCCTTGTGGACATAGAAAGTATGCGTATGCGAAACCGAGATGTGCACCTGTTATGCCAACATGGTTGAGTCAAACGTTTTGAATACTAGTACATCACACACATTTTCCTGCGTGCTTCGGTTGTACGTAGTAACGCGCACATTTTTGCGCACATGCATCAAATTCCACTTGATTATTGAGCTATAGGTTTTTGACGAGTTTTTGTGTATGATTCCATTCCATAGAATTTGTATGCTGTTCTAAAGAATATTAGTTTCAGCCCTTTCATTCATTCAAACCGCGTGTTGGAAGTAAGTTTTGTAATATTGCGTGTTGGTTTCCAACATCCTTAAATCGGTGATGCCAGTAAATTTTTAATACAAAAAGATCAGTAACATCTGCAATAAAAACAGCAGTACCCACTCAAATGACAGCTGGGGGATGGATACTCTTAGTATCTGATCCGTCGCGTACCTCTTACAGTCTTACCAGTTTACATAAGTGCCAATTGGTATCTGCGCTCAGCCTGAGAAAAAAAGTTTCGGACTGCAGTTGGCGTGACGAAATGTTTTTAAAGTTATATTCTACAATAAGATTATTTGATTGCATACTACTGAAAGTTCCGCCTCATATGTCTTTTCCCATTGCATTATTCCTTTACTGATATTCGATAATATGACGCTCATCTGACATAGTTCTTAAAGTGTGTTGATGGGTATAATCTTTTCCACGCTGTTCAGATGGTATTGCGCGAATATATATAAGAATTGCTAATATTGGTTTGCAATGCGATGAAATCCCATCTTGGCATTTCTGCTTCTCGCAATTGCTGCGTATACTTATCGGGGAAGTTCTGTGGCGTGGTTATCAAATGAGAAAAAAAAACATGGGAGTATTTTTCTACTTCTCTACTACTATCAAACCTTGACATTTTGTGAAACTTTTTTCCATGCAACCTTTTTTTAAAACATCCCAACAACCACAATTAATTCAGTTATTAAACTTCCGAAACAAACACATAAAATCATCAACAGATGCATATCACCAAGTAGATATTGCTGAATTGATCTTTATTTTACCATTTTTCATGTAATTCTTTTTGGTAAACCTGTTATCTATCGTAAATACAGCACATTTGACAATGTTGTAGTGTGACTTTTTTGGCCTCACATTTTTGATATTTGTAGTTAGAGCTCTTGGGGCTCTGTCAAACAAAGTTACATACAAAATATTGGTTGTAAATTGCAAAACATGATCATGTTGTTGGAATAACTTGGCATTTTACCACCCGTATATCATTCATTGTTGAGAATATTAATAAAATCATAAAATTTAAAAATCCGTTTTCGTGAAATTTTTGTTGTAGCTGAATTCCAGGGACAGCATGACAACAGGCAAGAGAAGCACGGTCGCCTCTTTTAGTTTATGACAGGGTTTCTTAAAAGGGGACCCCGTCCTCCTTGGAGGCCGCTGATCGGTTATCTGGGAGCACGAACAAACAGATGGAAATGCGAATATAATAACAATACATATTATTTTTTATAGAAGAGAAGAAGCAAAAGTGTTGAGAGTCTTTGGTAGTTTGAAAAGCATTGGCATGGAACATAAGAATGAACTACATTCTTTCCCAGGGATATACTATAAAATGTAGCAATTTTCTCATTCTTGTTCTCGTGATATCATTATCTTTCACTGCGTCGTCGTGATCATCCCGCTGCATAACAATTCTCGCTAACAAATAATTGACTGTTCTCCACCGGGTGTATATCCACTTGAACCACTGGCGACTGCATTAGCAGGCTTGTATTGTTAATTGCAACAAAAACGGGTATTTTGAAATAGTACTCTTTATTTTACGCGTATGTTTCGACAGTATTTCCATATACTGTATATGGGTCGCGACCCAAAGCTGGGCTCAACAAATACCTAAAAGTTATTGATTTTATTTCCTAGTAAATTTGGTGCTTGCGTAGTTTGTGCACCAAAATTGCGCACAACCTGAACATAGTAGTTACATAGTTCAGGTTGTGCGTCATTATGATGCACAGGTTTGACGAAAAACACTGTACAAATATCGAGCCGTAAAAAAATTGCTCAAGGCTGCAAACTCCACACCCATGTAGAAATGATGGGCAATGACCCCAAGATGAATAATCACAGATAAAAAAAACTTTATGTCTGAAATCAAACTTGGGCCAAAAAGGTCCCCTTATCTGCCGGACTAAATACTGCAAGTGATGATTTGAATAACCCAAGCAAGACAAACATCGTTTCATTCAACGCTGGCCTAAAACGTATCAGTGATGCAGAAAACTACGGTAGATGTTATATTTGGAGTTTTTCAGTCAAGTTTCTTTTAGTAGGTAACAGACAATTTCTTGAATATCAAGGCAAGAATACTCTTCAAAACGATCTGGAATCCACCAAGGATCACTCCAGTGAGTCAGAGCCTGAATATTTCTAATGAAACAGAAGTAACAACAAAATAAATTGGACATTATCGAAAGTCAAATTTTCAAACCCACGTAAAAATATTCCTTTACTCTTTTTAATTGATTCTTTTTGGAAAATATCAATCAATATCAATTTCTAGCCATTACAGATTACACCTTTGTAATTGTCAAGAAGAATCCAGTCTGATTCGTGCATGTCCTCGCCATGTGCGGTCGACTTTTATTGACAATGCTAGGGTACTAACAGAGATCGGGTGTGGTGGAGAAAAACGATGCTTTTTTAATGTTGTTTTTTTCTCATTATTTCAATAACTTGAAACACATGTTTTTTTGCCTCTGGAAATTTCAAATTTCTTCCCAGCAGTTGAATAGTCTGGATATTTTTTAATAATTTTAATTTGAACGTTGTCTTAATATTAATTTGAACGTTGCGATATCGAAGGTTCTGTTATAATATAAGCGAGCACACTCAATCGGCTGTTTGCATCTTCGGGTCGTATGACATAGATAAAACTGGTTATGCAAATTTATTTCAAAATAGACCGGATAGAGCCGGTTAAATATCGCTTCTTCTTTTCGTTTATTTTTGTTGCATCGCTGTTAGCGTGTTATAGCATTTATTATGTAAATAAAAGCAATCGCAGTCAAGGTAATTTCTAATTTATTATTCCATAATTTCAACTCCGGTATCGTTGAAATATTTGACAACTTACTCCTTACAGTTTACACTATGATCCCCGACCAAAATTAGACTGCGTTTAGTCATTATCAACACACCACACTTAATTGTGCATGCCTATCAGGAATTATTTTTACCATTACAACTCAACGTCAGTTAATAGAGATAAACATCGCCACAGGCTAGATTTTATTCGTGATAAGCTCTGTCGGAGCCTGAAAGCGCCACCCGGTACCAAAACTTTGTAGCATTTAGTAGTAGCTACAACAGAAAGTTAAGGAGAACTTAATAATAAATATATTTTTTAACTTGCAAGTCGTATCGCAGTAGATGCTGTTATTTTTCTGAGGAACATATGATGCTGATCCCATATAAAAAATTTTATACATTATTAAAGTTAGTAAATTCTTAACGACGGTAAATAATGATTTAAGCTATCATATACAATGCAAAATAAAGGGGGGGGGGGGGGGGGGGATTTGCTACGCGATTGGAATCACGCTAAGCAAGTGAGATCGCATCCCAGGGGCACCTAGAAATTGTATTTTGATCAATACTAGAAAATTTTATTTTTACGATTAAAGCGGATTAAATCATTGCGTAGATCTTTGTAGATTAGTTCAGTCTACCCGAAGATAGTTGGATATCGCCATGCATTCGATACTGTATACCTTGTGGGTCTGCAGTACAATAGCTGTGAAGTCTTTGTCAGGTATATATATATGTTTTAAAAATATTAGTTAGACGAGCCGTTTGATCAATGATGAGTCATAACGGGTTTTTCCTATAGGGATAGACCTTGCAAAATTAAATTATTTACTTTTGTTTGCATAAATAATTGCGTTCAATCGCGGATTTTCTGTAGAATAAATCAGTAATACACTAGTACCAAAGGTTAGAATAATTGAAAGATAAAGATTTATGAATCCTGCTCTAGTGACACTGAAATGTGGGTACTCCCGAAGTGTGTGTACCCGTACTATTACTATCACTCCCGTACTATCATGAGTTCGGGGACTGTTTGTGTTAGCCAATTGAATATACCTCTGCCCATAGGCTTCAGTCCCTTTACACAACCTGGTGTAAAGTAGACGAACAAAATTAGTTACCTCCATATTGGTACACACAATTCTGGAGCGCCGAATTGTTTACTTCAAAATTTAGGGGGGAACTGTAATTCTTTCGAATATCTTCAAATCTTTTTACTAGCTCAAGACTGTACTACGGACGGGTGTCAAAATGGAGGGGTCTGCGAAATTAATGGAATATGCACCTGCACAGGCGTTTGGATGGGACCACTCTGTGGCGAAAGTAAGTCATTCGGATAGCTTTTACTGGTTTCCTAAACCCGATACCTAACGCATACCTATACCAGATGCTACCAGGCAAAACTTAGCGGTAACTGAACTGTATGAAACAGTTTAGTGTTCACTGAATGTGGACCACCACCATACATAGTCGTTTTTTCCTCATGATTTCTATTACTCATCTGTGATGTCATAGACAAGGTCTTTTTGCTCTCTTGTTATGTTCACATTAGCATTATACTCTAGGGCAGGCCTGCCCAACCTTTTTTCCTCTCGCGGGCCACTTTCACATAAGAAAATTCGTTGCGGGCCGCAAACGTTTGTACCAAAATTTAATACCAACCAAGTCCTAATTTTGTTAGAATTTATATAATACATAGAAGGCAAGATTGTTAACATAAAATCAATCACGTTAATAATTATTTACTGCATGGTTACTCATCAGTGCTGGCGAAATATTCGAATATAAAGTCGAATATTAAAATAGCAGTTTAATATTCGAATATCTGGTAACACAAGGCGTGGACATGACACTCGCGGGCCGCTGAATCAAAAAATCAATCATTACACAACCCACTTGTGAATTTCTGACGACCACACGAGAATCTGCACAGAGTTACTAACAAGACGTGAACCCTTATACTCCATATAATCGACTCCTATGAGTCTGTAAAAATTTGTAGAATCGATGTTGGCACGAGAATAAGCCTTCAAACCACTAAGAAAGATATTGAATCAAGTTTGGATACAAAATTTATAATTCGCGCTTAAAGTTATCATATATTTGTTTTTTACGTTGAAACGTACTTGACCTAAATATATTAAGAAGAATCAATACTTCCCATATTATTGAATACTTTACATAGATATTTGTCCAGTGGTTGCATGTAGTTTTTGAGTTACCATTTACAATGCTATTCTCATGAGCCGCAAAAATTAATTTGTGAAAGCAGAGCAAACAAGGAAAACAGTTGGTTAGTCAAATAATTTTCACTTCCACCTCGCCTTTAATAATGACAAGCGCGCAATTTCTTAACGCAAGAGCAATCTGCAGTGCTTAACGTGTCAAGGGTGTTTTTCTCAAGTATCACATTGTTGCATTAGTAGCGGTAACATTCAACAAAAATCCCTACTTGAAATTATTTTCATTATATGTTTTCATGAAATTTTCACATTTAAGTTTTGTGCTTTTATATTAGCTGCTTGTGATTCCTTACCTTGCTTGAACGGTGGAGTGTGCACTCCTAAAGATATGGGAAGTTTTGAATGCACTTGTAAACTGGGAACGACAGGAACAACTTGTAGTACGCGTGAGTCATTTTTATAATTTTACCTATTAAGTACAATTCTAGGTTGTAAATAAGGATGTAAGTTTCAGAATTTCGAATCGAATAAAATATTCGAAACTTACATTCCTAGTTGTGAATGAACGTATTGTTTAATTTGATAGCTTGTGAAAATATAATCACCTGTCAATGAAATTTTATTTTTTTAAATTTTATTCGTACTCTCGTGTTGCGTTTAAACTTAAAATTGTCAATGTATAAAAATATTTTGAATTGCATTGTCATTTTATATTCGTGGCAGTTTTGTTATCAGTTCCAGAGGCCTTATATCAAACTACGGCCCGCGGGCCAAATCCGGCCCGTTGGGTAATTCAATCTGGCCCGCCTGATTCTGTCACAACTAAACTAAAACCGAATTCTTATGTTAAGCTATGAAATAGCTCAAGGAATTTGTTAAATTCAGTTCTGTCACAAGGCTCATTGTTTTCCACTTTGGCTTTTGTAACACTGTAAATATTTTCCGTAAAAAGTAACTTTTTACGTTATACTTACATGCCACGCCAGTCTAGTTGAGCAAAATTTATGGCCCCTGTTCTAAAAACCGTGCCAACCCTTGCCTTATATCCACATAAAATAAATAAATGCTACCGGACACAAAGTGGATCTATGGATCGTTTTGTTATTATGTTGTTCTCGTTGGTATTTTGCCTCCTATCGTTATGAAAATATTCGTTTTTCACTTTTATTACCAGACCAATTGCTTTGAAATTTTCAGTGGTGAAAGATTGTTTTACTTTTATTCATTTCAAAATTTCTTGTTGATTCTATGAAATTCGTTTTTTTATGTGCGATTATGTTTTTTTTATTTAAAATTGAAAATTGCTTCTTGTGGTGGTATAGAGATGTGTTTATATTCTTTTATGAGAATATAAGGAGAAACACTATGCACTGGTGTTGCGTTATATTCAGCCCCAGGGTATATAACGTGCTATTGTCTGTTTTTAAATCTCATACCAAAATATTTTAAAAGGTTCGTGATTGAGCTCACATGTTTTGATAGTGGCCAATTCTAATACCAATCTGAATTTTCCCATTACGCACTTCGCATTTAGGGATTTTAACTACAACGAATTACTTCTTAATCGAATAGGATTGACCATGCCACAGAATATTTCTAATCGTTGTAAATTTTAATATTCGGAAGTCGAATATTAATTATTAGTATTAAATGCCAATTTCTTCCATCATTCAAACTGAAGCAAAAGTGAAATTTGAAAGTAATCATATTATTTGAAATCAAATACATTTTTGACAAAGACTCTGTAACTCGCTGTTACCTAACCAATTTTTCTGCTTCCAGCTGTTACCCCAGTAACGGACTCGAGATGTACTGCAACGGTTCCTGCTAATGGTTGTGAGATTATATGTCTGTCGAATGACGGCTGTGAATCTAACGAATTGTGTTGTCCAGACCAAGGTTGTGGAACGGTTTGTTGGCCGTTTGACCCATGCGACTCATCACCGTGTGAAAATGGCGGAACGTGCGTTGCAGACGGAAGAGATTTCACCTGTCTGTGCAAGAATGGATTTGAGGGAGAAGTTTGTGAATCACGTAATATAATATTTTGATATATTCTAACAGTATATCAAGCTAACTTGATCACCCAAGTGAGTCGAAAACCTGAAAATTGACTTGTAATAAAGACTTGTAATAAAAGCAGAACTTAAAGGTGATAACAAAATCAATTGGACAATATCAAGTGTCAAATTTTCGAACCCATTTACAAAAAAAATGTTCACCCTTTTTTATTGATTCACTTTGGCAAGCATCAATTTCTACATTTAAAACAAATGCACTTTTGACTGAAACTCTGCAACTCTCGGTTACCTTACCAATATTTCTGCTTCCAGCTGTTACCCCAGTGACGGATCCGAGATGTGTTGCACCGCCCGCTGCTAGTGGTTGTGAGATTCAATGTGTGGAGAATGGCGACTGTGAATCTAACGAATTGTGCTGCCCAGGCGGGGCTTGTGGGACGGTTTGCATGGCGTTTGACACATGTGACCCATCACCATGTCAACACGACGGAATCTGCGTTGCCGACGGAAGAGATTTCACCTGTAAATGCAAACTTGGATTCATGGGAACATTTTGTCAAATAAGTAATACGATTGGTTGATATATTTTAATTTTATATATGAGGCTAGATACCGGCGATTTTTATGCGGCGGATATTGACGACCTTTATACAATCTCTAAACTGAGGAGTTACTTTTATTTGCTTTTTCTGGTTTGGCGTTGTCGATTCAATTTATCACACCATATGTGAGGTGGGGTCATGAGCTAAGAGTTGTGTAATCTGCGAGGCCCAACACTGTTTACCTAACTGTCCGTCCGCTACGCCATCGCGTCACCACAAATTATACTTGCTAGTGCCCTAGGGTTTATGTTCATGTGGTATATTTATTTATTCAGGTATGGTTTGATAAACAATAACATTACTTATCTTAACAATTTGTTTTAAAATTTTATGTTGTACATTTTTGTCTCGTAGATTTTAGAACATATTAATTTTTATATACTTCTGAAGTTTTCAATTCTTAAAAAAATTAGATTTGTTAAATCGAATTTGGTTTCAAAATAAACGAGAGAGCAATGCTCAAATATACGGACACGAAGACCCAAAGGAAGTAGTATCAAGCCTTTTATGGTACCAGTAGTCTGACCACCAGTTCACTGAGATGGGATCACGGAGCTACGGCACGCAATTTTTTATGACGTCATTACACAAAACTTGGAAACAAACAACGAATCCCATAGATCCCACAGATATTTTTGAAATAAATAAAAGTAATAGCCTTCTGGCGACAACACCAAAAATTAAACACTAAATATTTAAAAGCAATTGGTTCAGTAGTTGAAGAAAAAAGCGATTTTTACACAACAGCAACATAATAACAGCGATCGTGAGGTCCATTTCGTGTACAATGATGGGTACTCCCGTACGTCTTCCAGGTTAGGGTTAGGCCATAATTTCATTCCGCTTTTTCCTTATTTTAGTTTTGTTACAAGTTCGGGGACGGTCTGTGTTAGCAAAGTGAATATACTCCCATAGGTACTCATAGGTTTCATTTAGATACCTCCACACATACTTCTCGAGCGCCGAATGATAAAGTCCGTCAAACTATAAAAGCGTCGGTTCATCCATAGATATTAGCATTAAAATACAGTATTTTCAATAAATAATACCTATTTGATAATTTTCCAGCTGATGACGTCGAAATTGATCCGAAATGTCCAGAACCAGAACCCGTGATATGTGTAAGAATGGGCGATATAGAATGTCTGAACAACGAAGGCTGTGAAAGCGGAGAAATATGCTGCGCTGGTAGCTGCGGGGGAACTCAATGCATCGAACCCAAGAAAAAAAATCTAAGTATTTCCGATTTATTACTGAAAATTCTATTTGAATATCACGATAACAATTATTGGACGGATCGAGATCTACGGGCCGTTTGGCTGGAACGTTGTTGTTGTGACTTCTCTTTTTAACCCCACTTTTCCCAGCCGGGAAGAAATCTCTTTTCGGGGAAGAATTTTGTTGTTATTGAGAATGAATTTTGATTTGTATTTTTGTATTATTACCGATATTCTTTAGTTATTCAATTATACTATATTACTTATTTATGTACATATTATAATCTACTTAAACGACTTGCGCTTAATTAACGATAGCTGCGGATCCATTGAAGATTTAGTAAATAAGATCTTTTTATGTTGAGAAGTTCTTCAATAGATGAAGGAATACATTTAACGGGGTAGGTTGGCAACCACTACCTTAACTTTAGCTACTGATACACATTTCTCAAATTTTCTATAGATATGGGGATAGTGTAGCTATGAGACTTTTACCTGTTTGTTTTTTTAATTTTGTTTTTGTTGGTAAATAGCTAGCAGACCTTTGTTGCAGTATTCAGTAAGTTATACTTTTATTCACAATATCTCAAGTTTCTGTTTTGTTTTCACAGATTTGCTCACCTTCGCTTTTATAGCCCTACTGTCTCGACCCAAACAATGCCCGAGGGACTGCTTATATAGGGCTTGTCACACTGGACATATCTGCCCCACGCATATCTACGCCACTTGTGGCACTGTGTGTCCCGATTGTCGTCCACGTTTCTATACCAAGTGGAATCAAGATATATCGTCACTTTGTAAGTCATTTTTCAGTTAATTTTGTGTGTGTTCTTATCCCATTGCGATTTTGGATCTTTTGTACAAAGCCTCGCCACTAATGCAAAAAGTGAGATTAAAGAAATCACCCCACGACGTTTTAAGATGACAAATTAGTAATTACCCACTTACTTTGTAAGTCATTTTTCAGTTTATTGAACATTTTCGTGTATTTTTATCCCATTGCGATTTTTGTGGATGTATTATGACAAACTTAAATTCATAATATCGTCATGAAAATTCGAAGGTTGTTGAGAGCCGAATACTATATTTTTTTAATTAATACTTGAAACTTGACTTTTGTTCCATCAAGAAATACTCAAAATTAGATTTCTTTGAGATTGTAAATTGATAAGACATGATTTTATCACCAACTTGATTTATGTATTTCAAAATGAACATTTATTTCGCAACAGGCCAATGTCCATACCATGTTCCTCGAGTTTCTCACTGCGGAATGCATTTATGCACCCAGTCTCATTGCTATGGTAACCCCGCTTTGGAATGCAGAATCAGCAGCTGTGGAGGATGCAGGGCCGGATACTTCGACATTTACGGTCGTGAAATTCTATCTTGCAATCAACCACGTGGGATAGCGGTCAGCTATGTTCAAAGATAATGCCATCTCTGATGCAAGTTCCAATTTTTAACCGGATAAACCGTTTCTTAGATTCATTCTGTTCTATTCGTACCTATTTAAACTGCAACCTTCAATACAGGAGGGCCAAATTCAAAAACATGGGCGAACCCGCAAGCCACACATTTACCTAACATATAGGCTTTCTAGCAGTTGCAGACACACACATTTTGATTATAAATTTTGTGACATGCATTGTTTGCTTTCCATAAACTCAGATGTACTTTGGAATTGGAATTCTTGCACGTACTAAATTGAACTAAATTAAAAACTTGTATCGCGGGAAGCACACCATTAAAATTGACACTTCTCCGCGGGCCACACAAGTTTTCCTTTTGTGCCTCATTTGACGCGGGCGCAGGTTGCACACCCCAAATTTAGAGGGCTTATATTCTCAGAAATTCCAGCAGTGCAATTCAGAGATCGTAGTTACAAGTTTGATAGTTTTTCGTCTTTTTAAATTTTCCTCTTGCACTTAGAAGCGAATTTGTCTCTAAAAATGTTGATATTAGAATAACGTGAACAAATTTTAGCATATGTTAAATTTTTCTGTTTTTGGAAATAAATTTTCCTCCAACATTCAAGGACTTCATGTTTAATTGATACAAACACTGTTATATTATTTTGAAGTGGATCACACACTCGCTTATATTATCACACTGTATGCCTTATGCGCTAGGAAGTTTTATCTTTACAAGACCGCAATAGTGTAAGTCTGTAAGAAGATAAGTGTGTGAGTCTGTCAAACAAGATAACAGACTTCAGATTCAAAATGGTGGGCGTGAGCGCAATTATGAATTTTTAGAATGGAATTCATCCAATTAAATAATAAAATGATAAAGTCATTTTTCAGTAGCACCGAATAGCCAAAGTCTACCTGCAGCGCAATTTTTAAAATTGTGGTGAATACAGTCGTCGACAACCAGCAGTTATTTAAATAAACGCTGATACTAAAATAACCTTATATTTGGGTATAGGTTAAAACCACAATTCTGTGTATCATCATCTTACCATGAGTCACCAACATGCACCTAAGGGCGATATGTGAATCAAACAATTGATACGTGCATTGATGAAAGACACGATCAATGACACGATTACGAACTTTTGATTCCATCCGGGACAGATAAGACTAGTCATATTATAAGACTATCATACACAAACTATCATAACTTCGAGTATTCAAATTAACAAAAATTAAAAAAAAATACTCATATGCTTAAATAACTGAAAATAGGTGAAAATATTCTCAAACAGTCATTTTAAAACAGTGATTCTCAAACGGTGCGGCGTGTCCCACAAGGGGTGCGTGGACAATTTTTTGAGGGGCATAAAACTAATCAAAAAAAAATAATAATTTGTTAGATTTGACCTTAACCGCCTTATTTTGGATATTTACGTTCCATTCACGTATTTTCAACGTGTTTTTTGAATAAAACATACTTTCGCCTTACTATCTGTTATTTGTAGCTTATTGGTAGCTAGTTATTTTTAAAGGTGGGGCGCGAGACTTGACAAATTCTGAATAGGGAGCGGCTTGAAAAGTTTGAGAACCACTGTTTTAGATGCAATAAATCAAACATCTTCTTCATTGGTTTTACATTCAGTAACATTACTTGAACTTAAATTGTTTTCTTGATGTTTTCCGTCGCAACATTTGCAATGTGGATAACATGGCAGCATCCTATCCTTCCAGTCGTCAAAGCAAAGAAGCAGACACCACAAATTGAAAGCTACATTGACATTATAAACCACCGATAATCCAAATTTAGATAATACAACAAATGCGAGAATGTAGAGGTCAGTTTGTTACTCAGTTTGTTGATTTAAATAAAAAATAATACTGTAAAAACATTTCACTCTTACTTGACCTTCAATTTATTCGTTTTCATGTATAACAACATCTATAATTTATTTATTTTTTCAAATTATTTATGAATTTTGGGACAAGGAGCTTCATTACCAGAAACTCACCCCGGGTAGCAGAGAAGTTTAATAACACGCCTCTGCTCGCAACATAGATATAGCTACTTCTCTGAAACGTGCTTAAACAGAATGTCGAGCAACATTACATAAAAAAAATTGGAAGATAAAAATATTCATAAAAATATTTCATTTTAATAAATATTGAGTTGCTGAAATCATTTGCTCGTATAAACATTAAATCTAATATCTGAAGTAATTTACAAAACATATTTGATAAAAAGGATTACAGGATCTTTTATACAAAGCACCCGCCAAAATGCAACCCCGCACGGCTAAAAATTAAAAAAAAAATAGTTAATATCCAGTTAGGGTTAGATGAGGGCTAGTAATGCTGATTGTGCTGAAACATTTTTCATTAGTGGCAGGGGGGATTTGCACAAAAAATCCGAATTACAAACCGCCTTGCTTTCATTGCGTTCAAATATTGCATCGCGAAAACAACGTTCCTTCGTAAACTTTTCTTGCACTAATCACAGTCACGAGTTCTAATAAATAATCTAATCGTATAGAACATTTGTGACCCTGTTTAAACTATACAGTCATAATGGAATTTTTGTCTTATTGAAATAGTGATAAGATACATGCGAAATGAGTAATTGAAATTTCCAAATTATCGCCGAATTTCCATGCATTGTGTTTATTCAAATTAGGAAGAATTTGCCAAATCGACAAACAGCCTATTCAGAAAACATAGCTGTACTTAATTAACCCATATGGTGCTGCGACTCTAAGGTCTCTATTAGCACAATACATATATACAATTTAGCACGCAGTACTTCTACCCAAGCCATGTCTATAATGAAAGTATATATATATAAGCGGTCGTAATAAGTGACTTCCGTGGGACAAATCAAGAATGATAATTCTATTTGATTCAAGAGTCTTGCCGCACGCCAACACACATGAATTTCTCTAACGTTTTCTAAAAAATCGCATCAACATCGGAATCTCAAATTACCATGCAATGCCTTTAGAGCGGTCGCCGCGTTTGCGCATTTAACGGAGTAGGTTGGCAACCACTACCTTAACCTTAGCTACTGATACACATTTCTCAAATTTTCTATAGATATGGGGATAGTGTCGCTATGAGACTTTTACCTCTGTTTTTTTTAATTTTTTTTTTGTTGGTGAATAGCTAGCTCACCGGTATGTATATCTGAAGGTGACTTTGTTGCAGTATTCAGTAAGTTATACTTTTATTCACAATATCTCAAGTTTCTGTTTTGTTTTCACAGATTTGCTCACTTTCGCTTTTATAGCCCTACTGTCTCGACCCAAACAATGCCCGAGTGACTGCTTATATAGGGCTTGTCACACTGGACATATCTGTCCCACGCATATCTACGCCACTTGTGGCACTACCTGTCCCGATTGTCGTCCACGTTTCTATACCAAATGGAATCAAGATATATCGTCACTTTGTAAGTCATTTTTCAGTTTATTTTGTGTGTGTTCTTATCCCATTGCAATTTTGGATCTTTTGTACAAAGCCACTAATGCAAAAAGTGAGATTTAAGAAAACACCCCACGACGTTTTAAGATGATAAATTAGTAATTACCCACTTACTTTGTAAGTCATTTTTTTAGTTTATTGAACATTTTCGTGTATTTTTATCCCATTGCGATTTTTGTGGATGTATTATGACAAACTTGAATTCATAATATCGTCATGAAAATTTGAAGGTTGTTGAGAGCCGAAAAACTATATTTTTTTAATTTTTTTTTTTTTATAATTAATTTTTTTAAAAAAGAAACCTTTCACGAAATACTTGACTTTTGTTTCATCAAGAAATACTCAAAATTAGATTTCTTTGCAATTGTAAATTAATAAGACATGATTTTATCAACAACTTGATTTATGTATTTCAAAATGAACATTTATTTCGCAACAGGCCAATGTCCATATCATGTTCCTCGAGTTTCTCACTGCGGAATGCATTTATGCACCCAGTCTCATTGCTATGGTAACCCCGCTTTGGAATGCAGAATCAGCAGCTGTGGAGGATGCAGGGCCGGATACTTCGACATTTACGGTCGTGAAATTCTATCTTGCAATCAACCACGTGGGATAGCGGTCAGCTATGTTCAAAGATAATGCCATCTATGATGCAAGTTCCAATTTTTAACCGGATAAACCGTTTCTTAACCGATTCATTCTGTTCTATTCGTACCTCAGTATAATACACAAGACATTATGGCTATATGTTGGCTATTCACAAAGGTCTGTTACCTATTTAAACTGCAACCTTCAATACAGGAGGGCCAAATACAAAAACATGGGTGAACTCGCAAGCCACACATTTACCTAACATAGGCTTTCTAGCAGTAGCAGACACAAAAATTTTGATTATAAATTTTGTGACATGCATTGTTTGCTTTCCATAAACTCAGATATACTTTGGAATTCTTGCTAAACACTAACGTACGTAACGTAACGTACTAAATTGAACTAAATTAAAAACTTGTATCGCGGGAAGCACACCATTAAAATTGACACTTCTCCGCGGGCCACACAAGTTTTCCTTTTGTGCCTCATTTGACGCGGGCGCAGGTTGCACACCCCAAAATTAGAGGGCTTATATTCTCAGAAATTCCAGCAGTGCAATTCAGAGATCTTAGTTACAAGTTTGATAGTTTTCCGTCTTTTTAAATTTTCCTCTTGCACTTAGAAGCGAATTTGTCTCTAAAAATGTTGATATTAGAATAACGTGAACAAATTTTAGCATATGTTAAATTTTTCTGTTTTTGGAAATAGATTTTCCGCCAACATCCAAGGACTTCAAGTTTAATTGATACAAACACTGTTATATTATTTTGATGTGGATCACACACTCCGCTAGGAAGTTTTATCTTTACAAGACCGCAATAGTGTAAGTCTGTAAGAAGATAAGCGTGTGAGTCTGTCAAACAAGATAACAGACTTCAGATTCAAAATGGTGGGCGTGAGCACAATTATGAAGTTTTAGAATGGAATTCATTCAATTAAATAATAAAATGATAAAGTCATTTTTCAGTAGCACCGAATAGCCAAAGTCCACCTGCAGCGCAATTTTCAAAATTGTGGTGAATACAGTCGTCGACAACCAGCAGTTATTTAAATAAACGCTGATACTAAAATAACCTTATATTTGGGTAAAGGTTAAAATCACAATTCTGTGTATCATCATCTTACCATGAGTCACCAACAGGCACCTACGGGCGATATGTGAATCAAACAATTGATACGTGCATTGATGAAAGACGCGATCAATGACACAATTACGAACTTTTTGTAAAGTTGACAATACAACTCAGTTCAAAGGCAATACATCGATTAATACAGATTAACAAAACCACAAACTAATAATGAGCACGCTGCCCAAACAGTAAAAACAGAAGACAAACACAATAGAAAATTATTCACGCCTGAGCGAACATGATAAATGAAGCAAAACGAAAGTGAAAGAATGCAGTGCTTGAAATGAATAAAACAGAACAGTAACACTTTTGACTCCATCCGGGACAGATAAGACTAGTCATATTATAAGACTATCATACACAAACTATCATAACTTCGAGTATTCAAATTAACATCCCGTAAAATAACGAATTTTGTATCGTTAATTGAATGAGTCGTTTATCATAAATTCAATTCAACATTCAAGAATGTTCCTGCATCGACCTAATACATCATCGTACTCAAACAAATACACAGAATTAGAATAATTCATCGCCATTATACCCTCATTTTGACTTTATTTAAAATTGGATATAAATGAAATGTAACAGTTCAATTCGTTTTTTTTACCACTTTGAAACTTCAATTTTTTTTTTAAATCAATAAAGGCTGTATCATGAGCATCAGTGATCACTAAAACAAATAAATATTTACACATCAAACAGTAAAATGAAACTTATAATTTCCAAAAAAAAATACTCATATGCTTAAATAACTGAAAATAGGTGAAAATATTCTCAAACAGTCATTTTAAAACAGTGATTCTCAAACGGTGCGGCGTGTCCCACAAGGGGTGCGTGGACAATTTTTTGAGGGGCATAAAACTAATCAAAAAAAAATAATAATTTGTTAGATTTGACCTTAACCGCCTTATTTTGGATATTTACGTTCCATTCACGTATTTTCAACGTGTTTTTTGAATAAAACATACTTTCGCCTTACTATCTGTTATTTGTAGCTTATTGGTAGCTAGTTATTTTTAAAGGTGGGGCGCGAGACTTGACAAATTCTGAATAGGGAGCGGCTTGAAAAGTTTGAGAACCACTGTTTTAGATGCAATAAATCAAACATCTTCTTCATTGGTTTTACATTCAGTAACATTACTTGAACTTAAATTGTTTTCTTGATGTTTTCCGTCGCAACATTTGCAATGTGGATAACATGGCAGCATCCTATCCTTCCAGTCGTCAAAGCAAAGAAGCAGACACCACAAATTGAAAGCTACATTGACATTATAAACCACCGATAATCCAAATTTAGATAATACAACAAATGCGAGAATGTCGCTTAAAATTGTTATAGGAGTAATTATCATCGATCTTTTTAATAGGTTAATAGACTTCTGTTGTAATCTTTGACCCTTGAAAGATTTTTTCAACGTTTTTCTATGACGAAATAACGGAATTATAAACAATGCAAGGGTACAAATTTGAGTTTCAATTTGATAAAGAAGAAAACAAAATGTTATCCATGTTGGTAAACAAGTCAATCTTATCACATTATTTTGAATGCCATAATATCCAATCACAATACTAAAAAACAAATTGAAGAATAACATGAAAAATCCTTGAAATCGACTGAAATTATGCAACGGTTTTGATGAAAGATGCCTCAAAGATGGTTCGCTGTGAAACATTGTCTGACGAAGCCACAATATGAGATACTCCGATGTAAATGCCCACTGTGATAGAAGCACGTCAGCTATATAAGTTGGGCTGTTGATATTTCGATGAATAATAAACACCGCGACCATTTTAGATAAGGCAACTAGGCCAGTAAAAACAAGTGTAAAACTCATCACAGATCGAAGGTTCGAAGACAGCAAAAGGTCCGTGCATTTTCCAAGTTGAAGTTTAAATAATCTCTTCGAAATAAGAACGTAGATCTGACAGAACGTTAAATAAATCAAAATCATTGTTACGACTATGTCCACGTAGAATTTCTCACCGAGTACATCTTCAAAGGATTTAGAGAAACTGTTGGAATTGTTCTTCGAGCAGTTCATACTTGATTCCGTGTTTCGTGATAAAATCTAGATTTCAGCAGCGAATCGAAATTTTGACTGACAGTTAATGACACAATCTGACAAAACAAATCAAATGATTAATAAATTTTGGGGCAATGTAGACAAAAGTCTAAATTATGGTAACTCGCAACCATGGGCGTGTCTAGAGGGGACCATAGAGGCAGCCGCTCCGGGGAGAATGTTGTAGAGGTCAGTTTGTTACTCAGTTTGTTGATTTAAATAAAAAATAATACTGTAAAAACATTTCACTCTTACTTGACCTTCAATTTATTCGTTTTCATGTATAACAACATCTATAATTTATTTATTTTTTCAAATTATTTATGAATTTTGGGACAAGGAGCTTCATTACCAGAAACTCACCCCGGGTAGCAGAGAAGTTTAATAACACGCCTCTGCTCGCAACATAGATATAGCTACTTCTCTGAAACGTGCTTAAACAGAATGTCGAGCAACATTACATAAAAAAAATTGGAAGATAAAAATATTCATAAAAATATTTCATTTTAATAAATATTGAGTTGCTGAAATCATTTGCTCGTATAAACATTAAATCTAATATCTGAAGTAATTTACAAAACATATTTGATAAAAAGGATTACAGGATCTTTTATACAAAGCACCCGCCAAAATGCAACCCCGCACGGCTAAAAATTAAAAAAAAAATAGTTAATATCCAGTTAGGGTTAGATGAGGGCTAGTAATGCTGATTGTGCTGAAACATTTTTCATTAGTGGCAGGGGGGATTTGCACAAAAAATCCGAATTACAAACCGCCTTGCTTTCATTGCGTTCAAATATTGCATCGCGAAAACAACGTTCCTTCGTAAACTTTTCTTGCACTAATCACAGTCACGAGTTCTAATAAATAATCTAATCGTATAGAA
Source organism: Styela clava (assembly GCF_013122585.1). NCBI lineage: Eukaryota > Metazoa > Chordata > Ascidiacea > Stolidobranchia > Styelidae > Styela > Styela clava. Next base: position 11,317,711 of record NW_024102831.1, on the reverse strand, counting down.
CATTTGTGACCCTGTTTAAACTATACAGTCATAATGGTATTTTTGTCTTATTGAAATAGTGATAAGATACATGCGAAATGAGTAATTGAAATTTCCAAATTATCGCCGACTTTCCATGCATTGTGTTTAATCAAATTAGGAAGAATTTGCCAAATCGACAAACAGCCTATCCAGCAAACATAGCTGTACTTAATTAACCCATAGAGCCACAGCTGCGTCTCTAAGGGCTCATTAGAACGCTCCATAAACTTAACTATGTATATATAGCCTATTAGCACAATACATATATACAATTTAGCACGCAGTACTTCTACACAAGCCATGTCTATAATGAATGTATATATATATATATATAAGCGGTCGTAATAAGTGACTTCCGTGGGCACAAATCAAGAATGACAATTCTACTTGATTCAAGAGTCTTGCCGCACGCCAACACACATGAATTCCTCTAACGTTTTCTAAAAAATCGCATCAACATCGGAATCTCAAATTACTATGCAATGCCTTTTGAGCGGTCACTGCGTTTGCGCATTGGGTGAAATAGCCTATAATGACGTTTTCTTGTAGCGTTCAATCCATAATAACTACGGGAATTCAAACTGTCTTTCAATATTAATCTAATTTTGTTCAACTCGCGATTGCGTCCACCATAAAAGAACATTACCTAATACATAATGAGACGACACCAAAAAAATGGAAATTATCATACTCGCCGAATAATACGACCCCCACAAAATCAGGTCAAAAATTTGGGTCTAGAAAAGCGACTTATTTGCCGGAAAATACGGTACTTCCCTGTAAAACAGATTTTTGTACTTCACCATTGCACGTATTAGCCCGCCATCCTACAACCATTGCTTTTCCCACCAGCCAAACTGTTTGTGCAAATAGCAAACTGTATGTAATTCAGTGGCGTAGCCAGCCCAAATTTTGGGGGGGGCAAAATTTGAAAATTTTAGAAATTATATTGGGTTTAAAACACCCGTTCTTCAAGCGCAAAACAACAACAGTTGGTCAACAAGCAAACTGATTCAATTACTCAGCTGGATTTTTGTGAATACAAAATCCATTAATAAACAATTTTTTATTTGAAACAACAAATATTAACAACGCAATTTGAATAAGTAAAATACATCGCCCCGATTAAAAGTCCATCCTCCGCTTCCCGCTAACTATGCTCGACACAACTCGATTAATTTTCTCCTCGGTGACCATTTCACGGTGACAGTGAAGCACACACAAATCAGAAAGGCGATTGGACGTCATTGATGAGCGCAGCCATGTCTTTACCCGTTTCATGCAGGAGAAAGACCGCTCAGCCTTAACGGTGGTTGCTAGTAGCGTCATAACGATCTGTATCGCGGTGTACACGCTGGGATAATCTCGAGCGCTCAGAAGAAGCCCCTCCAAACATTCGTCGTTAACGTCGGAACTTAAAGAAGTTCTCCACAGTCTCACTTCATTCTGGAGGTTATCCAATAAATACAGACGCTCTACCTCATCCACGTGAACTGGTTTGTTCGGTGGAAGAATTGATAGCAATGAAAAAAATGATGGGTTGTCAATGAAGCGTTCCCGAATAGAGCAGCTCAAGCCGTCGACGTATGGGAGACGTACGGAACGTTTAAAATACTGGGATGCTGAATCAGCACAGACATTGTCGCGATAAACTTGTACTTCGACTACTCTGGGTATTGTCAACTCTTTCAAGCCAGCTATTTCACAAGCTTCTTTGTAAATATTCAATGCGATTTCAGAGTCATTGCGTTCTTCAGCGATAACGCTCTGAAGAGAGGATGTGAGGTTCTTTACTGACGGCACACTGACTCCGACCGCCTGAAGTGCGCGCGCTAGTGGCTCCATTAGTGCCGAATATCGACCAATCAAACATACGGCGTAGATATCCGACGACTTTTCTAGAGCAGATTTCAGAGAAAAAGCCTTCGCTCGCGTCTCACTGTTAGCATCTCTCGCCAAAGAATCAAGAGCCTCAAGTACTCGTTTGAAGTTGCATTTGAAGATTCGGATGCTCTTGTACTTCTCAGACCATCTGGTGGGGCAGAACAAAGGGATGTTAATTCCTAAACCCGCGCGCCTTTTAGGGCTCTCCCTGAAAAAACGAATAGTCTCACGAATGATATCACAGGTGCTTCTGATGATTGCAACTTTACTTTGGTCATTTATGACCAAATTCAAACAATGAGAAGCGCAATGCACAAATATTGCGCGCGGGTATTTATCACGAATGCGTTTTTGCACACCGCTGACGTGACCTGCCATTGTCGTTGCACCATCATAGCCTTGCCCCACAAGTTTCTGCAAATCCACTCCTATACCAGAGAGGTGGGTCAAAATATTTGAGGAAATCGATTCGGCAGAAACAGAATCCATTTCCACTAATCCTGTGAAGCGCTCGCACACTTCACCACCTTTCACATACCCCAAAACGATGCTTAGTTGTTCTTTCCCAGAAATATCACATTATTCGTCGGCTATTACGGACACAAACGATTTATTAGCCTCCATAACGATATCTTGCACTATCATGTTGCTTGCTACCTTGAGAATTTCATTTTGTATCATCGGGCTTGTATACTTAGCGTTTCCGGCCATTCGAGCGAAATGCCTTTTCAAATCTTCATCCCCTGCGTCGATACGAAATAGAAGAAGGTTCACAAAATTTCCCCTATCCCCGGAATGTCCGCGCAAGGGTATGTTACCCGAAGCACAGAACATGACAGTCTTGACAATGGAAGTCATTATTCGTCTGTTTTCTTTTGTTTGCGTAGCATATTGGGCCTCCATGTTTTCACGCACATTTTGACCAGTTTTCATGCTTTTGACAAAATTTTTCGCAGCTATATTTGATTCTCGGTGGTAATTTGTGTCTCGATGGGCGATACAGCCTTTTCCATAAATTTTTTGTAGTCAATGCATGGTCTTGTAACAAAGGCAGTGTCCCTGAGAGTTCCATGCTTCAAACGTGCTTGCATGACTATGCATATCTTACACAAACCACCCCCATCAGAGAGTTGGGTGTAAACTAACCAACTGCAAAATCTGTTATCGTCAAGCCATTTTTTGAGAAATTTACCACGACTTTGTCTAACAGTATCCAGAATCGTCACGTTTTTCGGACCATCCGAAGTTAGAAGCCTGTATCTCTCCGCATCGGTAAGCTGTGTATGTTTCTTAAGAATGAATCCAAGATCGTTTGTTTTCCCTTCGTTGATTATTAGTTCATCTTCGGGAATAGAAGTGATAGACGTAACTGACGTAACCGGTGCATCCACAGCCTGAGAAGCGCTTATTGATGTATTTGAGGAAAGCGAGTCTTTATTTCGCTGGAAAAAACTATCTAATTTCGCCTGTTTAAATTTAGCCATCGAAGTAATTTGGTCATCAAAATCCAAGCGTTTCGAATAAAAATCCGGCGAGAACAAATCAAGACCGAGTAACTGACCGAAAGCTTGCGAAACAGTCTTTCCCATACGGCTCATAAGAGCGAACGGTCAAGTCTTTGTGACGTAACAATGACAATCAGCAAGCGTGACGAGGCAAGATGCCACAAAACTGGTGGATTAGGAATGGAATTCTTGAAAATTTGGGGGGGGGGCCATGGCCCCTCTGCCCCCCCATGGTTGCGCCTATGATGTAATTTACTCTTACTTACTGTGATATGAAAAGACAAGAGAGCAATGCTCAAATATATGGACACGAAAAGCAATTTTCCGAAAATCATATGAGGTAACTTAATAGTACCTGCATCGGAGATGTGGGAATAAATTTAGTTATCCTCGATGAAGCTGCCGAAGGAATACTCAAAGCACGATACATGAGAAGAGCCACCGCAGCAACACTGTTCCAAAACATATACTGAGAAAAGGCACATAGAATGCAGGGTATTAACCTCTCTATTATGATATCTAGTTTGGTCGTCTGAAATCTTAGATAATATTATACTAAAAAATTCAGCAGCATCAAACATTTCAAACGGCCTAGCATGGTAATCTAGGACAAACAGAGTAAATTCATATGCTGAAAGACATCTTGTTCACTTAGCTGGTGAAAACAGCATTCTGCGTCTTAAAGATATAAGCTTACAGAAATTACAGGCCTGTGTTATTGAGCAAAGACAAAAATCATATTGTACATGAAGTGGGAGACGCAAAAATATTTGTAAAACGCTGTTAACCCAGCAAATATTTTTTGCGTTAGTGAGACCGCGACCACCATATTTTAGAACATGTTGAATGTTGTTGGAAAGGTTGTGATGCTTCCTCCTTGGCATATTTATGTTGTTTGGGTAGAACTGTAACAAAAAGCAAAAAGATGAGAGCGAAATTCACTGCGGTATGGTACCGTACCTACTTAACTTACTGACTTCACAGTCTGCAAGCATCTTACCTGTACACTGTAGGCCATATAATTGATCACAGAACAGTTCTTCCCTTGCAAGTTTTACGTTGTTTTCAGTAGAACTGTAACAAAAAGCAAAGAGATGAGAGCTGAATTCACGGCGGTACCGGTACCCAACGTAGGTGCGGTACTGAGTTAGCAGTCAGCCAGCATCTTACCTGTACACTGTAGGCCATATACGGTAATTGATCACAGAACAATTGTTCCCTTGCAAATTTTATGTTGTTTACACTTCAGGACAGATAATTGATCACAGAACAATTCTTCCCTTTCAAATTTTATGTTGTTTCCAGTAGACTCTCATCTGATTTGTTTTTAGATGTGCATAAGATATATAGAAATCTGCCAAAGTTTTTGACAATAAAAGGAACTACCACATTCTTGAAGACTAGCAGAGGGCGGTCGCCAATTTATCGAAGGTCTGTGTATTTACTATACCTGAGAGTCGCAAGAGACATTTCCACATGTTGGGATAATCCTTGAAATTCATGTTAAGGTTGATTTTGTCTTTGACCTTGATGTCCTAATTTTAGTGTAAATATTTCAATCCATTTATTATTCCAGACCGTTAAGGTCCATATGAAATAAGCTTTGCACTATTTGCACACGAAATTAACATTCAAGAGATGCATAGCATTTAATAAGTACGTGAAATTTATAAAGATAACATTTCTAGCAACAACAAAACTTTTTATTATAATACACGACATCAAGAAATGCCAAATTTTTGCTTCAATTTGTTAAATTTTTCTTTAACGTGGAAATAAACTTTATATTCATCCACCATATTAATCGTTCGTAACTTTTCTCTAGATTTGTCTGTAAGAAAATCTTGCTTTCTAGTTGCGGTCTCATTTTTTCGTTGCTGAAAATTTTGAAAAGCGCGTACTTTCATCACCCCTGTGAAATACCCCGGCAACAATTTTTCTAATAGTAAAAGAGTTGTTTCAAATTCTTCTAAGATACCCACGAACAAATAGTCTTCGTCAATGTGTGTTGTTGCAATTTCAACTCTCTTATGTTCATCCGGTTGTAAACATGGAGGATCATGCACACCACAAAAATACAATCCTATGTAAAACATCATTTCAGAATTAGGATCACAGACTCCAACACTTTTGTCTACACAATCGTTTATATCTTCCAAGTCAGATTGCGAACCAGTTTTTACTTCGCCCTGAAGGTCTCCGTATTTGAGATAATTATAATGAGAAGCAAATCTTTCAATCGGGTCTCGTATCATGTTAATATAAATAGGCTTCTTGAGATGATATCGTTTAAAATCTAAATAATGAATATGCCTGTTGTAAAACGAGGGTGGAACAAGGTTATTAATCGTCATCATTTCTTGCAAAGACTCATAAACACCTGGATGTTCAACTGCCGTTACCAGTGATTCCTGGACCCAAAAATTGTTGCGACCAGACAGATGATTAACTAACGCCATAAGAGCTCTACTTCCACACTTTCCGACACGATTGTAAAAGACTGTCCTGGTTCTAGATTGTTTGAATGCTTCCATATCTAATTCAATTGATTTATTTTCTGTATTTTTTTTAATCCTTGATACAGTTTTATATTTGTCATTTCGAATATTTGAATCTACTCTTTTCAAAGGTTCCCAGTTCCGAAAGCAATACACTAATAAAGCAACTGATGCCACAGTCAGCACTAGCTTTTGCTTGGTAAATCTTGGCATCTTTAAATACTGTTGTTTCTGAACGTCCAGCAATTTTATCAACCGATTCGGGTAATCCTAGCATTGCTCTATTTCCATGATTTCATTTTTCTTCAATACAAGAATTTGATTTGCATCTTTATATTAAATCGCATTTATGATTGAATGAATGCAATGTTTAAATAAACTATAAATATGAAATTGGTAAACAATAATTAAAAGTAAAGATTATGTTGATATGCTAGGTATGTACACTACATTATATTTGGCGCTCCCGAAGTATGTGAACTAACATGGCGGACACCGGAACGTATGTGTACCAGGTAATGGTTAGGACATAATTTTATTCCAATTTTCCTTATTTTAGTTCTATTACAAGTTAGGGGACTAGCCAAGTGACTCCCGTAGTATACGTACCTGAAATTATGACCTAACCCTAACCTGGTACACATATTACGTTCCGGTGCCCGCCATCTGGTTTCACGTACTACGGAAGTACCTTATATTTACCTTTCTTGTGGGTCAGACTGGCAGATGTGAAACGACATCGATTTTTCCATGAGTTTGCATAGGACTTCTAGGCTATATCAGTAGTGTTCCGGTACTTAAAAACCTTTTCCCATTTGCACTAATATATCAATAATGATAAAAGCTTGAGATTCTGCCCTATTGCTCGACGTTCATTATAATATGATCATGGTATTACTTTCACTACTTCTAAACTATAAATAAAATTCGCTAAGCAGCAAAATTCGAATGCTGAAATTCAATTCCTAATAAAGTTCTGCTAGCACTGTTGATATTAAGTTCAATCGTCACTAATGTAGAACGGTGGTCGTTCGTCGATAAGATTGCTGTATTACCCGAGGGCAACTAAAGACGCGCATATCAAGACACGTATAAATGCTATCATTTTATATTCATTATACCGATTAGAAATATTAGACTGTTCGACTTCGACTTCGACTCGATGAATAAACACAATTTTGCTTCCACTCCAGACGGGATATTGCACCTACTGGGTTTCCGTTTAATGAAATTATGACATAATTTTTTATTGTATTAAAATGGTTCACTTTTTACAGGAAGACGGAAGTTTATTGAAAATTCACTGTTGAAAATTTTGACTCCGGTTTCATCACATAAACAGGTGATGTGTAAAATATAATTTCCAATTCAGATTATTTTTTGAAATATTGAAACTGTTATTTCTTATTAATTTAGATCGAGGGTTCCCAAACCGCGAGCCAATTACGTTCCGCATTACGATTTAAAATAGCCCGCCAAACTTATGTGAAATAATTTAACAGTTCAACTTTACCGTAAATAAATACTAATACGTTTAACACTTTTCTGCGTTTTAGATACTGCCAATTGTTACATCATTACCACTGTTCAAGAACGTGTGTATCAGTAACAATTCAATTATAACGGTATCATATGTATTCGTACCGGATTATTAGGATCACATAAGGCAGTATTTTAGGTATCGGCCATAGACACTGAAAACAGACGTTTTTTAGATATATGGCAGCGTTCTTGTTTCGGTACTCCCGTAATATGTAAACCAAGATGGGGGACACTGGAACGTAGTATGCGTACCAGGTTAGGGTCAGGCCATAATTCCATATACAAATACTACGCTAGTCACTTGGCTAGTCCCCGAACTTTTAATAGAACTAAATTAAGGAAAATTGAAAAAAAATTATGGCCTAACCCTAACCTAGTACACATACTACGTTTCGGTGTCCGCCATCATGGTTCACATACTATGGGAGTACTCCTATTTCTTTATTGAAAAAAAATCTAACTTCAGCGATTTGTCTTTCTTGCCAACAAAATATTCCAGTCCTAAGGAATACAACATTAGACGCCATTATGAGACGAACCATTCTTCAAATTATGATAAGTTGAAGCTTGTGTTTGAAAATTTAATTCATCGCTAAATTCATACAAAAGTCAAAAAAAAGAAAAGTGAATTCACGGTATTGGCCAGTTATATTGTAGCCCACAATTTCGCCCGCTGGTTGAAGAGGAATTTTTCCACGAATGCAAATTTTGGAATTCATTTCTCCTGATATATAAAAAGTATATTTCCAGCATCAGTCAACACTATTACGAACAATAACAAATCAAAACTTCGATCCAGACTGAAAGATATTCAGTTAAATGTGCCATTGCGAATACACGTATGTACAAAAATACGCAACTAATTTATGTTGGCATTTCGTTTTTTATTATATTTACATATATTGGGATGATTTTTGTCTGTAACAAAACAGGCCATACGCAGCCATTTATACGAGGCCGTATGTCAGATGAGCAAGTAACTTCATTAGTCAATATCAGTCGCAAATTCTTTGTTGAAAATCGTGCTTGTTATTCCTCGGACATTCTATCACCTAACTATTATGATTAATAATATTATTACATAACGCAACTGCGATATCAGGAATATCAAGCTTGCAGCCTATTTTTCAAATGGACGCCGTCGCGCAACCCCCTTCTGGCTCGCAAATATCCTTCTGTTTCGAACTTTGACTCGCGGTCAATCAACACAAAATAACAAAACGGGTTCACAATTTTATCATTTATCAAGTATAAACTGTTCAAGGAATAATTCTCACGAATTCGTTAAAACCTTGCAGGGTCTAATCAGCAAGACTATTTGACCAAACATGGCAATTGCAATAATCTTCCTTTACATGCTGACATTTTATATTCACGGTAGTTTAGAAATATAAGACCGTATTCCCCAAATTGGAAAAAGTTTCAAAACTTCGACTCGATTGGGCTTTACTGAACCACGAAATTTCTGGCAGTGGAAAGTTGCGAACGTCTCACTTTTGGCCAGGATACCATGAAATGAATGAAGTATACAAAATATCAAATAGTGTAAAGCAATGTTTCAAATCATAATAACTTATTTACAATATATTACACATATATTATACAGAGTAAATTGGACTTCATTGATAGTAAATAAACATTTTATCTGCTTTAGGCTTTCGGAATATGGAAAATTCGCATGAAATTTGGTAAACTACTCTAGCAGCCAAAATCGAATTGTTTTACAAACTCAAGCCAAAACGAAAGTTTAGATGATAAATTTAAACGACTTCTTCTGCAGTTTTACATTCGGTCGCATTGCTTGAATTTAAATCACTTTTTTGTTGTCTTTTGCCACAACATTTGCAAACAGCAAACCAAGGCAACATTCTCGTCTGCCAGTCTTCGAAGCAAAAAAGCAGACACAACAAGTTAAAAGCTATATTAACATTATAAACCACCGCTGATCCAGTTATAGATAATACAACGAATGCGACAATGTCGCTTAATATTGTTATAGGAGTAATTATCATCGATCTCTTTAATAACTTGATGAACTTCTGTTGTGAACTTTGACCCCCAAAAGATTTTTGTGACGAAAGTTTTTCTGTGGCGAAATAACGGAATTATAAACAATGCAAGAGTGGAAATTTGGGTTTCAGTTTGATAAAGAAAGAAACAAATTGTCATCCACTTTGGAAAGAAAGCGAATCTAAGTATATTATTCCGAATGCCTTCCTATCCAATCACAATTTTCCCGAACAAATTGATGAATAACATGTAAAATCCTTGGAACCGACTGGAATTATGCAACGCTTTCGACGAGAGGTGTTTCAGTGATGGTTTGCTGTGAAACATTGCCTGGCGGAACCAGAGTATGAGATACTCCGACGTATACGCCCACTGTGCTAAAAGCACTTCAGATACGAAGATCGTACTTTTCAAATTTAGATAAAATATTAACTGCAACACCATCTTAGCTAAAGCAAGAATACCGGTGAAAACAAGTGTCAAATTCATTACAGACCGAAGATTCGACGCCAACAAAAGATCAGTACACTTATCAAGTCGAAGTTTGAACAATCTCTTCGAAACAAGAACGTAGATTTGACAGAACGTTATGTACAGCAAAATAATTGTAACAACTATGTCCACGTAAAATGCCCCTTTGAGTGCATCCGCGAAAGTTTCAACAAAGATGTTTGAATTGTTCATTGAACAGTTCATACTTGATTCCGTTTTTTGTGATGAAATCTAGATTAGCCACGCAGACAAACATCCAAATTACGGTAGCTCGCAACATGAATATATCTTCTTCTTTGAAGCCTTGTTCAAATAGAATGTCGGAAAACATGTTATAAAAACATTAAATTTTCATTATAGTTATCATATTATGCACAAAAAATATATATATTTACAAGGATTTTGCAGTTCTTGCCTCACTTCTCATATATACCCGCGGTATAGAATCTCAATTATTGGAAATGGCACATTTTGATTTTTAATGTCTTAGTTTTAAATATTTTTATTCAAATATACAATTGCCCAACTCATTTATCGAACACACTTTTTAAATAATTCCTGTTTTTCTTCACTAATAGAATTCATGCACTGGACATTACTCAGCCTCAGTAATATATATCTTACATTGTGTGGATTGCTAGACTGAAAATTTTATTGTTTAACTAGACTATTATTCCTCGTTATCATTACCATATGCCGATTACCAAATATTTTTCACAGAATAAAAGTATCTACGGATACCATATTTGAATTGCATCACCATCAGACTACACTAGAAGACTGACTGCAACAGCAGGAACAGCCAGAAACGAAGCCATATAACTTATATAATTTACCTGAATCGTCAGTTTAAAACTGCATAGGAGCCAGATTGCATTCATGAAGTACAATTTTGCTCTAAAACTGCAATTAACTTTAGACGCATTAGCATTTTCATCGTGACGTCGCGGAAGTATAGTCACAAATAGCAACTTCCTCAATATTAAAGCGCTAAAGCATATTAGAGCATTTACTCATTTATTTATCGTTTTTATAATATATTTAATCTCATTTGCATTCACCTATGGTACTATATCATGCTATTATAAGCTTATTATACAGCATATACACAAGGGTCGGGAGCCTAGATGACCTTAATCGGTTCTGCACACCGACCCGCACAAAACAATAATCAATCACTGAAATATTTTCTTTATTGTATTATGTTTATATTAGTGTTGATTGTATTTATTGTGGCAATAAATATCTCTCTCTCCCTCTGGAGAAAATTAAGTCGGAGTTTCAATTGACCATAATTTGGCATTCAATCAGTTATGAATCATGGAACTGCATATTTAATTTCAGATAACACGGAATACTAGTTTCATTATTATACTTGCATATTAATATAATTACTTCTTGTACATAAGGCACCAAGTTCTCAAGTACTTAGGGCCTATAAAACTGTAAAAGTATTCTACAGCTCTGAACTTTTGAATTTTAGGAACCTTCATTAGCGTTGAGTCCACCATACAACACTGTTCTGTCGTTAGAATGACTGGGTGGGGTACGGTTACCGTACTGGCATCCTGGTATCGTTATTTCGCCATTAGGAATATTGAACTTCAATAAGTAATGATACACTACTACAGTTCTAAATGCTGGTATGTATGAAAAAACAATTATCGGATTTAGTGTCGACTGTATTTTAACTGTACTGAAGTTACGGTGAAATGCAATTTTCAACATTTAACGACTTTTAAGTAGCATTTCACAGTTACCTTATTGGAGTTACGGTGAATTGCTACCTAAAATATTTATTTACTGACGCTTTTTAGTAGTAATACTCTTAAAAAACGCCAGCCGTCCAACGATTGAATAGCATTTCACCGTAACTTCAATGGTGACATTATTCGATTTCACTGAAGGTATTAGCTTGGGTCACAACGCGAGACTCATTATATTTTGTCATGCTCAGTTAAGATGAAGAATTTGTAGGCGTATAATAATGCAATAATGCTGTAGTCAGGGCTGATTTAGCAATTAAGCAAAAAAAGCACGTGCTTAGGACACCAAGGTAAATGGGAACCAGAGAAATGTTCATAGTCGAGCTTTCGGGAGTTTCTCAGCGTTCAATGAAATGATTGATCTAATTGTTCAGGCAATTCATATATTCATATATTTGGAATATTCTAAATGTTGATAGGCTTAAGAACTGTTTTAAAAAAATATGTAAATTAATCATAATTTGGCCTTCAATTAGTAATGAATACTGAAACGTACTTTCAATTTCAGATAACACGGAATACTTGTTACATTCCTCTTATTAAACGACGCAGAGATCAAATCGCCAGACACAATCTCTAACGTTAGGATTAGATGGGCTACAAGGGTTGTCAACTAGTCGGTGTGTTGAGTTAGTCGGAAGTCGCTACAACGTGTGTACGTGGATGTTTTTTGACTACTACCATGAACTAATGAAACAATACGGCGTTGCATTTCGTGCTAGTGCAGTGTTTCCCGAACAACGTCAGAAAATTTGAAAGACAAGTAGTTATATTTAACGTATGCATTACAAATCCGATGAAGGAATAATTTGAAAGCCGATTTGATTAAATTAGGGAAGTTATATCTTCAGTATGAATGAGTAAATTGCAAATGAGACTACGCGACAAACATCCATTCTACACAATGACAATGCACAGTACCATGCTTTGCTGAGCGATAAGCATCGTGGTTAAATTGCGAACGTTTTCGCTTTTGGCCGGGGAGATCTTGAAATAAATAAAGTACCAGTATCAAAATATCAATTAGTAAAGCTCACTTTCGAGTATAATATTTTATTTAAAATATATTTAACATACACATATATTACACGCATATTATACAGAGTAAATCGAACCTTTTATTAATTATTAAACATGTTATCAGCTTCAAGCTTTCGGAAAAGGAGAATTCGGGTAATATTCTCTAACAGCCACAATCGAATTTTTAATTAATTATCAGTCAAAGTCGCGATTCTCTGCAGAAATCAAGTTTTACTCTAAAATAAAAGTAGGGAATCACAACTCCATCAAGTATGAACTGTTCGAGGAATATTTCTCGCGAATTTGTTAAATCCTTGCAGGATATGCTCAACAAAACTGTTTATGTAAACGTGGTGGGTTGCAGTTATTATGCTTTACATAACGTCATGTCAGATTTACGTTATAATTTCAAAGAAATTGTTCAAACTTCGTCTTGAAAAATGTGCAGACCTTTTGATGGCATCGAACCTTCGATCTGCAATGAATTTGACACTTGTTTTTACTTTGCATCGTCATTTTAGCGAAGATGGTTGTGGAAATAATGTTTCAACAAAATATACATAATGCAATCTACGTAGCTAATTTGATTTTATCACAGTGGGCATTTACGTCGGAGTATCTCATATTGTGGCTTCGTCAGACAATGTTTCACAGCGAACCATCTTTGAGGCATCTTTCATCAAAACAGTTGCATAATTTCAGTCGGTTTCAAGGATTTTTCATGTTATTCTTCAATTTTCTTGGGAGTATTGTGATGGGATATGGAGCTACTCAGAATAATGTGATAAGAATGACTTGTCTTCCAAAGTGGATGACAATTCCTTTCCTTTTTTACCAAATTGAAACTCAGATTTCAACCCTTGCATTATTTATAATCCCATTATTACGTCACAGAAAAACGTTGGAAAAATCTTTCAACGGTCAAAGTTTACAACAGAATTCCATCAAGTTATTAAAAAGATCGTGATAATTACTCCTATAACAATTTTAAGCGACATTGTCGCACTAGTTGTGTTGTCTACGTCTGGAATAGCGGTGATTTACAACGTGAATATAGCTTTTAATTTGTGGTGTTTGCTTTTTTGCTTCGAAGACTGGCAGACGAGAATGCTGCCATGTTTTTCTTTTTGCAAATGTTGTCGCGTAAGACAACAAGAAAGTGATTTAAATTCAAGCAATGCCACTGACTGTAAAACTGCAGAAGAAGACGTTTGAATTTTCTCATCTTCACTTTCGTTTTGACTTAAGTTTGTAAAACAATTCGATTTTGGCTGTGAGAGTAGTTTACCAAATTCCATGCGAATTTTCCATATTCCGAACCGAAGGCTTAAAGCAGATAAAATGTTTATTTACTATCAATGAAGTTCAATTTGCTTTGTATAATATATGTGTAATATATTGTAAATAAAATATTTTGATTTGAAACTGAGCTTTACTATTTGATTTTTTGTATACTTCATTCATTTCATGCTCAAAAGTGAGACGTTCGCAACTTTCCATTGCCAGAAATTTCGTGATTTATAAAGTGCGTTCACGCAAGGGAAATCGAGTCCAAGTCTTGAAACTTTCTCCAATTAAACGAAAACAGTCTTATATTTCTAAACGGTATAATGAATATAAAATGTCAGCATGTAAACCAAGAATATTGCAATTGCCACGTATGCGTAAATAGTCTTGCTGATTAGACCCTGCAAGGATTTAACGAATTCGTGAAAATTATTTTTTGAACAATTCATTCTTGATGGAGTTGTGACCCCGTTCCTTTATTTTGTGTTGATTGACCGCGGGCCAAATTTCGAAGCAAAAGGATATTCGCGGGCCAAAAAGCGGGAGCGGCAAAAATGGCTCGACGGCATGGAGCGCTGAAGCGTCCCTTTGAAAAATAGACTGCAATCTTGATTTTAAATACACCTAGCATCGCAGTTTGTTATGTAATAATATTAAAAATCTCAATAGTTAGATGATAGAATGCCCGAGGAATAACAAGCACGACTTTCGACAAAGTATTTGCAACTGATATTCACTATTGAAGTTACTTGCTCATCTGGCACACGGCCTCGTATAAATGGCTACGTATGTCTTGTTTTGTTACACAAAAAACATCCCAATGTATAGAAATATAAAAAAAAATTGAAATGCCAACATAATTTAGTTGTGTATTTTTGTATATACGTGTAATTCGGGTTTGCACCAAATCAGATGTTCAAGAGGTGGCTCTAATTCATTACATTGTGTTTGCAATAACGCATTTAGGTGATTATCTGTCAGTCCGGACCGAAGTTTTGATTTGTTAAGGTTCATAATTGTGTTGTTAGAAAGAATGATGTTTGAAAATATTATTTTTATATCAGATGAAATGACTTCCAAAACTGGCATTTGCGGAAAAATTCCCTTTTAACCAACGGGCGATTCTTTTTAGCGATGTTGTGGGCTACAACATAACTAACTAATAACGAAGATTCACTTTCATTTGACATTTTTTTCAACATGTTATGGAAGTTGGAAGTTATGTTTTACACATTACCAGTTTATGTGATAAACCGGAGTCAGAATTTTCAACAGTGAATTTGCAATAAACTTCCGCCTGACTGTAAAAAGTGAACCATATTAATACAATAGAATATGGGTGTCAAACTCGTGGGTATTCGAGGGCCGCATTTCATTTTGGGAATTTTGCCAAGGACCGCAAACAGTTTTTGATATATTTTGATAAGGTATAATTGAAGCATATTTTTAGATAGGTGTAGTTTGTGACACATATTGTGATGTAATTAAACAGCAAAAAAAGTTTAGTTATTTTCCTAAATTTCAAATGCCATTTACGTATTAATTTCTTGCATTTCACCATTATTGTATTTACTGTATTTTTTACAAATCATAGATTTTCATATACTAATATCCAAAATATTTTTGAACAAACTTTTGATAAGAAAAGAATAATACATACACTAAAAATGACTTAATCTTAATATATAGACGTAAACTCTAAATAAAAATAACAGAATAAACCTAATGTTTTCATTAAATTTCACATGACGTCTGGCATCTCTTTTGGGCCACCAGCTCACTATTATGAGCAGAAATGATTTTACAGTTTCAACTCCAATTAACGAGGTCACATCGGTTAATTTGGATATTTGAGAATGTTTGATAATTTCTGAAATTCCTCTTTTATTTGTAACTTAGCATCAGAAGCTCGGAAAAAGACAGCAAGTTGTACAATGCCTGATATATCACACGATTCATCAATTGCTATTCAAAGTCAGCAGAAGCAGTTTTTGTTTGTTCTTTTAAATTTGCAGACATCTCATCAATTCAAGTAGCAGCTATATTTTTTGTCAACGATAAATTTTTGAAAAGGTATCTGGGCACAAAGTTTCAACCCTTTCTACAAGACATTTTTTATGAAAGCCCCATCAGTATAAGGTTTTCAGAGACTGCAAAGACTGGCTAAATTCATAGCTCGCAGTAACAGTGGCAACGTTACTTTTACAGATTTTTTCGAAGCAGTTTTGCTATTGATTTAGCTGTGTCTTTTTACCTACGACAGTTTCATGGTTTGAAATTGATCTTCAAATTTGTCATATTGACTGCCGTGCTTACTCTGATAATGTCTACTTATATTGTATTTTTTCATTGCACTGGTGAAAAAGTGAAAAATTAAACAGTGTGCTTTAGAATTTTGAGAAATGCACAGAAATATTGTAATCTCTTCTTGTACTATGCGGTTCTTCCTAATCACGGAAGCGTTTTTTTTTTTTTCAAGTATTCTTGGGTCAAAATGAGAACAAAAAAATTTGTAATTTTTCAAATCTAATTTCTGTAAATTTGAGTTGGGTTGCGCGAGACTAACTTCCTATCTTTTCCCTATGCCTTTATGCTAGTGGATCCGTATGCGTATACTGCAAGGATACTGTAGCTGGAATAAACATGACTATTCTATTCAATTAAAGAGTCCAGCTGCACACTAACACAAATGTATTTCTGTAACGTTTCGTCCGACCAGAGTCAGACTTCCTCAGACAAGCAGTTTACAACAATGGCAAGAAAGAAAATTTGCTAAATGAATTTGAAATATCAAATCAAGTATGACGTAACAATGCATAAACATTTAATTTGCATTTAGCCGTAGAAGTAATGATTGGGAAGATTAGAACCACAAATATCAGTGGAGCTCATTTCAGATGTAATTGAAAAAAATAAAATAAAAAAAGGGTTTTATTATTGCATTTACGAAAATGATGGGTAACTAAATGTAATTGAAATTATGGGCACTTAGAGAACCACGAGGAGGTGAACCAACATTTAAACATAAATCAAGGCTTAGTCTGGTGAGGACCAATTTCAAAATTAAAAAAGGTTAAAAGTTATTGCTGAATTTTGATCTTAAATAGCGTTAAAATATAATATTAATTCATAATAATAAATGAATAAATTAACCATCTAGCATATTTCGAGTAGGACAAAAGAAAATAAATAAATAAATTATCGCAAGCACATAACTCCAAGGTTTCGAATTATAATTAAAATTAAACTTGGGACACTTGAAAATAGTAAAAAAACGCCAATCAAGGGGCGAGTAATAATATAAACTTAAGAAAAAGAGTGATTGTTAAATTTAAATATTATATGACGTTGGAATGAAAATTATTATTAAATAATAATTCTTAGATGAGTCTACAGTCTATTTCTCCCGTGAATTGAGTCCTTTTGGTTCCAATGTTCCGAATTTGTTGATGTAGTATGCTTCTACTGTTTGTCGATAGCCCTGGTCTCTGAATAGTTTTTTTATTATTCCAGTTACTGAAAAGTCACTTATTGAATGTCCCAGTTTGTTGAAGTGTTCTCCCACTACTAAATCATATTTCCTTTTCGTAATACTTCTCAGATGTTCTGTTATACGATATTTTAACGACCTTCCGGTCTCGCCGATATACTGAATCCCACATTTCTTACAGTTTATTAGATAAATAACATTATTTGATTTACAACTTATCCTTTCGTTAATGTTTATATGGACTCCCGTCACGTTCCCGGTACTTATTTTGTTTCTTCGGAATATTTACAGGTGGTGCATGCTTTTCTATTACATTTATAAAAACCAGATTGTACTTTCTGTGATATTACTGGTTGTAGTTTAGCTCTAACCCGTCTATCGCGTAATGTAGGGCACTTTCTATATGCAATTTTCGGAGGTTGAGGAAAATCTCTTTTAGCGTGCATTGTTGTCAAGAATATATTGGTAGTCCGAAAATATTTTTCTAAAGTGCGGTTGGTTTGGGTGGTAGTTGGTAATAAATGGCAATAGTTGCTGACCTTGTTTTGTACTTTTCGGTGTTAAAAGGTAATCTCTGTTCATTTCTTTTACCAATTTTATTGTTTTGTCAATAGAAGTCTCTTCGTAATTTCGTTGCATGAGATAGCGTTTCATAATTCCTGCATGCTTGTCAAAAAATTCGACATTTGAGCACGATCTTCTTATTCTTATGAAGAGTCCCTTTGGAATGTTTGCAGTAATATGTTTGGGGTGGCATGAGGAGGGTAAAAGATATTGGTGAGAGTCCGTGTCTTTAGTGTAAATTTCCGTTTCCAATTTGTTGTCTATGATATGGACTTTTACGTCTAAAAATGTAATGTTTTCCGTTGAGTATTCGAATGTGAACAATGCACGACTAAAAGAGATTTTCCCTCAACCTCCGAAAATTGCATATAGAAAGTGCCCTACATTACGCGATAGACTGGTTAGAGCTAAACTACAACCAGTAATATCACAGAAAGTACAATCTGGTTTTTATAAATGTAATAGAAAAGCATGCACCACCTGTAAATATTCCGAAGAAACAAAAATAAGTACCGGGAACGTGACGGGAGTCCATATAAACATTAACGAAAGGATAAGTTGTAAATCAAATAATGTTATTTATCTAATAAACTGTAAGAAATGTGGGATGCAGTATATCGGCGAGACCGGAAGGTCGTTAAAATATCGTATAACAGAACATCTGAGAAGTATTACGAAAAGGAAATATGATTTAGTAGTGGGTGAACACTTCAACAAACTGGGACATTCAATAAGTGACTTTTCAGTAACTGGAATAAAAAAACTATTCAGAGACCAGGGCTATCGACAAACAGTAGAAGCATACTACATCAACAAATTCGGAACATTGGAACCAAAAGGACTCAATTCACGGGAGAAATAGACTGTAGACTCATCTAAGAATTATTATTTAATAATAATTTTCATTCCAACGTCATATAATATTTAAATTTAACAATCACTCTTTTTCTTAAGTTTATATTATTACTCGCCCCTTGATTGGCGTTTTATTTTACTATTTTCAAGTGTCCCAAGTTTAATTTTAATTATAATTCGAAACCTTGGAGTTATGTGCTTGCGATAATTTTTTTATTTATTTTCTTTTGTCCTACTCGAAATATGCTAGATGGTTAATTTATTCATTTATTATTATGAATTAATATTATATTTTAACGCTATTTAAGATCAAAATTCAGCAATAACTTTTAACCTTTTTTAATTTTGAAATTGGTCCTCACCAGACTAAGCCTTGATTTATGTTTAAATGTTGGTTCACTTCCTCGTGGTTCTCTAAGTGCCCATAATTTCAATTACATTTAGTTACCCATCATTTTCGTAAATGCAATAATAAAACCCTTTTTTTATTTTATTTTTTTCAATTACATCTGAAATGAGCTCCACTGATATTTGTGGTTCTAATCTTCCCAATCATTACTTCTACGGCTAAATGCAAATTAAATGTTTATGCATTGTTACGTCATACTTGATTTGATATTTCAAATTCATTTAGCAAATTTTCTTTCTTGCCATTGTTGTAAACTGCTTGTCTGAGGAAGTCTGACTCTGGTCGGACGAAACGTTACAGAAATACATTTGTGTTAGTGTGCAGCTGGACTCTTTAATTGAATAGAATAATTTCTGTAAATTGTAGTTTTCTTTGTAATAATCAATTTCAATTTGAAAGGTTTGAAAATTGTATTACATTTAGATAAAAACCCCTACAAAATATTACAAATATTGTCAAGCGTTCGAGGGCCGCATTGAAAGATCCCTGGGGCCGCATGCGGTCCGGGGCCGCGAGTTTGACACCCCTGCAGTATAAAATCATGTCATAATTTCATAAAATGCATATTCATATGTATTCAGTGTGTATATATTTGTTCGTGGCTGTATATACTGTTGTATTAGTTCAGAGGTCACCAAACTACGGCCCGCGGGCCAGATCCGGCCCGTGGCGACCTTTAAATAAAATAAAACGAAAAAATGGCGAGTTTTTTTCCAAGGGATGTTTCCCCGAGTATTGACTTCCTTGTTCATTTCGTAACATTGGCCCATCAGCAAGATGCAAAAAAGTGACTTAACAATATACCCTTTCGCATCCGCTCGCATCTGTCACTCGGAGAAATTTTCTGTCGTGGTTTCCAACAATACCTCGTTTTCGGAATTTTGAGTGCTATTTCTCACGACTAAAAACTAAGTATGAATCAAATAAGTCAAAATCATCATTTTGCCTTCTTAAAAGGTGTAGTTTAGTTGCAGTAAATAAAAATCGTCTAGAAATGGCTGTGATGAAAAGGATGAAATTCTCTAACGTTTTCAGCGAAGGATGCACTCGTACACTCGTGGTGCGTGCTTTCGGCGAAACTGTTGTTGTGTACGTTTCACGTGCTAAAATGAACGTCGAGCGTGCATTTTGCGCTAATAGTACAAGTCACGTTAACTTTTGTACTGCTTTCATGCGGATATTCATGACAAGCAATTGTTTTGCTAACAACTAACCTCAGGATAGTTGTCTAGAAATCGTGTATCTTAGTTTTGCTATGATGTTCCTCATCTATATTCTGCGATATAGAATTTAATATTCAAGACTTCAGAAATGTAGAATTTATATTGTTGAATAAATTGAATGGATTTCCCAACTTTTGGGAATTTAATGTATTGCATTGACAAATGTATTTGTCTGGCCCGTTTCAACACAGTTTGAGTCATACCTGGCCCGCGGTCAAAAAAGTTTGGTGACCCCTGTGTTAGTTCATGTGATTGAAATGAGCAATGTGTTCATACTTGCTAATTGTACTAAATATGAAAACACAGATAGTAATGGTGGCAATCATTGATGATCGTGCTAAAGTGCCACATTTACATAGAATTAGGGCTAATTTTGTGTTTAGCAATCCACAAAATCTGAGTTGGTTGATGTTCAATGCACGAATTCTATTGGTGGACAGAAGATGGAAGGTATTTGAAAAGGTCGTTTAGGTTTAAGCAATTACGTATGTATTTCACTTATTGGTAAATTTAAAATATAAAAAAATCATTATTCGGAATACAATAGTTATGTTAATTGAGGTCGTACAGTACGTGGAGTGTAGAGAAGCAAGAACTGCACATTCCTGTTTTTAAATGTATCATGGTTTTTATTAAATGTTTCACAATAGTTTATCGGACAGGGCATTAGATAAAGGACCGTCTATGTTGAATGCTACTATGGTTTTGACATTTAAACCTATATTTAATATTTATTTGATTTATTTTAATAGATTTCTACATTAACTAACATAGAACTCGTGCTTCTCTGCTGGAATCAAGATTTTATTCCAAAATTAAAGGACAGAATCAAAACTCCATCAAATATGAACTGTTCGAAAGATAATTCTCACGAATTCGTTGAATCTTTGCAGGATATACTTGACAAAGCTGTGTACATAAACGTGGTGGTTGCAATTATTATGCTTTACATAACGTTATGCCAGATTTACGTTATAATTTCAAACAGATTGTTCAAGCTTCGCCTTGAAAAATGTACAGACATTTTGGTGGCATCAAACCTTTGATCTGCAATGAATTTGACACTCGTTTTTCACTGGTCTACTGGCCTTATCTAATATGGTCGCGGTGTTTATGTTTCATAGAAACATCAATAGAGTGCGTCACTTATATAGCTGACGCGCTTCTATCACAGTGGGCCTTTACTTTGGAGTATCTAATATTGTGTCAGACAATGTTTCACAGCGAACCATCTTTAAGGCATCTTTCATCAAAACCGTTGCATAATTTCAGTAGGTTTCAAGGATTTTTCATGTTATTCTACAATTTGTTTCTGAGTATTGTTGTTGGATAATATGACATTCGGAATAATGTGTTAAGAATGACTTGTCTTCCAAAGTGGATTACGATTCCTTTCTTTTTTTACCAACTTGAAACTCAAATTTCCACTCTTGCATTATTTATAATTCCTTTACTACGTAACAAAAAACGTTGAAAAAATTTCTCAGGGGTCAAAGATTACAACAGAAGTCTATTAACCTACTGAAAAGATCGATGATAATTACTCCTATAACAATTTTAAGCGACATTTTCGCATTAATCGTGTTATTTATATCTGAAATAGCGGTGGTTTACAATGTGAATTGAGTTTTTAACTTGCGGTGTCTGCTTTTTGCTTCGAAGACAGGCAGACGAGAATGCTGCCATGTTTTGCTGTTTGCAAACGTTGTGGGCCTTGTGGCCAAAGACAAAAAAGGGAATCAAGTTCAAGCAATGCGGCTAAATGTAAAACCGCAGAAGAAGTCGTTTAAATTTTTCATCTAAACTTTCGTTTTGGCATAAGCTTTGACTTTGGCTCACCTTATGTCATGCGAATTTTCTCTATTCCCAAACCCCAAAAGCAGATAAAATGTTTATTCACTAATGAAGATGTTCAATTTAATCTGTATAATATATGTGTAATATATTTTAAATAAAAAATTTTGATTTGAAACTTAGCCTTTACTATTTGATTTTCTTGCATACTTCAACATTTCATGGTATCCCTGGTCAAAAGTGACACGTTCGAAACTTTCCATCGCCAGAAAGGTTGTGGTTTAGCAAATCACAATCACGTTACAATGGCATGTTGGCGCGCAGTCATATTTGCAATTTATTCTGAAGAAACATCTTCCATAGTAGGAGCAGTCCGATTTTCAATTCAGGGAAGCTAAACGCAATTTTTTTGGAAATCGAAACAACGCTCAAACCGTGAGCGGCATGGCCTCAAGTCCCCCTTTTCGGTCGATTTGGTAGAGATTGAAATTAATAATTAGTGAAAGCAGCTACTCTAAATTGAATATATATAGTTATTTTTATAGTTGCTAGTATGTGCGTGTGTGTTCGAGGCGCTTAAACATCAAACGTTTTCCGTTATAGACACTGTGAAAAAAATTTGAAATATCCGTTGCAAGATCTTTATGGTTATTGCAAAACCAAGTAACGCGAAAATCCGCGAGGGTTGCTTAAGATTGCGCGGTTTTTAACATCAATATATTTTACTATATTTCAGTCTAGGCGTTTGCTTTTCTACAAGTATAAGAAAGCGATTCGTTAAAAAAAAACTCGTCTGAAGTGGAAGCAAAATTGTGTTCATTAATCAAGTTCATCGAGTCGAAGTCTTGAAACTGTCTCCGATTAAGGGAATACAGTCTTATATATTTCTAATTGATATAATGATAATGAATATAAAATGTCAGCATAAATACGTGTTTCAAGATTTTCAGCGCGGCTTCAGTTGCCCTCAATTAATGCAGCAATCGTGTCGACGAACGACGACCGTTCTACATTAGTAACGATTGAACTTGATATCGACAGTGCTAGCAGAAATTTATGAGGAATTGAATTCCAGCATTCGAATTTTGCTGCTTGGCAAATTTTCATTTATAGTTCAGAAGTAGTGAGAGTTATACCATGATCATAGTAAGTCGAATATCGAGCAAGGGGCTGGATCGCAAGCATTTACCATAAATATATATTAGTACAAATGGGAAAAAGTTCAGGTGTACCGGAATACTACTGATATAGCCTAGAAGTCCTACGCAAACAAAAAATCGATTTCGTTTAAATATGGTCACAAAAGTTTCATTCGATTAGATTATCTAGTAGAACTCATGGCTGTGTTTAGTTGTTTTAACGATGCAAATGCAAGGCGGTTCTGCATTGCTGGCCCTCACCCAACCCTAACTGGTTAATCACTAATTTTTATTTTTAGCCGAGCTGGGGTGCTTTTTGGAGGGTGCTTTGTTTAAAAGATCCTGTAATTCTATTTATCAAATAATGTTTCGTAAATTACTTCAGATATTAGATTTAATATTTATTCGAGCACGGGATTCCAGCAACTGAATAGCAAGCTTTCGAATCTTCGCCTACGAGACAAATATGATATACTGTAAATTAATTACTGAAGCATTAGGAGTTAGATTATAGATGCAACGTCGCGACAAATATATATTAGATCAGTGCTCTCCAACCTTGATGGCTCGTGGCCCCCTTTCGCGGATTCATGGCCGACAAGTCCCACTATTAGATTTGTATCTCGTGATATCAACATGATCAAGGCCCATCCACCGGAATTAAAGAAGTTTATGGATAAAAGATTGGATTTAAAGTTTGTGTTTGGCAGTCGTCGGGTGCGGTCGCATTTTTGAACGGCGCAGAAACATTAGATTGACAACAATGAACCAGCACTTAAGGAATATCAACAAGTAAATGCCGAAATATGAAATTACATGGCAGCATAAAGGCAACATACGGACATCATAACAGAATCGAAAGATGAATACAACAGGGATTGATTCAGATATTTTATTTTGTGACAAAGAGTATGATATACTGCTATTTCTAGAAATTCCGCTTGAATACTGAGTATTCAACTATATATGTGTAAATAGTTTGCAGTGTAACTTACAGTGTAACATTTTTAACATTCATTTAGTGGCATATTTTTGATTTGTTCTCTCTGTGTGTATACCGGTACTGTTTTGACGGCCACGTCAATGTATCAATTAGGCTACAGACCTGCTCACGTGTGATTAGTGTTTTTCCTAATAATTGCTTTTATGAGTGTCCGCACACCGAATTTGCTGCCACGGTTTTGCGTTTGTTTGTATATTAAACCACTTATCACCTTTTCCGCAATGCCCAATCTAGCAATCAGTGTAGTTTTTCATGGCTTGGTTTTTCTTAAAGCTTTCATGGCTTCATGAGTATGACTATCGTCGCAAATTTATTACATTCCACTCCCCACATTATCTTTGCATGAGGTTGTAGGTATTGGTCATTATCAACGTAATTGTTGAAAGAGAGTACAACAGCCCGAAAGTTTATTACTATCGTGTATTTTGTTTTTTAAGTTTGGCCCAAGCCTCATTTAATTGGGCTTGTGTTTTTGTGTGCGTGCTGGTGGGCAGGCACATGATATACTTCATGTTTTAAACTTTTTTGTAGGTTTTGCTTGCCCTCCAGAATTCTCCATTTTAAATTTAGGTTTGTTATGGAGTTTTCGAAATAAACTATCTATCTAAGTTTACCATTCTAGTGGTATTTATAATATTATTTTGAAGGGTAGACTCCAAATCCCATTATGATTGAACAATGCGTGCCCAATAAAGTGAAAAACACTGTGAAATGACCGTACCGAGGAATGTAACTAGGAAGTACGGGGCGTTTTCTTGTAAAGGGAAAAGTAAATTCAGTTTTTGCGCCTAGCGTTGTAGCCCACATCCAATTAACTGCTCCGGGGCCGCCGATTAAGAATCGCTGTATTGGATGGAATTTTAATATTTTTATTCAGCACTGTGAGGAAATAGCTACGTACGGGGAAATTTCCAGAAAATAGAGAATTTGAAGCGGAATTTTTTGTATTATTTCTCACATCTTGTTTTGAATTGTGTGCTATTTAAATACCGCACATTTCGTATTTTATGTTCCTGAAAATCATACAGGGTTAGGAGGTAAAAACAACTCCCTCATTTTAAATTCCACAAATGCGATTTTATTTGCACCCCCCTGTATATGCAACCTCTCGCTTGTATCAGTAAACAAGTCCTATTGTTGTCGTAAATTTTTCTAATACATGCCAAATTTATCTGACGCTTTTCAGTACTTGTTGATTGATACAAGCGAGTGATCGTTTGGGGCAAATACAACTCTAATGTATCATTGATTAACTCATAAATAATTTAAAGGGAGGGTGGCCGTTTAGCTCATTTTGCCTTCCTGCGATATTCGGATATTAAGTAGCACAAAATTCTAAACAAAATGTCAGAGCACAAAACATGAGGAATTTCGTTCTAAGTTTCTCTATTTAACATTAATAAAACGTGTAACCAAATAATAATAATTATTGTAATGTGTACATAATAATGATAGAAATATGAAAAAATTTTGTACCATACGTTTGATCATTTCTGTGGGTTCTATGGGATTTGTTTATTTGCGCAATGACGTCATCAAATACTGGCGAAGTTCATATTTGCGTTATGCTTGAAGTAATACAGCTTGCGCTTGTTATGTGTTTTAACAAGCGAGAAATTCTGCATACATCATTTCAGTTGCCAATAATTGTAAACTAACTTGTACCTCAATACATTCTACATGAAATCAGAGACCTGAATATATCGACAATATCGGTATATTTTTAGCCGGTACCGATACAATTACCGATACCAAAAAATGACCGATATCGTTACATCAGTACCTTTCTAATTCGGATTGCAAAAATTTCATTGTATTTCAATATACGAGTCCGATTGTGATTCATCTTTCTCTAATATGCTAAGGCCTACTCATTGAGAAGTTTCTATTTGTGTCTATACTTTCGCGACGTCACGATAAAATTTGTATTTAATAAAAGTTTATTGAAGTTTTGTACTTCATGAATGCAAACTAGGTTCTATGATACATGAAAATTATATAAGATATATTCGATATATGTATTCGTTTCTGGCTGTTTCTGCTATTGTAGTCTGTGATAAATATTTGGTAATCGACATAATGGTAATGATAACGAAGAATAATGAAATCAAAAACTTTGATTACAATCGAAGATAATTTTCTGTCTTGCAATCCACACAATGTGAGATATGAGCTAATACATGGATTCTATTGGTGAAGAAAAGCAGAAAGTTATTTAAAAATCGTGTTTGATAAATTTGTTGAGCAATTTTGTATTTGAATGAAAATATTTAAGAAACAAGATATTATCAATCAAAATGTGATATTTCCAATAATTAAGATTTTATACCTGGCATAGTGTAGGAAAGCAAGGATTGGAAAATACTTTCAAATTTTTATGAAATGTTCTCCGACATTCTGTTCGAACAACGTTTCAGAGAAGTATCTATATCTTGTTGCGAGCAGAGGCGTGTTAAACTTCTCTGCTACCCGGGGCGAGTTTCTGATAATGAAGCTCCTTGTCCCAAAATTCATAAATAATTTGAAAGATAAATAAATTATAGATGTTTGTTAGAAATGAAATGAATAAATTGAAAATCAGGTAAGAGTGAAATATTGTACAGTAATTATTTTTATTAAAATCAACAAAACTGTGCAACAAACTTACTATAACATGGCTTGCCGGGGCGGCTGCCCCTTATGGCTCCGTCTAGACACGCCCCTGGTTGCGAGTTACCATAATTAGAACATTTGTCTACACGGCCCCAAAATTTATTAATCGTTTGATTCGTTTTGACAGATTGTTTCATTAATTGTCAGTTCAAAATTTCGATTCGTAGCTGAAATCTAGATTTTTATCACGAAACACGGAATCAAATATGAACTGCTCAAAGAACAATTCTAACAGTTTCTCTAAATCAGGAGTCACAATCTTTTCGAAGCCGATGGCTACTTTCTGGGTACAGATTAAGCCGAGGGCTACCAGTCCAATGTACACTTCTAAAAAAGTCATTTGCCTCGATTAAAGCCTTCAATTATTGATAATACTGGTATTTAGTCAAGTAAGGACAACGGATAAACTTGAGGATTCTTCAGGAAATCAAACGATTATTACAACGTAGAAAATAAAGTACTATCTATGGCACTTCTATTTTCAAACTGGGGAGTGGTCGCCCATGGGTAACTCGCCCATGGTACAAGCCACGGCTACCATACCCTAGACACGCCCTTGTTGCAGATACGCGACTCGATTCTCCAATGCTCAAATAACTGACGTACACACATCCGCCTATTGTGTTACCTGAATGAGTGGGATAAAGAGACAATGTTTAAAAGTGACTAGGCATTTTGTAATCACGGAAGTCACTTATTACGTCCGCTTTTTATATATATACATAGACTTATTATAGACATGCCTTCAGTTTGCTTCAATATTGATGCAAGCAATAACTAGACTTTGTATATCTCATTTGCATGAGGCAAGCAAGGGGTTAACTAGATTTATTTTATTGTTTTCTTTTTCCTAATCTGCCAATGCAAGCTTCGCCTACTGGGGATAAATAATATATACAGTAAAGTAATTACTGAAGTACTGGTATTATAGATTTACTGCCGCAACAAATATACATTAGAATAAATTTGTAACCTTTATCCAGAACTGTAAGGAAACAGATTAACAGGAGGAAATTCGACGAATGAGAAATAATAAAGCTTTCAACATTTTGTTTTCTAACATTTTCTTTAAAAATTTTGTGCTCTTCAATAACCAAATACCGCACATTTCGTATTTTATTGTTTTCGAGAATCAACCAGGGTTAGGAAAAAAACTCCACATTACAAATTCCTCATGAATTATTTAATTCATGAAATATTGTTTTTCATTTGCCCACCCTGTCTGAGTAATCACTCGCTTGTATCAATCATCAAGTAATATTTGCGTTGCGATAAATTGTTGTAATACATGCAAAATTTATCTAGCGTTTTTAGTAAGAATTATTATTTTTTTTTCACGTGTTTCGTTAATCTCAGAAGGATACTTATATTTGACCAGGTATTAAAGTAGCCATTCGCAAACGTTTTGGGAAATATGAAGGTGGTATGAGTCACGTGACTTTCTACGTCATTCGCAGCGTACTCGAACAACAATTGCTCTTACTCCCGATTTGGCTAGGAACATTGAAATTCAAAGTAAAACAATTTCAATTTTGCGCATAAACGCGACGCTGAAATTTGATCAATCTTTCACGGCAACTTTCTCATTTTGAGTCAAATTTTATTTCTGTTTAGTGGAAAAACTTAAGTACTATTACTTGATGGTAATAATACAGAAATATATTAGCAACTTTGAGCAATTAATATCCAGTTGATTGCCATCTATAATATATTTAATCATACTTCACAGTTGATATTAAATTTCTGTTACTAACGAGAAAGTGAAAGAAGACTTTCATCCAGATTTCAACAACCCTGGTTTTCCTAAGTATGAACTGCTCAAAGAACAATTCCATGAGTTACTCTAAACCCTTTGAAGATGTACTCAACGAGAAATTCTATGTGGACATAGTCGTAACAATAATTTTGATTTACATAACGTTCTGTCAGATCTACGTTCTTATTTCGAAGAGATTGTTCAAACTTCAACTTGGGAAATGCACTGACCTTTTGCTGGCATCGAACCTTCGATCTGTATTGAGTTTAACACTTGTTTTCACTGGCCTAGTTGCCTTATCTAAAATGGTCGCGGTGTTTATGTTTCATCGAAATATCAACAGCCCAATTTATATAGCTGACGTACTTCTATCACAGTGGGCATTTACATCGGAGTATCTCATATTGTGGCTTCGGCAGACAATGTTTCACAGCGAAGCATCTTTGAGGCATCTTTCATCAAAACCGTTGCATAATTTCAGTCGGTTTCAAGGATTTTTCATGTTATTCTTCAATTCGTTCTTGAGTATTGTTATTGGATATTATGGCATTCAAAATAATGTGATAAGATTGACTTGTTTACCAACATGGATAACATTTTGTTTTCTTCTTTATCAAATTGAAACCCAAATTTGTACTCTTGCATTGTTTATAATCCCGTTATTTCGTCACAAAAAAACTTTGAAAAAATCTTTCAAAGGTCAAAGATTACAACAGAAGTCTATTAACTTATTAAAAAGATCGATGATAATTACTCCTATAACGATTTTAAGCGACATTCTCGCATTTGTTGTGTTATCTAAATTTGGATTATCGGTGGTTTATAATGTGAATGTAGCTTTTAACTTGTGGTGTCTGCTTTTTTGCTTTGACGACTGGAAAGATAGGATGTTGCCGTGTTTTCCACTTTGCAAATGCTGTGACGGAAAACACAAGGAAATGAATTTAAATTCAAGTAATGTTACTGAATGTAAAACCAACGAAGAAGAAGTTTGAGTTATTACCTCTAAAGCAGTCGTTCTCAAACTTTTTGGGCCGCCCCCCTTTAGAATTTGTTATGTCTCGTGCCCCACCTCAAAAATACCTAGCTAGCAATAAGCTACAAATAACAGATAGTAAACCGAAAGTATGTTTTAAAAAAAAACGCGTTACAAATGCGTGGGTGGAACGAAACGTAAAAATTCAAAATAATATCAGATATAACAAATAAATTTTTTTTTAATTAGCTTCACGTCCCCTCAAAAAATATCGACGCACCATTTCTGGGGCGCGCCACGCCGTTTTAGAACCACAGTTCTAAAATGACTGCTTTAGGAAATTTTCACCTATTTTCAGTTATTTGAGCAGATAAATATTTTTTGGAAATTATGAAAGTTTCATTTTACTGTTTGATGTGTAAATATTTATTTGTTTTAGTGATCACTGATGCTCACGATACACCTTCTTTATTGATTTTTGAAAAAAAAATTGAAGTTTTGAGGTGAAAAAAAACGAATAGAACTGTTTTATTTCATTCACGGTATATCCAATTTTAAATAAAGTCAAAATGTACGTATAATGATGATGAATTATTCTAATACTGTGTATTTGTTTGAGTACGATGACGTAACAGTTCAATGCGGGAACTTTCTTGAATGTTGAATTGAATTTGTGAGAAAATGACTCATTCAATTAACCATACAATATTTGTTATTTTACGGGATGTTAATTTGAATACTCGACCTTATGATAGTTTGTGTATGATAGTCTTATGATATATATGACAAGTCTTGTCTGTTTATATTGTATTAACAAACGGTAAGACATCGACCTTAAACTAAGCCCGGATGGAGTCAAAAGTTCGTAATCGTGTCATTGATCGTGCTTTTCATCAATGCACGTATGCATTGAATGAATCACCCGGTGACTCTTGGTGGTTCATGATAAGATGATGACACACAGAATTGTGGTTTTCACCTCCACCCAAATGAAAGGTTATTTTAGTATCAGCGTTTAATAAAATAACTGCTGGTTGTGGACGACTCCTGTCACCTCAATTTTGTTCATTTAGAAAATTGCTCTGTCTGGTGGACTTTCTTCTATCTTCTATCTTTCAATTAATTCAATCCTTTAAAAATTTCATTTCGAATTTGTGCTCACGTCTCGCTTACTTTAAAATAATATAACAATGTTTGTACCAATCAAACTTGAACCCCTTAAAATTTATTTCCAAAAACAGGTAAATTACCGTATGCTCAAATTTGTTCACCTTATTTAAATATCAACATTTTGGGGACAAATTCTCTTCTTCTAAGTGCAAGATGAAAAAAATAGCGATGAGACTGAAAACTATTAAACTTGTAACCAAGCTCTCTGAATTGCACTGCTGGATTTTATAAGAATATGAGTGCTTGATTTAAATCAAGGGTGTGCATCCTGTGGTCCGCGAGTCAAATGCGGCACACAAAGAAAACTTGCCAATTTTTGAATGGTGTACTGCCCGCGGACAAGTTTAAATTTAGTTTAATCTAGTACTTGCGAGTAATTCCAATTCCTTCGCGTTGTAAAGCCTATATCTGAGCTTATGCGAAGAGAATAACGCATGTCACAAGATTGATAACCAAAATTTTTGTGTCTGCGACTACAAGAAAGCCGCCTATGTTAGGTTAAGGTGCCTGTGGTTTCACCCAAATATTTGTATTTAGCCCTCGTGTATTAAAGATTGCACACACCTGGTTTAAATAGTTAGCATGCTTTCGTGAATAGCCACCATGGTGTCTTGTGTATTATACATTGTAAATAATGAGGTACGAATGGAACCTATAAATCTAATCAAAGAAACGGTTTATCCGGTTACAAATTGGAATTTGCATCACAGATGACACTACCCATGGACATATTTGACCGCTATTCTATGTGGTTGACTGCAAGATAGAATTTCACGACCGTAAATGTCGTAATATCCGGCCCTGCATCCTCCACAGCTGCTGATTCTGCATTCCAAAGCGGGGTTTCCATAGCAATGAGACTGGGTGCATAAATGCATTCCACAATGAGAAACTAGCGGAACACGGTATTGACATTGGCCTGTTGTGAAATAAATGTTCATTTTAAAATATATAAATCAGGTTGTTTTTAAAATCAAATGTTACCTCACAATCGCAAAGCAATCTAATTTTAATTTTTTTTGTGATGAAGCAAAAGACTAGTACTTCAAAAACGATTCATTCTCTGAAAAAATTAACTGGAAAAATACAGTTTTTCATCTCTCAACAACCTTCAAATTTTTATGACGATAATTTAAGTTTGTCATAATACATTCACAAAAATCACAAATGGATAAAAATACACGAAAATGTACAATAAACTGAAAAATGACTTACAAAGTGACGATATATCTTGATTCCATTTAGTATAGAAACGTGGACGACAATCGGGACAGGTAGTGCCACAAGTGGCGTAGATATGCGTGGGGCAGATATGTCCAGTACGACAAGCCGTATGTAAGCAGTCACTCGGGCATTGTTTGGGTCGAGACAGTAAGGCTATTAGAGCAAGTGTCTTGAGCAAATCTGTGAAAACAGAACAAAAATTTGCGACCACACATAATCAAAATTTTCAAATTTTTGCAACCTGATTCTGAAGTATGATTAAGTCAAATTTTAATGTGTCCGCGAAGTTCGTTGAATAAATATGGTGAATACCTGGAACCTTTTTCTTAGGTTCTTCGATGCATTGAGTTCCTCCGCAGCTACCAGCGCAGCATATATCTCTGCTTTCACAGCCGTCGTTGTTTAGACATTCTATGTCACCCATTCTTACACATACCACGGGATCTGGTTCTGGACATTTGGGATCAATTTCTACGTCATCAGCTGCAGCAATATCAATATCATACTATTAATTTAAAATACTGTGTTTTTGCGCCAATGTCTATCAATGAACCGACGCTTTTACAGTTTGACGACTTCATCATTGTACACGCAATGAACCGCACGATCGCTGTTATTATGTCGTTGTTGTGAAAAATCGCTTTTCTCTTCAGCTACTTGAATAATTGCTTTTAGATTTTTAGTGGTTAAATCTCGTTGTTGTCGCCAGAAGGCTATTACTTCTATTTATTTTAAAATAACTGTGGACTTTATAGGATTCGTTTTTTACTTCGAAGTTTTGTGTGATGACGTCGTAAAATTAAAAATTGCGTGTCGAACTACGTGGTCACATTGCAATGATCTGGTTGGTGTCAGACACCAGTACCGTAAAAGACTTGATACTACTTCGTTTTAATTTCGTGTCCGTAAATTGAGCATGCTCTCTCGTTTATCTTGAAAATCTTGTGATTACGTGGTCACATTGCAATGGTCTGGTTGGTGGTCAGATTACAGACCGTAAAAGACTTTGATACTACTTCGTTTTTAACTTTCGTGTCCGTATATTTGAGCGTTGCTCTCTCGTTTATCTTAAAATCTTGTTAAAATCTACGAGACGAAAATGTACAACATAACTTGTCTCAACATGTGTTTGGCATAAAATCTAAAAACAAATTGTGGAGATCAGTAATATTTTTTTATCAAACCATACCCCGAATGAGCAAGAGAGCTATGCTCAAATATATTGACACAAAAATAATAGCCTTCAAGCGCGATAAATACAATCTTTAGCTGCTAGAAAATTAGCAATTGGTCCAGTAGTTAAAGAAGAGATTTTTTTTCATAACGATAAGAAGGAAAATTACCAAAAAGAACAAATAAACAAAACGATCTATAGGCCCATTTCGTGTCCAAAAAAATATAACACATTGACATAAATACTGACAATTGTGGTGACGCCGTTGGCCCAGCGGTTAATTTAAACTCAACTGTTTGGGCCTCACCAAGGGGTGTTTTAAATTGAGGTTAGGCAATTCCGAACCAGAAAATTCCCGTTGCAATATGACGCTTACTCGTACCTTTCACTCCACAACAGGGCCAGATAAAAGCAAGCCACTGAATACATAACTAGTGGCTCATCGTTGTCACGTGTAAAAATTTAAAAAAAAATGAAAAATAAAATGAAAAAGCGAAAATAAAAAATAGTTGTAAAAAAACATAAAAATACATTAAAAAAAAAAAAAAAAAAAAAATTGAAATTAAAAAAAAAATTGAAAAACAAAACAACAAAAAAAATTGAAAAAAAAATTTAAATTAAAAAAAAAATTAAAAAAAAAAAAAAAAAAATTGAAAAAAAAAAAAATTGGATAAAAAGAAAATAAAAGGTTGACAAACGATGGTCCGCCTCGTGGCCCATCGTTGTCACGCGTTTTTATTTTTTAAAAATTGATGCTGCTTGGACCAACGTTGTCAGGCTTAATCCTTACACGCACAAATGTGTTTCCTGGGTTTCTAACTCAACTACTGATTTTCACGAGCAATATCCTATAAATTCAACATGAAATGTTCTATAATTCTCCATGCTACAAGTTCAACCACAAGCAATATATTTATAATAATGATAAGAGAATATAGAATTGGATACGAAAATTTGTTTTTACGTGTAGAAGGTAATTTAATTGGAAAATGCTGCTTAACTGCTCAGACACTCGTGCGATGCCGGTATGGTACCGTCTGACCGTACCGGAACCCATGCAATCACTCGTGAAAGAATGGGAGATACGGATAGTCTCGTAGAATATAGTCTACTGAAACACTCTCTGCGCCTGCCCCATACCGTACAGCCGTAACGTACCGATCCAGACAAATGATAAATCGCCCGTGCTCAACCATTTATTTCAATCCATACCTCGACTCACTATATTCTACTAGGATCATGGTATGGATTGAAATAAATGGTTGAGCACTGGCGATTTATCATTTGTCTGGATCGGTACGTTACGGCTGTACGGTATGGGGCAGGCGCAGAGAGTGTTTCCAGTAGTCTATATTCTACGAGACTATCCGTATCTCCCATTCTTTCATGAGTGAGTTGTATGGCTACCGGTACGTGTCAGACGCCAAAGCGACTATAACCGACTACCGGTATTTGGTAAGATGGTACGGTACCGGCATCGCGAGTGTCCAGACAACTGAGTAGTTAAGCAGCATTCTCCAATTAAATTACCTATTACACGTAAAAACAAATTTTCCGAATTTTCGTATTCAATTCTATATTCTCTTATCATATTATAAATATATTTACTTCTTGTTGAACTTGTAGCATGGAGAATTTATCTTAGAACATTTTCATATTGAATATTGCTCAAGAAAATCAGTAGTGAGTTTGAAACCCAGAGAACACATTTGTGCGCGTAGGATTATGCTGACAACGTTGGTCCCAAGCAGAAGCAAATTTTCTAAAAATAAAACGCGTGACAACGATGGGCCACGAAGCGGACCATCGTTGTCAACCTTTTTATTTTTCTTTTTATTCATTTTTTTTTTAATTTTTTTTTTTTTTAATTTTTTTTTTTGTTTTTTTTTCGTTTTATTTATTTATTTTTTTTTAATTTTAATTTTTTTTTTATTTTTTTTCAATTATTTTTATGTTTTTTACAAACAATTTTTATTTCGGTTTTTTATTTTATTTTAATTTTATTTTCAATTTTAACGCGTGACAACGATGGGCCACCATACCTAACAATATCTTAAAAAGGAATCTCTTTACAGACTGACTTCGCTTGTCGAAGTTATCAGATGTATACTAGCGCGCATTTTCCAGAAAAGTAAGTTTTCAGTAAATCGTTCAGAAAAAGAGTATAATGATGTTGGCTTCAGAGGCAGATTGTATAGAATAGACCCTTGTTCAGTGTTAGAGTTTCGGAGTCGTGAGTATTTGTCGCATAAAAAATCGCCGGTCTAGCTTTATATAGTGTTGGAATATATCACCAAATCGTATTACCCAATTGACAAAAAGCTCCCGTGAATCCAAGTTTGCATTTACAGGTGAAATCTCTTCCGTCGGCAACGCAGATTCCGTCGTGTTGACACGGTGATGGGTCACATGGGTCAAACTCCAAGCAAACCGTCCCACAAGCCCCGCCTGGGCAGCACAATTCGCTAGATTCACAGTCGCCATTCTCCACACATTGAATCTCACAACCGCTAGCAGCGGGCGGTGCAATACATCTCGGATCCGTCACTGGGGTAACAGCTGGAAGCAGAAATATTGGTAAGGTAACAGAGAGTTACAGAGCTTTTGTCAAGGGTGTATTTGTTTTGAAACAAGAGAGCGATGCTAAATATATGGACACGGAGGGCAAAACAAAATATTTTATCATCAATTCCCCGAAAGTAACTCACCAGTACCGTACCTGTAGGCCCGATATTCGATCACAGAACCGTTTGGAAGAAGTTAAAAACAGTGTTCCCAGTAATACAGCGTAATTTTGGATAAAATTTCAGATCGCATAGGATTCATAGAAAATTTTGAAATAAATAAAAGATATAGCCTTCTAGCGGAAAATCAATCTTCAACCACTAAAATTTCCAAAGCAACAGGGCTAGATAAAATCAGCTACTGATATCTAACATTATCTTAAAGAATCTCTCGACAGACTGACTTTGCTGTCAGAGTCAGAGGTATACAAGCGCGTATTGATTAATATGGTGAAAATATCGTTGACAACAGGCCAGCAAGCCAGAAAAAGTTTTCCGTAACTCGTTAAGAAATAGAGTAAAATGCTGTTGGAAGGCGTAAAAATTTACGTCTCACTACAAATTCCGCAAAATTGCATATATCCCGCAATACGGTCCGATCCTCTTATCGATTAACTTATCAAATTCGGGCAAAGAAGTAATTCGTTGTAGTCAAAATCCCTAAATGCGAAGCGCGCCGCGGGAAAAATCAGATTAGTATTAGAATTGGTCAACATCAAAACATGTGAGCTCAATCACGAAACTTTTGAAATATTCTGGTATGAGATTTAAAAACAGACAATAACACGTTATCTATACCCTGCGGCTGAATATAACGCAACACTAGTGCCTATTCTGTCTCCATATTCTCATTAATGAATATAAACACATCTCTATACCGCAACGCCACAATTTATGATTTTGGTAACGTCATCGCACACAAAAAAAACAAATTCCATAGAGCGCACAGGAATTTTTGAAATGAATAAAAGTAATAGCCTTCTAGCGAAAAATGCTTTTGAAAAACTTTGTAAAAATATTCTTTATAAAATAAATAGCTGTTTGACAAGATTTCTGTTTTTCTGGCGACTATTAAATTTCTAGTATATATAATAAATTTCATCAACTTAAAACTCATTTCTGGTTTCAATCTATACGTTGGCATTGGTCGACCGAATTGCCAGCTGATTCTCGGAACCGAATTAGTTGTAAAAATCGTGATCAGAAAATCTTCCTGATTGATTGTTCTGCGAACATATCCTCAAATCACTTGCGGTAGGAACGCAATTTAGTATTCAATTGGGAAATCGTTTGAGAACAATATCACAGGTTCTCTTTTGTATCGAACTCACTAAGAACATGCTCCCTTAATCCATACAATATACTACGTCACTACGCATCTGCATTAATAGGACATCGTCAATTACAGCTCCCAAAACTGTTCGAATTGACTCAAAACTGACCACACATCCGCTTATATATTCCGATCTATTTTTGAGTATTTTGTTGAGTATTTGTTTCGCGTCGACGAATTATTTTTACTTTAATACAAAAAACAACGAAAATTTAATAAGTTACAACTGTAAGCAACTAGTTCTATTTGTCAACCCGTACGGGCCTAATAACTAAATATCATATGACTAAAATTATGTTGATGTTGGTGGAAATTATGCTTCGTCGAAATATTGAAATAAAGTTACTGATACTGACGCGAAAATTATTTTTAAAACTGAACTGAAATTTTCAAAAATATTGTTACCCAATCTATATCATAAGAAAGTTTATTGATGTTTCAAGCCTGTTTCATCGCTATAAGTATGTGTACCGATATGGAGGTAACTAAGTTTGTTCGCCTACTTTACATCAAGTTGTGTAAAGGGACTAAAACCTACAGGCAGGGGTTATATTCACTTGGCTAACACAGACAGTCCCCGAACTCGTATAGACCTAAAATAAAAATAAAATCGGAATAAAACTATGGCCTAACCCTAACCTGGTACACACTTTTGAAATCTTCCAAAACTAAAACTAACTGACACGTGATTGTTAACGTATTCAAGAGGCCTAAAGGCGTTTATCGTTTTTTTTTTTTAAAACCGCGATATAAATCTAAATTTTGAAAAGTTTGATTGGGAGCACGCTCTTTATGCGTATTAACCGATAAGGTCGAGTACCTATCTATTTGCTAGAGTTTTCGTTCAAACGATAATTGAATACATATGGTGATGGTTTATTTTTGAAACTAGCTGTTTCATTATATATTGTTTAATCGCATCGAAAAAGGTCTGTTTTTAATATAAACATATATTCCAATATACACGATTTCGAAACGTTTCAAAATTGAATTTTTCAGCTAGGCTTGATCTTTTTTTTTTTCACTAAAAGTTACTAGGAAACTGATGCTTGATAAAGAAAAGCTTTGGGTATGAAATATAATTCTATTTCCGTTAGTTAGTTAGCTACATAATATCTGCAGTGCCACACAATTTATATTTGAGACATAATGCGTTATGTGTAATGTCTTGAGGCGTAAGAACTAGTAATGTTGGCATCACAGATTGCACATTTCGGGAGTAAGCCCCATGCCCCCACCTCACTCAGGATGTAAGGAGTTGAGTAGTCGATGCCGAACCGGAAAGATCCCGGTTTACCCAAATAACAGTAGCACCAGTGGCTGCTTGTACTTGGTCTTGTTCGGGGTGTGAGTAAGGATCGTATAAAATAAACGATATGTTCTAAAACAGTGGTCGGCAAACTTTATGTTCTTGCGGGCCAAATATATACATTTCTAGTAGCGTGCGGGCCGCATTATTTTCGCCTATGAACAATTGCCACATTAAACTTCAAATTATGGCGCACTTTCTACCTTATATTGCTGTGTTAAAAGCTTTTTTAATATATTATCAAACAATACATTGTTTTTATTTACTTATTATCAATGTGAAGGATGATGTTGTTTCTGTGTCATGGCTAAAGCGTAAAAATCAAATGGCAGCTCCATTGCCCATCGATCGATATGTCGTCCAAATGACGATCTGACGAGCGAGTTCAAAATTTATTCTTAGTGTAATGCATTTTAGATAAAGATGCTCACAGCAATATGTGCTTCCGAACATGCACATGAAATATTCGAACTTCGTCGCAAACCGTTTCCCAAACATTTTTAAATTTAAACATGAACGTAACCTTCAATTACAACCACCGGCGTTCATCAAGTAGATGATATAGAACTGACGCTACTTATTACAAAACAAGCGCCGTACATCAGCACTAGTTAGGCTTCCCGCTGCTTGTCAGCAGGGAACCTATTGTATTCCTGTGTTTTATTATTATTATTATTTATTTATTATTATTATTTTTTCAAATTGGTCCTACAAACTTGAAATTCACCTCAAATGTGCAGAAGTTCTCAGCTAGCAATAAAATGCAAATTTTTTTTTACGCGGGAAGCCTGTTGAAGCTGCACGCAGCTCT
Organism: Styela clava; assembly: GCF_013122585.1. NCBI lineage: Eukaryota > Metazoa > Chordata > Ascidiacea > Stolidobranchia > Styelidae > Styela > Styela clava. Next base: position 11,278,240 of record NW_024102831.1, on the reverse strand, counting down.
AGTTACCATATGAATCCGTGTGGAGGCAATAAAAAATTAGGATCAATCTTTGTTTCATGCATTTAAAATCGGGTCGTTCGAAGGCCGCAAAAATCAAGTTCGCGGTCCGCATTTGGCCCGCGGCCCGCAGTTTGCCGACCCCTGTTCTAAAGCAACATAAAAACATAAAAGAATTTTACCTCGCGGACCGGCAACAAATTATTGAAATAAATGAAACAGAATATAATGACCTGTACTTGAGTAACATACTTCAATGGTTTGGCAAAGACTAGAACAAAAATAAATCCTAAAGCGCCAAAAGGCAGTTCTAACAACAAACGATCAAGTGGTCTCAAATATACACTTTTACATTTGTGTAGGACGGTGGACTTTGGGCACAAAATAGCGATGACGTTTCACAAGAGTGACACAATTATATACAGGGTTTGGAAAAAACTTTCATTCGATTCTGTCCACATGCTCTATCATCTGGTAGAAATTGGTAAGGGATAGGAAAACAAATTTCAAGGTTCAATGTCTAAGCTTGATACATCTGCGAAGGGCCCATCCAAAATCTTTTAACAATCCAACAATATACGGCAATTCTAAAATTGAATTTCCACACTATTTCTTATTTACAAAGACTGACATTAATTAATAGCACTGTATGCAAATATAGAGTCTCATATTAACATTACTGTAATGGCATTTGTGACGTTGGTCGAGCGTCAGATATTCGGAAATTGAACTTGACTTCGTATGAAAACTACCGCGGTAAACTACAGATTGCGGTAAAACTTGGTTGTTTTTGAGGATTACTGGAGAAATAGTAAAAATGATTTAAAATGTAGATAAATTTAAATAATTTCGAATCTAAATTTTACATATCTCGATCGGACATTTAAAGTTGAACAGTTTGACAATATTTTTCCGGTTTAAACAAATTTCTAATCAGTATAGTTGTATAAACATTGGACCGAGCGATATCCTGTTCACTTGGACTAAAGCTCGTATGTGTAGATTTTTAGGTTTTAAACGCTATCGTGAATTAACAGAACACTTCCGCGATAGATCGGAACCTGAAAAAGTGGTATTACTCGTCGTCGGCAATCAATTCCATCCTTGAACTCTTTGAACTCTGAATCCCCAGAACGATGCTACTCTCTCACCCTGACCTCCCACGGCGTCGCATCGATTTGACGCGTTAAAAAATTGTTATATCCCTAATTTCAAATCAAAATAACTTCTAAACCATTAGATATCAGATGGTCTGTAATATGTCATATAAAAGCTTATCTAGTCTTTTATTTTTAACTGGCAATATTTTTCACGAGATGTTTCGATGAGATGTGTAAGCCTATTTTTAGCCCCATCTACTATTTTTTTGTATTTTGGTAATATTTAATACATTTTTTAGAAACGTATCATCAATATAAGTAAAATTTTGAAAAGTATACAAAATTACCTTTCGGAAACTATACGGATGACTTTCTTAACATACGCATAACTCATTTTATTGCAGAATTTGTACTATCGATTCAAATGGTTTGCGAACAAAACTGATCAACTATTTTGACGCCAAGTTTGCGTAACTACGCAAAGGGCGACGACAACATTGTCGTGATAACGTTCATGCGACGTTTCGTGCGTAACTCTTTGCGTGAGGTATATTGCGCAATTGCACATCTGGTCGTTCACAGCTTGAGTTCAGATTGTGTCATCATTGCATCAGTATCATATCCTCGGCCGCAGATAAAACCCTTATATTCAGACGAATTCTGATCGAACATAGTAAAATTGCTAGAATATTAAGTCCCTTTTATATACGTTTACTATTTGAATATGGAACGAAAATGAATGGCCAAAACGAAATATTTGACCCTCATGCATTTATGAGGTTCCGCCGGAAACATCAAGGCTAATTATTCACCGTTGGATAACATGAAGATTGAATAAAAAAAAACTGATAACGGGTACACGGAAGACATGGTGGCACCAGTAGCTCATCTGGTCAGTGTTTTACATTTTGTAGCCTCATTAGATTTTCGAAATTACTGCATATACGCTACATTCCTGATATCGCTATATTTACAATGGATTTTAAACGAAAGCTTTGTTCAGATGAAATATTGGATAGTATCCATCTATCGGAAGAAGAAAATATGGCACAATAAAACTCAGCAATGGCGCTAAACAATGCATCCATCGATATGTTCCATCATTCCGTTTTTAGAAATCCTTATTTTTGCTATTCGTATTTTTCATATCTTTATGCAATTAAAACGGCAATAACACTGCGTAATGTGTGTTTCAGTCGAACAGATTTTGAGGCTGTATATAATGCGTAAATTTCCCCGTGTATCGTTTACAAGTCGCTTCACGAGTACGAACTTAAGTAAATGACGTTACGAGCATGCGAGGAAAAGTGTTTCTCGTATGAAACGTAAACGTGTTACGTGCCAACGTAATTGCTTAACGTCGCTGCGTAACGGTGTAAATGTGTTAGGTCGTTATTTACGTCACCTTGACGTCGCCTCGATCTTGCGACAAACAAAATCACGAATAAAAATGCTTCTAAAATTTGAATGGTGCAACACAAGTTCAATCTAATGGTATCACTGGAAAGCTATCTTCAAATTCTACAAATTTTGTCGATAATGTACTAGGTTTAATCGAAAACAAATTGAAATTTTGTCAATTAGATTTGAGTAATTTTTAGAAGTTTTTTATGCTTTTTAATTTTGCCAATTTTTAATAAGATGATCACAATATTTTATCTCAATTTTAAAAATATACTTAGTCCTGTCCTGTTATCTTTCACACGATGTAAAACTTGTCTAAATATAATAAATGGTTCGTGAGATATGAGGTTTCAAAGTTGCATACCTCTTACGGGATGCGAAAGCCGCTAAAGCGGCTTTCAGCGTCAGAAGACTTTCTCGGGAAAGCCGCTATAGCGGCTTTCAGGGTTCAAAGAGTTAAACGCCTAATTTAACGACGGAAGACGAATCGCCGAATGAAGCAAAAGTAACTTCGCATTTTTTAGGTTATCAAGCGATTACGTAGGTAAAACAATAACAAAACAACAAAATCACTCGGGGTCTGACAAAAATTTTCACAACTGGTAATCGGTACCGGTTCGCGGGCCAGCGGTTGAAAACCAATAGTTTAAAACAGTAATTCAACCTTTTGTTAGAGCGGAATCACAATGAAACATTCTTTAGGCTCGAACAACCCCTTCTCAATAACAATAAATCAAACGAGATTATGCTTAAAAATATTAATTTATTGCATTCATCACGACTTAAGGTAAAATTAAAAGCATGTAACGATAGTCTTTGTACACGTGTTGACAATATCATTGAATGGCCTATATGAACTTTCATGGTCTCTACGAAACATCTAAGTAATCACCAAATATCCCAACTTCAACCATTCCACCAGAAACATCGTTAATTATTCTGTCGTTAATTATTCTGTCGTAAGTTCCCTAACACCATATTAAGCCAACATCATTATTGAATCAATCACACAAATTGAATAAGCGAGCAAACTACGTAGAACTACAATGAGGTTCTTCTGTTAATCGTCGTCGTTTTGGTTGGTTTTCTCCCTCTATCGGATTCAAGGAGAGCAAGTAGATTGTTGACAAGCGCATGTTTCAGCAACCTCAATCGTGCGCTTTACGGTACTCTGGTCATAGCACACCAAGTTGAGTTCCACTTTGCGTGTTGTCGCTGTCGTACAGCAAGAGCATTTGTTGACGTATTTGTCGAGATCAGATGAGTACGAACTGGTGCTGCTACAGCTTCCGGCACATTCCGTTATATTTACAAGTTCTGCAGACTTGCATCCATCGATTCTGACGTAATCCAAACTCTCGGTCTGAGGCTCACAACCTTGTGGGTCTGAAAAGAATAAAATTATATTTTAGCTTCCTTCAAACAAACACATAAAGTTTGAGATCCACTGGTCTAAATCAGGGTTGCCATATTGGCTTTTTTAACACCAAATTTGCCATTTTTGACGTTTTCACACGCGTTTGGCGTCGGAATTTCCGTTTGGCTTTTAGGCGTTTTTTTGGCTTTTTTGAGTCTATTTCAGTGTCTATCATTAAAATCACATGAAATACAATATTTAGTGTGTAACAATAGTCTATTGCTTAGCTACTTAACATTTTGGATTTTCCCGAGCATCGATTTCCTTGTTTATTACCTTAATTAACGCTTAACCATAACCAATAGGAAATAATTGCAGTTTCTGCAGCCGCTCAGACAGATGTTCAAGCAAGGTTGTAAACATTACCTCGTTTTACTGTCTGCCTGCAAGCGGAGCGTGGTTAGATAATTTTTTAATGAAATTGATGGTTTCAAAATTTGAGAACTGAAAAAGTTTTTCAATAGTAAAGTACGAAATAGGGAGAATTTTTCAAGGTATATCACACGTTTAAGTAGAAACAGTAGGTATATCACATACTACGGCACCCTGTACAGTGTATGTATATATTGCATTGTAAAATAATGTTGTCCGCTTGATATTCCTTCTTATTTTTTTTTTCAACTTTTTTATATAGATGTCACAGTGTCAGCTTGACTGTATTGTGTAGAATGAAGATTCTGGTGCTGCCATTTAATTAATTCTTTTTACTTTTAAACCCTTCATCCCGCTGAAGTGGAAATCAACACGATAGCAATCAAAAATACAACTTTCAATAATGGAAAAAGACATTTGTGTGGCTCACTAAATGAACTGATGGCTCTACATCAGCATCAGTATTGCGCCAAGCACTTCAAATCCGACAAATTATGGGGCTTTTGTACTTGGTAAAATTGTTGGCTTTTTCTGACTTTTTTTATGTCTTGATTTGGCTTTTTTTATCGCTGGGATCTGGCAACCCTGGTCTAAATTGTGGTAGCTCGCAACATGGATATATCTTTTTCTCTGAAGCCTTGTTCAGAGACAATGTCGAAGAACATTTTTTAAAATCATTACATTTTCATCTGCAGGTTGATGAAAAATTAAATTACACAATATTCACTTTGCCAAGTGTAGTTTCAAGTATTTTGTGGGGTTTGAAGCTGCTGCAAAACCATGGCAGCTATGGCCAAACCCATTTAGCTGCCACAGGCAAGATACCGTTCCCACGGCAACAAATTGAATTCTCAAAATCAGGTCAAATTTTGCTGCCGTAATCACGGCATGTCGACTGTAATGGCAGGTCTGCCCCTGATGGTGATAAATATTGGGTAAAGTTGAACATTTTTTACATGGATGCAGTTTTGATGGATTTGGGGTTAGATTTCATGTTCAAGTAGATAATTCCGCATGATAAACTTAAATATGGTACAGTACACGATTCAGTGAATAGACCGGTAATAGCGCCATAAACACGACAAGGGCTACCATGAAGTAAGAACTGCGCCTTCACTTTACCGCTCATTTTAGTGATAAGTATCGAACGTGAGGCAGGGGGTCGCGAGGTATGTGTGAACCACCGAAGGGGGTCGCGAGCCGAAAAAAGGTTGGGAACAACTGTGTTAGTGGAAACATTACCATCCACGAGAGCGATTGTGTCTGGCGGTGAAATTCGATCGCTGCGTCATTGCTTATGACAGGGGTCGGCAACCTACGGCCCGCGGAGCAATATAATCCGGCCCACGACGCTTCACTAAATTATAGTAACAAAACATCCGTTTTGACGAATATAATCTTTAGACTAAATTATATTATAACCTAACAATTATATAATTCACAATTACTCGTTTACTAAGCCTATAACTAATTATATTTAGACAAATGGCAACAAAACGCAGAAAATTTGATGCTAAGTGCAAAGGGTTCAATGCCGCTGAAAATATTCTAATAACATTTTATGAGATGCAATGAGGTAACAAATCTATATTCTATTCAAGAGATGTATCACTGCTCGATTTTTATTATAAAAAGTACCATCCGTTCGGTTTTTCAACTTTCTAAAAATATGTGCGGCCCGCCAATGATTTACAACCTTAATTTTGGTCCGCGAGCTACAAAAGGTTGCCGACCCCTGGCTTATGACATCGCCATAGTAAGCTAATGTAAAGGGAAGCAGTACTCTTTCTTACATTTTGCAGTACGGTACCGTCAAAAACTTCCGACTTGCGTAGTGAAAGAGTAGCACGAGATGTCGAAGAACCGCTGCAAATAATTATCAAAAGGTCATCACACAAAATGTCGAAGTGAAAAACGAATCACATAGAGCCCACAGAAGATTTTTATATTCAAAATATTCAATCTTTAACAAATGAAAATTTCAAAGCAAATTGATCCAGTAGTTACTGAGAAAAGCAATTTTTTTTTTCAACGAGGAAAAAATACTACAAGAGCAACAACATAAAAACAGAACGAATCATAGGTTCATTTCGTGTCCAAAAATTTAATTTTCTGTAAACGTTTCCACTCAGTGATCGATTAAAAAACAGTTATAATCTCTTCAGGACAGATTCTTAATTAAAATTCATATTTTTGTTCGTAAACCATACGAAGAACCATATATGAAAATTTCATACTGCAATCATCAATATATATGTATTATTTTTTAATTAGTGGGAAATAACATTTGACTTTTAAATGAAAAAATCAAATTTTGGAGTTTATATCGGGTTACTTTGGCTTTACTCATTTATATGATAAACGGAGACAGAGTGGACGTTGTCACATATACGTAAGTCAATTTAAAATAGAAAATTTTCATTGTATTTCAATATACGAGTCCGATCGTGCTTCCAATTTCTTTAATATGCTTTGGGGCTTCATTATTGAGGAAGTTGCTATTTATGACTAACTTCCGCGACGTCACGACAAAAATGCCAATGCGTCTATTTTTATTCAATAAAAAAGTTAATTGCAGTTTTAGAGTCAAATTGCACTTCCTGAATGCAATCTGGCTCCCAGGCAGTTTTAAACTGACGATTCATGTAAATTATAAAATATATATGCCTCGTTTCTGGCTGTTCCTGCTGTTGTGGTCTTGTGTTGTAGTCCGGTGCTGATGCGATTCAGCAATCTACACAATGTAAGATATTACTGAGGCTGAGTTACTGTCTAGCGCAGGGTGGTCCAAGGTTGCCGGCTCCGCGGGCCACAAAATTATTTTTGCATTGTTCGCGGGCCACAGTAGTGCCAAGAATAGGTAAACGGTGCAATACAAAACAAATTCTTCCATTGTGCAAACACATAGTTATCAGACATAGCCATCTCAGGCTATTAGAATCTGCATTTTATTTTTAGTTTTCTATGATGCCTATATTGTAAGCTTATATTCTCGAACAAAAAGATAGAAAGCCAGATAATAATTTAGACTGCCAAGCACCTCATTCAACTTTGCTAGTTGCCTCAGCTAGCCATAACACTAGTCAATTTAGTGACATTAGTGATGTAACAATATGTCAAAAATTGTTTTTCTGATTTATTTTATTACGAAACAACACGAAATGCCATATTTTGATTATACTCTCCGAATGTGACGCGGGCCACAGATAATGAAGCGGCGGGACACATGTGGCCCGTGGGCCTGGGTTTGGGCCACCCTGGTCTAGCGCATGAATTCTATCCGCTAAGAAAAGCAGAAATTATCTAAGAAGTGTGTTCGATAAATGAGTTAAACAATTCTGGATTTAAATAAGAATATTTAAAACTAAGACATTATCAATCAAAATGTGATATTTCCAATAATTGAGATTTTATACCTGGTACAGCGAGAAGCGTGGCAAGAACTGCAAAACCTTGTAAATAGTTATATTTTGCTAAATAGGTATCTCAAACTTTATCTGTTTGTTTTGACAGAATTTTTTTCGATAGGTTGTGCCATTAGTTATCAGTCAAAATCGAGATTTGCTGCTGAAATCTAGATTTTATCACAAAAAAAACGGAATCAAGTATGAACTGCTCAGTGAACAATTCCAACACCTTCTTTGAATCTTTCGAGGATTTACTCAACAAGGATTTTTACGTGGCCATGGCTGTCACAATACTTTTGATTTACATTACGTTCTGTCAGATCTACGTTCTTATTTCGAAAAGATTGTTCAAGCTTCGACTTGATAAGTGTACGGACCTTTTGTTGACGTCGAATCTTCGGTCTGTAATGAATTTTACACTTGTTTTCACCGGTATCCTTGCTTTAGCTATGATGGTGGTGGAGTTCATGTTTCATCTAAATATAAACAGTGCAATCTTCGTAGCGGCCGTGATTTTATCACAGTGGGTGTTTACGTCGGAGTATCTCATACTGTGGCTCCGTCAGACAATGTTTCACAGCGAACCATCACTGAAGCACCTCTCGTCGAAAGCGTTGCATAATTTCAGTCGGTTCCAAGGATTTTTCATGTTATTCCTCAATTTGTTTGGGAGTATTGCGGTTGGATATGAAGGCATTCGATATAATATAATTGGTTTCTCTTGCTTTTCAAAATGGATGACGATTTGTTTCCTTTTTTATCAAATTGAAACTCAAATTTCCACTCTTGCATTGTTTATAATTCCGTTATTTCGCCACAGAAAAAGATTAGAAAAATCTTTTAACGATCAACGTTCACAACAGAATTCCATCAAGTTATTGAAAAGATCGATGATAATTACTCCCATAACAATTTTAAGCGACATTGTCGCATTTGTTGTGTTATCTATAACTGGATCATGGGTGGTCTATAATGTGATTATAGCTTTCAACTTGTGGTGTCTGCTTTTTTGCTTCGAAGACTGGCAGACGAGAATGCTGCCTTGCTTTTCTTTTCGCAAATGTTGTGGCAAAAGACAACAAGGAAGGAATTTAAATTCAAGCAATGCGACTAAATGTAAAACTACTGAAGAAGTCGTTTAAATTTTTCTTCGAAACTTTCGTTTCGGCAGAAATTTTTATAATAAAAATGATTGTGGTTGTCAGAGAAGATTACCCGATTTCTCTTTTTCTAAATGCTTATAACTGATAACACGTGCATTAATTAATAAAATGTTCAATTTACTCTGTATAATATGCGTGTAATATATGTGAAATATATTTTCTTTAAAATATTATACTCGAAACTGTGCTTCACCAATTGATATTTTGACATTTTTTATTTATTTCATGATATCCTCGGTCAATAGGGGAGACGTTCGCAATTTCGCCGCGAAACTTGTCGCTCAGCAAAGTATGTTACCATTTATTGTCACCGCACAAAACAGAATGTTGACGCATATTATTTGCAATTTACTCATTGTAATTTACGGCAACTATCAGTTAGGGTCAAAGGTCATCCTAGAGTTGACTAGAGTTTCTATATTCAGCTGGCCTCGTGTGTGCTTCTGTATCCAAAATAATCTTTGTGTATTGTTTTGATTAACAAATAAAAGTTTCTGCGATACAACATACTGAATCGAAATCAGTCTGTCAGTGGTATTAAAAGTAGCCAGATGTAATAAAAGTACACAATGTAGCAAAACATAACGCCCATTCATGCTGAAGATACAACTTCCTTAATTACCGTATTTCTCCGTGTATAATACGCACTTCTGGTTCCGGATTTCCTCGCCAAAATTAGGGGATGCGTATTATACATTGGTATAGAAAATTTTCAAAAAATCCCGATCGATATTTTACACGCAGTTGCCAAATACACATGTTTCCTTTCCGCCTTATTTCTATTAATTTTATGTGTCAAAGTCCGTAATAACCAGATCATGCTTGTTGCAGTAGAATCACACCCACGGAATGGACTATCTTGTCTAACAAAGGACAACGCATCTATTTCAATAACCAGTGTATATAAGTGTTAAGAACGTCACTTTAAATCGATGGTTTATTTGTTGTTGTCGTCCAGTCTGGCGTCCATCATTTCTGATATGACGTATCGGCAAAACTGAATGTTCCTAAATCATTTTTTCTCACTCTGATTGGCGGCTTGTTTCATTTCTCTCGTTTTGACCAATCAGCGAACCTAATGCTCACTAATCTTTTTTTCCCAACCTTTTTCAAAATGCGGTCGACGCAAGTGACCGAAGTGAGTGACTGAATTCGACCGTGCGTATTATGCATGGACCTTGGTATTTTCATACAAACCCCACATTCTGAAAGAGCCCTGCGTATTATGAATGGAGAAATACGGTAATTAAGCAAATCGGATTCCAAATTATTCCCTCCTTGGATTTGTAATACATACGTATTATATAACGAACTTGGGTACTCCAGAAGTATGTGCACCAAGATGGCGGACACCGGAACGTAGTATGTGTACCAGGTTAGGGTGAGGCCCTAATTTGAGGTACAAATACTACGGGAATCACTTGGCTAGTCCCCGTCCTAACTCCTTTACCTTTCTTACATGTCATTTATTCGCCAATAAATTACTTTAAATTGAGAAATTTGTGCATGTTTGCCAACAGTTTTTAAAAATCGTGGCATAGCTTTATTTAGGCAAAATAAATACTCCTAGTGTTTGATACTTCTCACATAATACAAGAGCTATTGAACAACACACCGTAACTCCAATAAAGTAACTGCGAAATGCTACTTAAAATATTTAATGACTGACTCTTTTAATAGTAATACTGTTAAGAAGCACCAGTCGTTTTACCAGCATTTCACCGTAACTTCAATACAGTTAAAAAGCGTCAGTCGACACTAAATCCCATATTTGTTTCATACATACAGTAGTTAGAATTATAGTAGTGTACCGTTACTTATTGACGTTCAATATTCCTAATGGCTAAATGCCGAAATACCGATACCAGTACGGTAGCCGTACCCCACTCAACCACTTTAAGCAGAACTGACTTAATTAAGCTTCTTACTAACACACTGACTGTACCTACGGTAGTTCTCTCCTATGTTCTCACTTTAGTATTATAAACTTATCAGTATCTATACTAGTATGGTGGACGCTATAGTAATAAAGGTTCCTATAATTCACAAGATCATGGCTGGAGAATGCATTTTACAGTTTTAAAGGCCCTAAGTACTTGAGATCTTAGTGCCCTATGTATAAGAAGTAATAATATTAGTATACAAGTATAATATTGAAACTAGTATTCCATGTTATCTGAAATTAAATATGCAGTTCCAGGATTCATTACTGCTTGAATGCCAATTCATGATCAATTGAAAATTCGACTTTAGTGGTTCCCAACCGCCGGTGCCGGTCCGCGAAGCTTTTTTTCCGGCCCGCGGGAAATTTCATTTCTCCACCGTCTCAATCGCTTTACCGAAGCCGAAAACACGAAGTTACGTTAGTTTATTACGCAATTTCTCTTCCACCGTCATATTGCTGTTTGATACGTGTATGGCCCGGCGACGTCTTTGCGCCGAGTGATCATACTTTTCACCTCTTGGTTCCGATTCATCGCGAAAGCGCTCCGTCAAATCTTGCAAGATTCAGAAACCTGCAAATTATCATGCGTGCTTTTTCCGTTCTGCATGCTTTTCTGGATTATTATTAGCATCAAAATAAAAGGTTATGAATATTTCTTTGTTTTAAGCAGAAAACTGTCAAGAACAGTATAATATTCCATGACACCCAGAGAAATACGAACTTGTTGCGACCCTACAGGTGGTCACAAGACGCGCAACAAAAGCGGGGCCGCTGAGATCATTCCCGGGTGATGCACAGCAGGATTTTGAGCCTGGTGCCAAGTTAACAACGACTTTATCATTGTTATATAAATTCATTTTGTTTGGGGCGTCGATCAACTGCAGAGGTATTGATATGATGAAGCCAATGACACCTCTACTTTACAGTCCAGATTTATAAAAGAATCATCGTCACAATTCATTCTTGAGCTTTCTTGATAACGAATACCCATCGCAAAGTAATTAGGCAATCAAACTGTTGTCCGGATTTTCAACAAGTTACTTCTAGCTTTAATTAAAACAAAGCAAATAAATTGACTCTGAGACGCTGCAGAGTTACGTGTTGCAAAACCCCTTTTGAATGCCTCGCTTGCAATTCCTTATTGGAAACGAACAGTAGCAAAATTGGACTGGAGTTAGTTGTGTTTGTACATGGTTTGGCATGTACATGTTTTTTATGTGAGATGTGTGTCTTTTCACGCATAATGGGCCCAGTACTGCATTTTATTACGAAAATACATGTTTTTATTTTATGTTCTACCCATTTCAATTTTTGGCAGGCACATTATTTGGTAGTTTTTCCTCATTTGGAAGTATTTTTAGGTGTACTTTTTTTTTCTAACAGCATAGTGATTGTCCGATATTACGCAAATATATGTTATTATTTTCTGTTCCACCCCTTTCAATTTTTGCCGGTCCGCGAGTACATTTTATTGAATTGTACCGGTTCGCCAGGGTAGAGATCTGGGCTTCTGACCTTTGTGTATATGCCGTATAATAAGCTCATCATGGCATAATATAGTAACATAGGTGAATGCTAATGAGCTTAAATAAAATATAAAAAAAAAGTAATGAATAAATGCTCTAATATACTTCAGGGCTTCAATATTGAGGAAGTAGCTATTTGTGACTATACTTCCCCGACGTCACGATGAAAATGTTAATGCGGTAAAAGTTAATTGCAGTTTTAGAGCAAAATTGCACTGCCTGAATGCAATCTAGCTTTCATGCGGTTTTAAACTGACAATTCAGGTAAATTATATGAGTTATATATTCTTTCGTTTTGGCTGATCCTGCTGTTGTAGTCTTCTAGTGTAGTCTGGTGGTGATGCGATTCAAATAGGGTATCTGTGGATACCTTTAGCCTACAAAAAATATTTAGTAATCGGCATATGGTAATGATAACGAAAAATAATGGCTATGCTAAATAATGATATCAAAAACTTAAATACAATTAACGATAATTTTCAGTCTAGCAATCCACACAATGGAAGATATTACTGAGGCTGAGTAATGTATAGTGCATGAATTCTATTGTCTAAGAAAATCAGGAATTATTCAAGAAGTGTGAGTTGAGCAATTCTGGATTTGAATAAAAATATTTAAAACTAAGGCATTATCAAGCAAAATGTGATATTTTTATTAATTGAGATTCTATACCGGGTATAGCGAGAAGCGAGGCAAAAACTGCAAAGTCCGTGCCAAGATATATATTTTTCAAATTTTTTTGTGCATAATATGATAACTACAATGAAAATTTAATGTTTTTATGAAATGTTCTCTGACATTCTCTTTGAACAAGGCTCCAAAGAAGAAGATATATCCATGTTGCGAGCTACCACAATTTAGACCAGTGGTTCTCAAACTATATCTGTTTGTTTTGACAGAATTTGTATCGACAGATTTATTATCAGCCAAAATCGCGATTTGCTGCTGAAATCTAGATTTTTTCACAGAAAAAAAAAAACGAAATCAAATATGAACTGCTCAGTGAACAATTCCAAGAGTTACTCTAAACCTATTGAAGATGTACTCAGTGAGAAATTATACGTGGACATAGTCGTTACACTAATCTTGATTTACATTACGTTCTGTCAGATCTACGTTGTTATTTCAAAGAGATTGTTCAAGCTTCGACTTGGAAAATGTACGGACCTTTTGCTGGCATCGAACCTTCAATCTGTAATGAGTTTGACATTGGTTTTCACTGGCCTAGTTGCCTTATCTAAAATGGCCGCAGTCTTCATGTTTTATCTAAGTATCAATAGCCCAGTACATATAGCTGACGTGCTTCTAACACAGTGGGCCTTTACTTCGGAGTACCTAATATTGTGGCTTCGTCAGACAATGTTTCACAGCGAACCATCTTTGAGGCATCTTTCATCAAGACCGTTGCATAATTTCAGTCGGTTTCAAGGATTTTTCATGTTATTGTTCAATTTGTTCCTTAGTATTGTGATTGGATATGAAGGCATTCGGAATAACGTAATAAGACTGACTTGTTTCCCAACATGGATAACATTTTGTTTTCTTATTTATCAAATTGAAACTCAAATTTGTACTCTTGCATTGTTTATAATTCCATTATTTCGTCACAGAAAAACGCTGAAAAAATCTCTCAGGGGTCAAAGATTACAACAGAAGTCTATTAACCTACTGAAAAGATCGATGATAATTACTCCTATAACGATTTTAAGTGACATTCTCGCATTTGTTGTGTTATTTATATCTGGATTATCGGTGGTTTATAATGTGAATATAGCTTTTAACTTGTGGTGTCTGCTTTTTTGCTTCGAAGACTGGCAGACGAGAATGCTGCCATGTTTCACTTTTTGCAAATGTTGTGGCAAAAGACAACAAAGAAGTGATTTAAATTCAATCAATGCCACTGAAGGCAAAGTTGCTGAAGAAATCGTTTAAATTTTTCTTCTGAACGTTCGGGTTGACATAAGTTTGTAAAAAATTTGCTTGTGGCTGCTTGAGGAAATAACCCGATATCTCCATTCCGAAAGCCTAAATAAATCAAATAAAATGTTTATTAATTGATAACAATTTCAAATTTACTCTGTATAATATGCGTGTAATGTATGTGAAATATATTCTGAATAAAATATTATGCTCGAAACTGTCCTTCACTAATTGATATTTTGACATTTTTCATTTATTTCATGATATCCTCGGTCAATAGGGGAGACGTTCGCAATTTCGCCACGAAACTTGTCGCTCAGCAAAGTATGTTACCATGTATTGTCATCGCACAAAATAGAATGTTGACGCATCTTATTTGCAATTTACTCATTGTAATGTATGGCAACTATCAGTTAGGGTCAAAGGTCATCCTAGAGTTGACTAGAGTTTCTATGTTCAGCTGGCGTAGTGTGTGCTTCTGTATCCAAAATAATCTTTGTGTAATGTTTTGATTAACAAATAAAAGTTTCTGCGATACAACATACTGAATCGTAAATCAGTCTGTCAGTGTAGTAGCCAGATGTAATAAAAGTACACAACGTAGCAGAACATAACGCTCATTCATGCTGAAGATACAACTTCCTTCATTTAAGCAAATCGGATTCCAAATTATTCCCTTCTTGAATTTGTAAAACATGTGTATTATATAACGAACTTGGGTACTCCAGAAGTATGTGCATCAAGATGGCGGACACCGGAACGTAGTATGTGTACCAGGTTAGGGTTGGGCCCTAATTCCAGGTACAAATACTACAGTAGTCACTTGGCTAGTGCCCGAACACGTAATAAAATTAAAATAAAGAAAATTGGAATAAAATTATGGCCTCACTCTAACATCGTACACATACTACGTTACGGTGCCCGCCTCCTTGGTGCACATACTTCTGGAGCGCCCGAATTCGTCTTCTAAACTTTCTGACGTTGCCTGATCAAGACTGCGATTCATTTCCTGTCGGTGCATTCTATTCAGAGATATATAAGAAAATGTTGACGTCTGAAATGTTTGCCCAACAACATCAGGTATGTGGTTCACTATCACCTGGCTGTTTTCCTAGTTATATTGACTTGAACTCCTAGCCCCACGTTAATTGGTGTTAATTATCACAGTGGTTCCCAAACCTTTTCTCAAGCGACCCCATTTTTTAATCTTACGACCCAAAGATATGCTTGAATAAAAAAACGGCATGCCGTACTTTCATGACCACAAAATTAAATGATAACTACAAAAAAAATTTCTTACATGTCATTTATTCGGCAATAAATTACTTTAAAGTGAGAACTTTGTGCATGTTTGCCATCAGCTTTTAAAAATCGTGGCATAGCTTTATTTAGGCAAAATAAATGCTTAATGTTTGATACTTCTCATATAATACAATAGCTATAAAGGGGTGGGCACAATTTTTTAGTATAAGAGCCGCATGCTGCAAGTAAGAGCTTTAAAAGAGCCGCAGAATTTGTGAATTTATTAATATTATCGAAATACCATGAACAGAAAAGAAGTTCACACAAGAGTCTGATAACAATAAATAGATAAACAAGGAAGCTATACTCAAATATATGCACAGTTGAGCTCATTCTTTTTCCCATTCTGACTTGACAACTCTGTTTTCATGACATATCGCACAGTAACTTAGACTTAGATAGACTAACTAACCGCAATCATGCTTCAATACCGCCGACGCATCAATAAACATTGACCATTGTGACGAAAGATTTGCTGACTTGACTGACTTCAATTCAAAATTCAACGCTACAGCGATTTTCATTCTAAAACATAATTTGTCCTAATCATTGACGAAAACTTCTTTTAATAAATTAAAAGAGTTTACATTAAAGTTTTTAGTAAAAAATTATTTAAAATTTGGATAATAATTTATGTTAGCGAGAAAAGCCGCACAAAAAGTCTGGCGAGCAGCATTACGGACTTTCATACGAACCATCGGAGCGTGACGGCTGCTGCCAGACACTGTTTTTATCTCACTCTTGGGGGACGCGGCGGTTTCGCTTTTCTTCGCGAGTTTGAGCTGTTGCTTGGTTGAGGGCCAATGTTGCACCTGGAGTGTACTGGATCAGGTGGAACTCGTAATATCTTTCTTGAAGGTATAAAATACGGTACCGTACTATATATACTATGCTGACTATATTAGATAGGATGTCCGGCTATCAGTACTGCAGTACCTGGTAGCACTGAAGTCCGGTACCGTACCTGCCATACAGTTCTCCAAGTTGTGTCAATGCCACTGCTTACTACCGCGTTTCCCCGAAAATAAAACCTTGTCCGAATTATGAAAATTATTGTAATATAAGCCTTTTAAAATGATAGTCCATACCTAAATTAGAAGAAATTGTAACTTGATGGCAAATTTGTGGAGCGAAATCACAGGCTGAAAGACGTCTGTTTGCTGTTGCTGACTTGACTACATAAGGTGAATATAAGTTGTAATCGGAAACCTCACAAAAATACAGTATGACAAACCTTTCAAATATTGCATTGGGCCTAAAGACTCCAATCATGAAATAACAAAACATGTTGATTCTAAACAATCATATATTATAGTATATATTTCGATACAAGGTGAAATGACACAAAGTTTCAAACACTGATATGACATTACTGTTTAACATATATAATGTTCGTTGCTTTTTTGATTTTATACATTAGAATCTGAACCTATATATTATTTACATTAAAAACATGAACTATGACAATGGACAATACGTTTATTTCGTCGTGCCAGAAATCACAACACAAGTTCACAACAGATAAAAAATTATGCATTACTGTAACAGATTTCATTGCAATTGACAGGAAATCGCAAAGGACCAGGAATGGTCATCATAAGTCAGCGACACCTTGATTTAAGACGAGTCAAAAGTAAAAATTGCAATTAAAGAAAGCAATGGATACAAAGAAAAACTTAGTCATTCAAAAAATTACCAACAAAACAGGGAGTGATATAAATATTCATATACGGTAGCATTTAGGAGAGAGAA
Organism: Styela clava; assembly: GCF_013122585.1. Taxonomy (NCBI): domain Eukaryota; kingdom Metazoa; phylum Chordata; class Ascidiacea; order Stolidobranchia; family Styelidae; genus Styela; species Styela clava. The sequence goes on along the minus strand of NW_024102831.1, from coordinate 11,260,935 downwards.
AAAAACAAAGCGGGAAAATTCAGTGATTAATTTTTTTTTATCTTCGTTCATTTCGTCATGCAGGAAATAATACACAAATTCAAGGCACAGCTTATACAATACAGAAACGGATTTAGTCGCAATTTAAAAGCAGGTGGCTTTCATCGCAAGAAACAGAAGGGGTCATCATAAGTCTGCGACACCAACATTTGAAATGAGTCTAAAATTGAAATAATAAAAAAAGGTAATGGTAGAGAATATTAGTCATTCGAAAGAATTGTCCAACAAGGGGAGGGAGGGTAAAGATTCCTGTGAAACATCACATATAATTTTAGAATGAGATATAAAAAAGGCTGGGAAATACAATAAGACACAGTAGTTTTGAGAAAAAAAAAACGGTTTAGCATATCAATTTGCTGAACTTCTGTATAATGACAACTATTAAATATTGTCACTTGCAACATCAAATCGAGCTATATTTTTTATTTGCAGAAGATTAAATAAATATAAAATTACATAACTTTTAGGTACGAATGCGAAAGCAGAATTTATACTCCATGTACATCCAACATATGAGATTTGAAAGTGAGAAGAGAAAATGATGCAGTTTAAATCTGACTGTGAAATAGGAAAAACAGTCTCGGTGAACTTATTGCCACCAACTAACAAATGTCAGCCGAGCCATCAAAAATCCAGAGAACAGAAACATATTCAAGCCTTATAAGTCTAAAGGTGATTGCATGAGTAATAGAAAATTTAGAATGAGGTGATTGAGGTATGTCATATTTGATAAAGCAAAATCAATTCATCGCGACTGTAAAAGCTATCATTTTCATTCCCAAAATCACCACCATTTTATACAATTCATGATTCGTTCGCTGTTCTACATAGGTAATATATTCAAAAATTTGCATTGCACCTTATTCATCATGTATGTTTTTCTCAATATATTTCAGATGGTGATTATACAATCACAAAAAGAGCTGTGGTGAAGTTCAAACAAAGTGTACCCTTGCTAAGAAATACAATATATAGTGTGTAACAATAGCCTATTGCTTATCTACTTAACATTTTGGATTTCCCCGAGCATCGGTTTCCTTGTTTATTACCTTAACGCTTAACCATAACCAATAAGAAATAATTGCAGTTTCTTCAGCCGCTCAGACAGACGTTCAAGCAAGGTTGTAAACATTACCTCGTTTTTATAGTTTTGCGTGTTATTTGGCAGTTTTTAGTTCTGTTTCCAAAAAAAAGTTGTATAACTTAATTTTTATTATGACTTAGGCTATGTGGAGCTTTAGTTTAGTTGCAGTAATCAAAATTTAGTCTCACGAACAATGTGATTAACTACGCTAAAATTAGCTATCACAGTATCAGTAGTCAATTCCCCTGTCTGCCTGCAAGCGGCACGTGGTTAGATAATTTTTTAATAAAATTGATCGTTTCAAAATTTGAGAACTGAAAAGTTTTTTAATAGTAAAGTACGAAATAGGGAGAATTTTTCAAGGTATATCACAAGTTTAAGTAGAAACAGTAGGTATATCCCATCCTGAAGCGGCACCCTGTACAGTGTATGTATATATTGCATTGTAAAATAATGTTGTCCGCTTGATATTCCTTCTTATTTTATTTTTTTTTAAGTTTTTCATATAGATGTCACAGTGTCAGCTTGACTGTATTGTGTAGAATGAAGATTCTGGTGCTGCCATTTAATTAATCCTTTTTACTTTGAAACCCTTCATCCCGCTGAAGTGGAAATCAACACAATAGCAACCGAAAATACAACTTTCAATAATGAAAAAAGACATTTGTGTAGCCCAATAAATGAACTGATGGCTCTACATCAGCATCAATATTGTGCCAAGGGCTTCAAATCCGACAAATTATGGGGCTTTTGTACTTATGGGGCATTTTCTGGCTTTTTTTTGTCTTGATTTGGCTCTTTTTGATCGCTGGGATCTGGCAACCCTGGTCTAAATTGTGGTAGCTCGCAACATGGATATATCTTTTTCTCTGAAGCTTTGTTCAAAGACCATTTCAAAGAAAATTTCTTAAAATCATTACATTTTCAATATAGTTATCATATTTTGCACAAAACATGTAAAGCAAATTAATATTTACAAGAATTTTGCAGTTCTTGCCTCGCTTCCTGCTATACCAGGTATAGAATCTTAGTCATTGGAAATATCACATTTAGATTGATGATATCTTAGTTTCAAATATTTTATTCATATCCAGAATTGCTTAACTCATTTATCGAAAACACTTTTGAATAATTCTGCTTTCTTAGTCAATAGAATTCGCGCACTAGACGTTACTCAGCCCCAATAGTGCATGATTGCCACCAGGTATATTCATATCGGCGTTTCAAATTTCTATTCAGAAAAAATTCATTAGGGCATGATATGGAAAGCACAATATTGTATAAATATATATAAAAAAAAAATAAAAATTATCACGGCATGAAATCTAAAAACGCGCAAATATGATAATACCCGTGTGAATTAGCGCAAGTTCAAACAAATATGGCGGCTATCTAAACAATGATTTATACACAGCCGGGAGCAAGGTAGTTTTGTTATCGTTCATAGAGTATTTTTCTTTGTTAATGTGGTAAATTTGAGAATTAGTCTTTTCCTGTAGTGGGTTTTATTCTCTAGTATCTAGCTGTTTTCCCAGTTAATGCACATGCGCTTTTATGTATACCACCTTTCCGCTTACATAGCAGAATACTCATAGCATTTGCAGCATTATAGGCTTTGTATTATCTTTGGAAGAATGAAGTTAGTTCATTCAAAATGAAATTTTTATATTGTACTCCAGTCAATATGAGATCCGATCGTGATTCATCTTTCTCTAATATGCTTTAGGACTTCCTTGTTGAAGAAGTTTCTATTTGTGTCTATACTTCCGCGACGTCACGATGAAATAAGCCAATGCGTTTATTTTTATTCGGCGGTCCTGAAGTATGCGCACCAAGATGTCGCACAACCTGAACCCGCAACTGGTACACAATCTTAGTTCAGGTTGTGTGCCATCTTGGCGCGCATACTTCAGGAGGGTTTTTTGTTCAGTATAAATTTATTATTAAATTTAGTAGAATTGTACTAGAATGTACTAGAATTTTTTTTAGGTTCAAGCTGTTGATGGGCGCCAGATGCTTCCAGTCACTTCTTTGCTCCTGTTTTTTATTGGCCTTAGCTACTGCCTTGGTTTCTTTCACATTCCCGGATTTTTTGGTAGGACTCCAACAGCAACAGTCTGTCGCATGTCTCGGACAGCAAAACGACCAAGTGGAGGATAATTCTCGAACGCTTCGACACACTAGGTCCCAAGCTGTTTCGAAACTGACGACTCATGAAAATTATATGAGTATGCATTCGTTTCGGTAGTTCCTGTTGTTGTAGTCTGGTGGTGATGTGATTCAGATAGGGAAACTTTTAGTCTGTGAAAAATATAAAAATATTTGATGATTGGTAATGATAACGGAGAATAATGATGATGATAAATAATGAAATCAGAAACTTTAATTATAATTAACGATAACTGTCAGTCTAGCAATCCACACAATGTTCCACAAGATATTACTGAGGCTGGGTAATGCCCAGTGCATGGATTGTATTGGCTAAGAAAATCAGGCATTATTTAAGAAGCGTGTTCGATAACCGAATTGAGCAATTCTGGGTTTGATCAAAAAAATTTAAACCTAAGAGATTATAAATCAAAATGTGATATTTCCAATTATTGAGATTTTATACCGGGTACAGGGTAGGGAGGCAAGAACTGCAAAAATTCTTGTAAGTATTTATATTTTTTAAATTTTTTTATGCATGATATGATAACTCTTATGAAAATGTAATGTTTTTATGGAATGTTCCCCGAAATTCTTTTTGTACAAGGCGTCAGAGATAAAGCTATACCAATGTTGCCAGTTACCACAATTTGGACGTTTGTCTACGTGCCACCCTAAGTTATTATTTATCCGATTTGTTTCAACAGATTGTGTCATTAATTATCAGTCAAAATCGAGATTTGCTGCTGAAATCTAGATTTCATCATTAAATAAAAGAACTCAATCAAGTATGAATTGTTCAACGAACAATTCCAACATCTTCGTTGAATCTTTTGAAGATGTACTCAGCAAGGAATTTTACGTGGACGTAGCTGTCACAATAGTTTTGATTTACATTACGTTCTGTCAAATCTACGTTCTTATTTCGAAGAAATTGTTCAAGCTTCGACTTGATAAATGTACGGACCTTTTGTTGACGTCGAATCTTCGGTCCGTAATGAATTTGACACTTGTTTTCACCGGTATCGTCGCTGTATCGAAGATGGTTGTTGTGTTCATGTTTCATCTAAATGTGAAGAGTGCAATATACGTAGCTGACTTGATTCTGTCACAGTGGGTATACACGTTGGAATACCTAATATTGTGGCTTCGTCAGACAATGTTCCACAACGAACCATCGTTAGGACATCTTTCATCAAAGCCATTGTATAATTTTAGTCGGTTTCAAGGATTTTTCATGTTATTTTTCAATTTGGTTGGGAGTATTGCGATGGGGTATGAAGGCATTCGGAGCAATGTAACAAGACTGATATGTCTTCCAAAATGGATGACGATTTGTTTCTTTCTCTATCAAATTGAAACCGAAATTTCCACTCTCGCATTGTTTATAATTCCGTTATTCCGCCACAGAAAAACGTTGAAAAAATCTCATAAGGATCAACATAATTCAATCAAGTTATTAAAAAGATCGATGATAATTACTTCTATAACAATTTCAAGCGACATTCTCGCATTTGTTGTGTTATTTATATTTGAATTATCTGAAGTTTACGAGGCGAATATAGTTTTTAACTTGTGGTGTCTGCTTTTTTGCTTCGAAGACTGGCAGACGAGAATGCTGCCATGTTTTGCTTCTTGCAATTGTTGTGGCAAAAGACATCAAAGAAGTGATTTAAATTCAAGTAATGCAACTGAATCCAAAACTGTTGAAGAAATCGTTTAGATTTGCTATCTAAACTTTCGTTTTGGCAGGAGTTTGTAAAAAATTCGACTGTTGCTGTTAAAGATTATTCACCCGATTTCTCATTTTCCGAGAGCCTGAAGCTGATATGATCTTTATTAAGTATTAAAATGTTCAATTTACTTTGTATAATTATGTGTAATATATGTGTATGTGAAAAATATTATACTCGAAACTGAGCTTTACTAATCGATATTTTGACATACTTTATTTATTGCATGATATCCCCGGCTAAAAGCGGAGACGTTCGTGATTTCCCCACGAAGTTTGTTGCTCAGCAAAGCATGTTACGGTGTCATGCACTGCCATCGCGAGTTATGGATGTTTTTCACGTAGTCAATTTGCTATTTACTCATTCATGCTGAAGATACAACTTCCCTAATCTAAGCAAATCAGATTCTAAATTATTGCTTCCTTGGATTTAGGCTTGCACGTAATTTACGGATTTACGGAATTACGTAATTATTTGGAGTTACGGAAGGGAAGTTACGAATTACGTAAAGTCGTAATTATTGCATTGAAACGAGCTTTCTTCAAAGCAGTCAATTTCGTCGATTGCGAAAAATGAAAGCTCAACGAGTAGAAGAAGTTAGAGTTCCGGTATTCGCAGCCGTTCTTCCTACTTTTCTCTCTCTTGTTACGTAGGTGAAGGAAGGCATGCCGCGTTGCCATTTACTAACCTATTATCAACTTATCTGGCGTGGCCAATGTAAATTATTAGTTAGTTAATGGGGGAAGAACTGAGTAAGGTCGTTTGACGTCAACACACCTGGTTTTAACTTCTCCCGCAACTAAACCATAGATAAGGGATAGAATTGTGTTAAGACCGATAGACGCTAACACGCCCGGTTTCAACTTCTTCGGGTGAAATGACTAATGAACGCAGGAGATCAATCTATCAAACATGGCCTATCGAACATTTGTATCCATTTTACTTTTATTTATTATTTACTTGTTCCAGTTTTCCGTTACTTATGGTATATATGTTCCGTTTCTATTTTATATTCACGCGTTTGAATAGTGGGAATTCCCCGCCAAGTGTGGATTAGCAATGCTTAACCATTCTTTATTGTTAATATCAACACTTGATATATGAACATGGAATATCATATTGTTTTTGGCTGTTTCATTTCAGACTTGGGGTATAAACAGGAAAATATCCATAACCTTTCAACACGACGATCTTGTGAAATTTAACGAAGAGCTTTCGCGACGAATTGGAACCAAATAAGCAAAAAGAGCGATTGATCACTCGCGCCAATACCTCGCCGTGATAATTAATGTGCGCTTATCAAATAGCAATTTGACGACAAAAGAGAGATTGCGTAATGAACCAAAACGACGGATTCCTCGCGGACCTTTGAAAATTTAACTGCTATCATATATAATCAAATATGAGCCTGTGTGTTTATTCTGTGCGAGATCCATTTTCTATTACAAAATCTTGATGTGCTGTTAACGGTTTTATCTTATATATCAGTCCGGACTTGGCCTTGCTCATGATGTTTTTCACAATTCCTCTCAATATTTCGGCCATATATGATTAACTGTCTTACCAAATGCGGCAGTTTATTTTGATTTATCGTCGACTTGAATACCACCGGCACTCGACCAAACTTTTTGTCAATGTTGGCCGATAGGATCGCCGACTTGAGTTAGCAAATAAATGTTGTGAGTGTAAAATAAATGTCACAAAATGCATTGTTTTGCGATAAAACTTTGTATTTTCGGAGAAGGCATGTCATATAAGTTCGGTATTTAAATTATACGCAAATAAATAATATTTGATCTAAATTTATCGCAAATAATGTTATAAACATTCAGTCCGCGAAATGATTGAATGTAAAATGAAGCATGGTAATCGGAATATCGTCAATAAGTCGACATCAATAATTATTATTATAAAAATGGCATTAATGTCGGATAATGCAGAAAACGCTGCAAAAACAAGTCTTCGTCGCGAGGAAATCGCAAGTATAATCAAATGAGAGAATACGCTCGTCGTTGGTTAATAAATTAGAAACCCGTAATTTTTATTCAGTACTAAGGTGGTTTTAAAAAACTATCGTTTCCATAAATATCCGTATACCAGTGTCGGTAATGATAAAATAAAATTGATCGCATAAAAATGGGACGGTTAATTTGCGAAGGTGATAAAGAAAAACCAAAGCTAACACAAAAGATAAAAATCAGAATAAAATTAATTTGAATTCACTCCTTGATAGTTGTCTTTAACATCTGCCGCCGGCGTGTAGTACTGCCAAGAATAGAAAAACCCAACTTCAATGTCCCATACGGAAAAAAAGTGGATTCAATGGGTTGTTACGATAGGTTTAAATGCGTGGAAAAATATCGCAATTACGGGGTCATTACGTAATTGATTTTGCCGTAATTACGGAATTGATTTTTGTCAATTACGTGCAAGCCTACGTTGGATTTGTAATACATATGTATTATATAACGAACTCGTCTTCTAAACTGGGAGGTTCAAAATGAGTGTTCTGCAGAAAACAAATCCCCAAAGAATCAAAAGCGTCGCATACAAACACCCGGGCGGTTGAGTAAATCATAAAGACCCAGGTGTTGTGAACTTAAGCCCCTTCATGTTGGCTAAGAAATCATCCACGTATACACGTTCTAGCGACTTCGGACCAACTCAACCCATGGACTGGTTGGAAACTCCGGCCAAGGACAAAACGTGTTCAGCAAATAGCATGAGTAGCCACGCGATTTAAGACGTAATAAATACACCAGGCAGTAGGTATTGGTATATCGCCTTGCTTGTTAGTGTATTTACCAACAGGCTTTTACATTACTGTTGTAATGCCAACTGAAATAATGCAAACATTACCAACCAACAGACCCTTGTAGCCCATCCAATTCCTACCGTTAGAGATTCTGCGTCGTTTCTTTTTACGTCAAATAGTAACCTATTAAAGGTTGACAGGAAGGAAACAAGTTAATCATTATATAACGAGCTTAACCCATGCTCTGGTCTTATGGAATAAAATGGATGTTTTCAATAATGATTGTCTCTATGATGGTTGAAACTATTCAGTAATGAATATATTACTATAGCAATATGTAATCCAATATCAGTTAAGACTCTCGTGTATACTATTTTTTCACTTTCGTGGCTACAAATATTCTTACCTCGAGTCATCTGGAAGTATTTGCGGATGCGAACTACGAAATATTTCCAGACGAACAAAGGAATAGTCAAAGTATTGGTTGTATAATGCCCTGTATCATCTTTGGCAGAAGACTAATGCTTTCCTTGTCACGCCAGACCGGGTATTTATCTCCAAGGCATATTTCTCATAAGATTGATATTTATGTTTGTAGTCGGTATCTCAGAATGAGCTTATTTTCCATTCCAAAATGCCTTGTTTTCGACTAACATGGAAGAGAAACTTTTATGGAAAACTGCATTTAACTGTTAAACACTCAGTGATCGACGAAACTCTCTGATGTCTGCATGGCAGACTCTTGATTGAAATTCATATATTCGTTTCAAAAGTATCCCATACGAAATATCTCGGGACTTGGTGCCACATATATAAAATATAATAATAGGAATGTAACAAGTATTCCGGGTTATCTGAAATTGAAAGTAAGTTTCAGTATTCATTACTGATTGAAGGTCAAATTGTGATTAACTAGTATTATACCGTTAAAAAGCGTCAGTCGTTAAGTGTTTAAATTGCATTTCACCGTAACTTCAATACAGTTAAAAAGCTTAAGTCGACACTAAATTCGATATTTGCTTTTTCATACATACCGGTAGTTAGAAGTGTAGTAGTGTACCGTTACTTATTGACGTTCAATATTCCAAATGGCTAAATTCCGATACCAGTACGATAGGCCAGGCTTGTCCATGGGACATATTTTTCTGTCCCATTCCCATCCCATAGCAAATATGCCTGTCGCATCCCATGGGATACAATTCTGTAAAAATTGTTAAATTCAGGTTTAGCGTCTACTAAATAGGACTACATGCACGAAGAGACATTGAAACAACAAAATTTACTGACTTTGTTAACTTTATATTCATAACTATTAAACATGTGTCCATCAGCCCCTCCACGAAGTATATTGTCGATGCTGAATATATTTTGCTCTTTGTAAGAGCAATGCTCAAATATATGGACACGAAGTCTATAACGAGATGTTTTACTGGCATTTCTCCCAATCAGCCACTCTAAGCAGAAGAGTGTTAATTAAGCTTTTTACTAACACACCGACTGTACTTAGTTCTCTTCTATGTGCTCATTTTAATGTTATGAACTTATCAGTATCCATACTTGTATGTTGGACGCTACGGTAATGAAAGTTCCTAAAATTCAAAAGTTCAGTGCTGGAGAATGCATTTTACAGTTTTAGAGGCCCTAATTACTTGGGATCTTGGTGCCCTATGTATAAAAAGTAATAATATTAGTATACAAGTATAATAATGAAAGTAGTATTCCATGTTATCTGGAATTAAATAAGCAGTTCCAAGATTCATTACTGATTGAATGCCAAGCTATGATCAATTGAAAATTCGACTTAACCTTCTCTAGAGAGAGAGAGAGATATTTATGGCCATAAAAACAAAATCAACACTAATATAAACATAATACCATGAAGAAATTTATTTCAGCAGCAATAACAGTGATTGATTAATATTGAGTGTGGGTTGGTGTGCAGGATCGATTAAGGTCATCTAGGGCTAGGACAGTGGTTCCCGACCACCGGTGCCGGTCCGCGAAGCTTTTTTGCCGGTCCGCGGGAAATTTCATTTTGTTGTTTTTCTACCGTCTCAATCGCTTTACCGAAGCCGAAAATACGAAGTTACGTTAGTTTGTTACGCAATTTCTCTTCCGCCGTCATATTGCTGTTTGATATGTGTATTATGGCCCGACGACGTCTTAGTGCCGAGTGATCACACTTTTCGCCTTTTGGTTCCGATTCATCGCGAAAGCGCTCCGTCAAATCTCGCAAGATTCAGAAATCTGCAAATCATCATGCGTGCTTTTTCCGTTCTGCATGCTTTTCTTTTAATATTAGCATCAAAATAAAAGGGTATGAATATTGTTTTAAGCAGAAAACTGTCAAAAACAGTATAATATTCCATGAAACCCAGCGAGATACGAACTTGTTGCAACCCTGCAAGTGGTCACGAGACGCGCAACAAAAGCGGGGGGGGGGGGGGCGCTGAGATCTTTCCCGGGTGATGCACAGCAAGAATTTAGCCTGGTGCCAAGTTACTGACGACTTTATCATTGTAATATAAATTCATTTTGTTTGGGGCGTCGATCAACTGCAGAGGGATTGATATGATGAAGCCGATGAAACCTCTACTTTACAGTCCAGATTTATAAAAGAATCACTGTCTTAAATCATTCTTGAGCTTTCTTGATAACGAATACCCATCGTTACGTAATCAGGCAATCAAACTGTTATACGAATTTTCAACTAGTTACTTCTAGCTTTGATTAAAACGAGGCAAATAAATTGACTCTGAGCCGCTGCAGAGTTACGTGTTGCAAAACCCCTTTTGAATGCCTCGCTTGCAATTCTGTATTGGAAACGAAACAGTAGCAAAATTCTCACTGGAGTTAATTGTGTTTGTACATAGTTCGGCATGTACATGTTTTTATGTGAGATATGTGTCTTTTTTACGCATAATGGGTGCTCAGTACTGCTTTTTATTACGCAAATACATGTTATTATTTTATGTTTCACCCACTTCAATTTTTGGCAGGCACATTATTTGGTAGTTTTTCCTCATGTGAAATGTTTTTGAGTGTACCTTTTTTTCTAACAGCATAGTGATTGCCAGATATTACGCAAATACATGTCATTATTTTATGTTCAACTCACTTCAACTTTTGGCAGGCACATTATTTGGTAGTTTTTCCTCATGTGAAATGTTTTTAAGTGTACCTTTTTTTCTAACAGCATAGTGATTGCCCGATATTACGCAAATACATGTTATTATTTTCTGTTCCACCCCTTTCAATTTTTGCCGGTCCGCGAGTACATTTTATTGAATTGTACCGGTTCGCCAGGGTAGAGATCTAGGCTCCTGGCCTTTGTGTATATGCCGTATAATAAGCTCATCATGGCATACTATAGTAACATAGGTGAATGCTAATGAGACTAAATCAAATATAAAAAAAAACTAATGGATAAATGCTCTTATATGCGTTAGGGTTTCAATATTGAGGAAGTAGCTATTTGTGACTATACTTTCCCGACGTCACGATAAAAATGTTAATGCGTTTAAAGTTAATTGCAGTTTTAGAGCAAAATTGCACTGCCTGAATGCAATCTGGCTTTCAAGCGGTTTTAAACTGACAGTTCAGGTGAATTATATGAGTTATATATTCTTTCGTTTTGGCTGATCCTGCTGTTGTAGTCTTCTAGTGTAGTCTGGTGGTTATGCGATTCAAATAGGGTATCTGTGGATACCTTTAGCATACAAAAAATATTTAGTAATCGGCATATGGTAATGATAACGAAAAATAAAGGCAATGCTAAATAATGATATCAAAAACTTAAATACAATTAACGATAATTTTCAGTCTAGCAATCCACACAATGGAAGATATTACTGAGGCTGAGTAATGTCTAGTGCATGAATTCTATTGTCTAAGAAAAGCAGGAATTATTCAAGAAGTGTGTTCGACAAATGAGTTGAGCAATTCTGTATTTGAATAAAAATATTTAAAACTAAGGCATTATCAATCAAAATGTGATATTTTTATTAATTGAGATTCTATACCGGGTATAGCGAGAAGCGAGGCAAAAACTGCAAAGTCCGTGCCAAGATATATAGTTTTTAAATTTTTTTGTGCATAATATGATAACTACAATGAAAATTTAATGTTTTTATGAAATGTTCTCTGACATTCTCTTTGAACAAGGCTCCAAAGAAGAAGATATATCCATGTTGCGAGCTACCACAATTTAGACCAGTGGTTCTCGAACTATATCTGTTTGTTTTGACAGAATTTGTATCAACAGATTTATTATCGGCCAAAATCGCGATTTGCTGCTGCAATCTAGATTTTTTCACAGAAGAAAAACGAAATCAATTATGAACTGCTCAGTGAACAATTCCATGAGTTACTCTAAACCTATTGAAGATTTACTCAAGGAGAAATTATACGTGGACATAGTCGTTACAATAATCTTGATTTACATTACGTTCTGTCAGATCTACGTTCTTATTTCGAAGAGATTGTTCAAACTTCAACTTGGAAAATGCACGGACCTTTTGCTGGCTTCGAACCTTCGATTTGTAATGAGTTTGACACTTGTTTTCACTGGCCTAGTTGCCTTATCTAAAATGGTCGCGGTGTTTATGTTTTATCTAAGTATCAATAGCCCAACCCATATAGCTGACGTGCTTCTATCACAGTGGGCCTTTACTTCGGAGTACCTAATATTGTGGCTTCGTCAGACAATGTTTCACAGCGAACCATCTTTGAGGCATCTTTCATCAAGACCGTTGCATAATTTCAGTCGGTTTCAAGGATTTTTCATGTTATTGTTCAATTTGTTCCTTAGTATTGTGATTGGATATGAAGGCATTCGGAATAATATAATTAGATTCGCTTGCTTTCCAAAGTGGATAACATTTTGTTTTCTTATTTATCAAATTGAAACTCAAATTTGTACTCTTGCATTGTTTATAATTCCATTATTTCGTCACAGAAAAACGTTGAAAAAATCTCTCAGGAGTCAAAGATTACAACAGAAGTCTATTAACCTACTGAAAAGATCGATGATAATTACTCCTATAACAATTTTAAGTGACATTCTCGCATTTGTTGTGTTATCTATATCTGGATTATCGGTGGTTTATAATGTGAATATAGCTTTTAACTTGTTGTGTCTGCTTTTTTGCTTCGAAGACTGGCAGACGAGAATGCTGCCATGTTTCACTTTTTGCAAATGTTGTGGCAAAAGACAACAAAGAAGTGATTTAAATTCAATCAATGCCACTGAGTGTAAAGTTGTTGAAGGAATCGTTTAAATTTTTCTTCTGAACGTTCGGGTTGACATAAGTTTGTAAAAAATTCGCTTGTGGCTGCTTGAGGAGATAACCCGATATCTCCATTCCGAAAACCTAAATAAAGCAGATAAAATGTTTATTAATTGACAACGATTTTAAATTTACTCTGTATAATATGCGTGTAATGTTTGTGAAATATATTCTGAATAAAATATTATGCTCGAAACTGTCCTTCACTAATTGATATTTTGACATTTTTCATTTATTTCATGATATCCTCGGTCAATAGGGGAGACGTTCGCAATTTCGCCACGAAACTTGTCGCTCAGCAAAGTATGTTACCATGTATTGTCATCGCACAAAATAGAATGTTGACGCATCTTATTTGCAATTTACTCATTGTAATGTATGGCAACTATCAGTTAGGGTCAAAGGTCATCCTAGAGTTGACTAGAGTTTCTATGTTCAGCTGGCGTCGTGTGTGCTTCTGTATCCAAAATAATCTTTGTGTAATGTTTTGATTAACAAATAAAAGTTTCTGCGATACAACATACTGAATCGTAAATCAGTCTGTCAGTGTAGTAGCCAGATGTAATAAAAGTACACAACGTAGCAGAACATAACGCTCATTCATGCTGAAGATACAACTTCCTTCATTTAAGCAAATCGGATTCCAAATTATTCCCTTCTTGAATTTGTAAAACATGTGTATTATATAACGAACTTGGGTACTCCAGAAGTATGTGCATCAAGATAGCGGACACCGGAACGTAGTATGTGTACCAGGTTAGGGTTGGGTCATAATTTCAGGTACATATACTACAGTAGTCACTTGGCTAGTGCCCGAACACGTAATAAAATTAAAATAAAGAAAATTGGAATAAAATTATGGCCTCACTTTAACATCGTACACATACTACGTTACGGTGCCCGCCTCCTTGGTGCACATACTTCTGGAGCGCCCGAATTCGTCTTCTAAACTTTCTGACGTTGCCTGATCAAGACTGCGATTCATTTCCTGTCGGTGCATTCTATTCAGAGATATAGAGGAAAATGTTGACGTCTGAAATGTTTGCCCAACAACATCAGGTATGTGGTTCACTATCACCTGGCTGTTTTCCTAGTTATATTGACTTGAACTCCTAGCCCAACGTTAATTGGTGTTAATTATCACAGTGGTTCCCAAACCTTTTCTCAAGCGCCCCCATTTTTTTTTAATCTTACGACCCAAAGATATGCTTGAATAAAAAAACGGCATGCCGAACTTTCATGACCGCAAAATTAAATGATAACTACAAAAAAATTCTTACATTTCATTTATTCGGCAATAAATTACTTACAGTGACAACTTTGTGCATGTTTGCCATCAGCTTTTAAAAATCGTGGCATAGCTTTATTTAGGCAAAATAAGTGCTCCTAATGTTTAATACTTCTCAGATAATACAATAGCTATAAAGGGGTGGGCACAATTTTTTAGTATAAGAGCTGCATGCTGCAAGTAAGAGCTTTAAAAGAGCCGCAGAATTTGTGAATTTATTAATATTATCGAAATACCATGAACAGAAAAGAAGTTCACACAAGAGTCTAATAACAATAAATAGATAAACAAGGCAGCTATGCTCAAATATATGCACAGTTGAGCTCATTTAATTTGTGCTCCTCATAGCTGATTTAGGAGGGTAGTCTCGTAAGAAGTTTTCATGATTCGTTTCATGGTGCCGTTTAACATTGCTGACTTTATTCTGACTTAGTAGCTTATGACAGATTAAGCACAAAGATTTATTCTCCTGACTGGTAAATGCGTATTCTTCTTCCCATTCTGACTTGACAACTCTGTTTTCATGACATATCGCACAGTAACTTAGATAGACTAACTAACCGCAATCATGCTTCAATACCGCCGACGCATCAATAAACATTGACCATTGTGACGAAAGATTTGCTGACTTGACTGACTTAAATTCAAAATTCAACGCTACAGCGATTTTCATACTAAAACATAATTTGTCCTAATCATTGACGAAAACTTCTTTACGACTTTTAATAAATTAAAAGAGTTTACATTAAAGTTTTTAGTAAAAAATTATTTAAAATTTGGATAATAATTTATGTTAGCGAGAAAAGCCGCACAAAAAGTCTGGCGAGCAGCATGAGGCTCGCGAGCCGCGGTGTGCCCACCCCTGCGAGTATAGAACAACACACCGTAACTCCAATAAAGTAACTGCGAAATGCTACTTAAAATATTTAATGACTGACTCGTTTAACAGTAATACTGTTAAGAAGCACCAGTCGTTTTAACAGCATTTCACCGTAACTTCAATACAGTTAAAAAGCGTCAGTCGACGCTAAATCCTATATTTGTTTCATAGATACAGTATTTATGACTATAGTAGTGTACCGTTACTTATTGACGTTCAATATTCCAAATGGCTAAATGCCGAAATACCGCTACCAGTACGGTAGCCGTACCCTACTCAACCACTTTAAGCAGAACTGACTTAATTGAGCTTCTTACTAACACACCGACTGTACCTACGGTAGTTCTCTCCTATGTTCTCACTTTGATATTATAAACTTATCAATATCTATACTAGTATGGTGGACGCTGCAGTAATAAAGGTTCCTATAATTCACAAGTTCATGGCTGGAGAATGCCTTTTACAGTTTTAAAGGCCCTAAGTACTTGAGATCTTGGTGCCCTATGTATAAGAAGTAATAATATTAGTATACAAGTATAATAATGAAACTAGTATTCCATGTTATCTGAAATTAAATATGCAATTCCAGGATTCATTACTGCTTGAATGCCAATTTTTGATCAATTGAAAATTCGACTTCAGGGGTTCCCAACCGCCGGTGCCGGTCCGCGAAGCTTTTTCTCCGGCCCGCGGGAAATTTCATTTTTCCACCGTCTCAATCACTTTACCGAAGTCGAAAACACGACGTTACGTTAGTTTATTACGCAATTTCTCTTCCGCCGCCATATTGCTGTTTGATACGTGCATGGCCCGACGACGTCCTGGAGCCGAGTGATCACACTTTTCGCCTTTTGGTTCCGATTCATCGCGAAAGCGCCCCGTCAAATCTCGCATGATTCAAAAACCTGCAAATCATCATGCGTGCTTTTTCCGTTCTGCATGCTTTTCTGGATTAATATTAGCATCAAAATAAAAGGTTATGAATATTTCTTTGTTTTAAGCAGAAAACTGTCAAGAACAGTATAATATTCCATGACACCCAGCGAGATACGAACTTGTTGCGACCCTGCAGGTGGTCACGAGACGCGCAACAAAAGCGGGGGCCGCTGAGATCATTCCCGGGTGATGTACAGCAGGATTTTGAGCCTGGTGCTAAGTTAGCAATGACTTTATCATTGTAATATAAATTCATTTTGTTTGGGACGTCGATCAACTGTAGAGGGATTGATATGATGAAGCCGATGAAACCTCTACTTTAAAGTCCAGATTTATAAAGGAATCATCGTCACAATTCATTCTTGAGCTTTCTTGATAACGAATACCCATCACAAAGTAATCAGGTAATCAAACTGTTGTCCGGATTTTCAACTAGTTACTTCTAGCTTTGATTAAAACGAAGCAAATAAATTGACTCTGAGCCGCTGCAGAGCTACGTGTTGCAAAACCCCTTTTGAATGCCTCGCTTGCAATTCTGTATTGGAAACGAAACAGTAGAAAAATTCTGAAAGGCATTAATATTTGCGCGAAATATAGTTTATACTTCGCGCAAAAAAAATACGATTGCTTTTTTTGGATGGGTGGCATAAATATTGGGTAAAACTATCAATTTACAAATATTTATCAGGTGTGTAAGACCTAAAAAGAGTTAGTAACGATTGTGGGCATTCATCGGGATTGACACTTTCCATAGAAACAAACAAACAATTTGAGCCCCGTGTCTTTATAGGGTGCCCCGGAAACATCAAGGCTAATTTTTCACTGTTGGATATCGATAAAATTACAATTAAGTTTTATCAACGAGAACGTAGAAGGCATGATGGCGTCGCTAGATCACCTACTAAATATTTTACATTTTCCGACGCAAAAGAATCGAAATATCCTGCCAATAATAAGTTGATAAGAGCTGCAACAACAGTCGCAATTCTGTATTGGAAACGAAACAGTAGCAAAATTCTCACTGGAGTTAGTTGTGTTTGTACATGGTTCTGCATGTACATGTTTTTTATGTGAGATGTGTGCCTTTTTTACGCATAATGGGTGCCCAGTACTGCATTTTATTACGAAAATACATGTTATTATTTTATGTTCTACCCATTTCAATTTTTGGCAGGCACTTTATTTGGTAGGATTCCTCATGTGAAATGTTTTTTGTTTTTTTTCTAACAGCATAGTGATTGCCCGATATTACGCAAATACATGTTATTATTTTCTGTTCCAAAAAAGTAATGAATAAATGCTCTAATATGTATTAGGGCTTCAATATTGAGGAAGTAGCTATGTGACTATACTTCCCCGACGTCACGATGAAAATATTAATGCGGTTAAAGTTAATTGCAGTTTTAGAGCAAAATTGCACTGCCTGAATGCAATCTGGCTTCCAGGCGGTTTTAAACTGACAATTCAGGTGAATTATATGAGTTATATATTCTTTCGTTTTGGCTGTTCCCGCTGTTGTAGTCATCTAGTGTAGTCTGGTGGTGATGCGATTCTAATAGGGTATCTGTGGATACCTTTAGCCCACAAAAAATATTTGGTAATCGGCATATGATAGTGTTAACGAAGAATAATGGTGATGCTGAACAATGATATCAAAAACTTGATAACAATTAACGATAATTTTCAGTCTAGTAATCTACAAGATATTACTGAGGCTGAGTAATATTCATTGCATGAATTCTATTGGCTAAGAAAAGCAGGAAATATTCAAGAAGTGTGTTCGACAAATGTGTTGAGCAATTCTGGATTTGAATAAAAATATTTAAAACTAAGGCATTATCAATCAAAATGTGATATTTCCAATAATTGAGATATTATACCGGTTACAGCAAAAAGCGAGGCAAGAACTGCAAAACCTTGTAAATAGTTATATTTTTTTTTAAAATTGTGCATAATATGATAACTATAATGAAAATTTAATGTTTTTATGAAATGTTCTACGACATTCTCTTCAAACAAGGCTCCAGATACGAAGATATATCCATGTTGCGAGCCACCACGACTATCCCAGTGGTCCTCAAACTTTATGTGTTTGTTTTTACAGAATTTGTCCCGATAGATTGAGTCATTGATTTTATCAGTCAAAAATCGCGATTTGTTGCTGAAATCTAGATTTTATCACAAAAAAAACGGAATCAAGTATGAACTGCTCAGTGAACAATTCCAACATCTTCGTTGAATCTTTCGAGGATTTACTCAACGGGAAATTTTACGTGGATATAGCTGTCACAATAATCTTGATTTACATTACGTTTTGTCAGATCTACGTTCTTATTTCAAAAAGATTGTTCAAGCTTCGACTTGATAAGTGTTCGGACCTTTTGTTGACGTCGAATCTTCGGTCTGTAATGAATTTTACACTTGTTTTCACCGGTATTCTTGCTTTAGCTAAGATGGTGATGGAGTTCATGTTTCATCTAAATATAAACAGTGCGATCTTCGTAGCGGTCGCGATTTTATCACAGTGGGTGTTTACGTCGGAGTATCTCATACTGTGGCTCCGTCAGACAATGTTTCACAGCGAACCATCACTGAAGCACCTCTCGTCGAAAGCGTTGCATAATTTCAGTCGGTTCCAAGGATTTTTCATGTTATTCTTCAATTTGTTTGGGAGTATTGCGGTTGGATATGAAGGCATTCGATATAATATAATTGGTTTCTCTTGCTTTTCAAAATGGATGACGATTTGTTTCCTTTTTTATCAAATTGAAACTCAAATTTCCACTCTTGCATTGTTTTTTAATTCCGTTATTTCGCCACAGAAAAAGATTAGGAAAATCTTTTAACGATCAACGTTCACAACAGAATTCCATCAAGTTATTGAAAAGATCGATGATAATTACTCCCATAACAATTTTAAGCGACATTGTCGCATTTGTTGTGTTATCTATAACTGGATCATGGGTGGTATATAATGTGATTATAGCTTTCAACTTGTGGTGTCTGCTTTTTTGCTTCGAAGACTGGCAGACGAGAATGCTGCCTTGCTTTTCTTTTCGCAAATGTTGTGGCAAAAGACAACAAGGAAAGAATTTAAATTCAAGCAATGCGACTAAATGTAAAACTACTGAAGAAGTCGTTTAAATTTTTCTTCGAAACTTTCGTTTCGGCAGAAATTTTTATAATAAAAATGATTGTGGTTGTCAGAGAAGATTACCCGATTTCTCTTTTTCCAAATGCTTATAACTGATAACACGTGCATTAATTAATAAAATGTTCAATTTACTCTGTATAATATGCGTGTAATATATGTGAAATATATTTTCTTTAAAATATTATACTCGAAACTGTGCTTCACCAATTGATATTTTGACATTTTTTATTTATTTCATGATATCCTCGGTCAATAGGGGAGACGTTCGCAATTTCGCCGCGAAACTTGTCGCTCAGCAAAGTATGTTACCATTTATTGTCACCGCACAAAATAGAATGTTGACGCATATTATTTGCAATTTACTCATTGTAATTTATGGCAACTATCAGTTAGGGTCAAAGGTCATCCTAGAGTTGACTAGAGTTTCTATATTCAGCTGGCCTCGTGTGTGCTTCTGTATCCAAAATAATCTTTGTGTATTGTTTTGATTAACAAATAAAAGTTTCTGCGATACAACATACTGAATCGAAATCAGTCTGTCAGTGGTATTAAAAGTAGCCAGATGTAATAAAAGTACACAATGTAGCAAAACATAACGCCCATTCATGCTGAAGATACAACTTCCTGAATTACCGTATTTTTCCGTGTATAATACGCACTTCTGGTTCCGGATTTCATCGCCAAAATTAGGGGATGCGTATTATACATTGGTATAGAAAATTTTCAAAAAATCCCGATCGATATTTTACACGCAGTTGCCAAATACACATGTTTCCTTTCCGCCTTATTTCTATTAATTTTATGTGTCAAAGTCCGTAATAACCAGATCATGCTTGTTGCAGTAGAATCACACCCACGGAATGGACTATCTTGTCTAACAAAGGACAACGCATCTATTTCAATAACCAGTGTATATAAGTGTTAAGAACGTCACTTTAAATCGATGGTTTATTTGTTGTTGTCGTCCAGTCTGGCGTCCATCATTTCTGATATGACGTACGGCAAAACTGAATGTTCCTAAATCATTTTCATCATAGGGTGAGGCCCTAATTTGAGGTTCAAATACTACGGGAATCACTTGGCTAGTCCCCGTCCTAACTCCTTTACCTTTCTTACATGTCATTTATTCGCCAATAAATTACTTTAAATTGAGAAATTTGTGCATGTTTGCCATCAGCTTTTAAAAATCGTGGCATAGCTTTATTTAGGCAAAATAAATACTCCTAGTGTTTAATACTTCTCACATAATACAATAGTTATTGAACAACACACCGTAACTCCAATAAAGTAACTGCGAAATGCTACTTAAAATATTTAATGACTGACTCTTTCAATAGTAATACTGTTAAGAAGCACCAGTCGTTTTAACAGCATTTCACCGTAACTTCAATACAGTAAAAAAGCGTCAGACGACACTAAATCCTATATTTGTTTCATACATACAGTAGTTAGAATAATAGTAGTGTACCGTAACTTATTGACGTTCAATATTCCTAATGGCTAAATGCCGAAATACCGATATCTGTACGGTAGCCGTACCCCACTCAACCACTTTAAGCAGAACTGACTTAATTAAGCTTCTTACTAACACACCGACTGTACCTACGGTAGTTCTCTCCTATGTTCTCAATTTAATATTATAAACTTATCAGTATCTATACTAGTATGGTGGACGCTGCAGTAATAAAGGTTCCTATAATTCACAAGATCATGGCTGGAGAATGCCTTTTACAGTTTTAAAGGCCCTAAGTAACCTACATGAGATCTTAGTGCCCTATGTATAAGAAGTAATAATATTAGTATACAAGTATAATATTAGAACTAGTATTCCACGTTATTTGAAATTAAATATGCAGTTCCAGGATTCATTACTGCTTGAATGCCAATTTATGATCAATTGAAAGTTCGACTTTAGTGGTTCCCAACCGCCGGTGCCGGTCCGCGAATCTTATTTTCCGGCCCGCGGGAAATTTCATTTTTCCACCGTCTCAATCGCTTTACCGAAGCCGAAAACACGAAGTTACCTTAGTTTATTACGCAATTTCTCTTCCACCGTCATATTGCTGTTTGATACGTGTATGGCCCGGCGACGTCTTTGCGCCGAGTGATCACACTTTTCACCTTTTGGTTCCGATTCATCGCGAAAGCGCTCCGTCAAATCTCGCAAGATTCAGAAACCTGCAAATCAGCATGCGTGCTTTTTCCGTTTTGCATGCTTTTCTTGATTAATATTACCATCCAAATAAAAGGTTATGAATATTTCTTTGTTTAAACCAGAAAACTGTCAGGAACAGTATAATTAATATTCCATGAAACCCAGCGAGATACGAACTTGTAGCGACCCTGCAGGTGGTCACGAGACGCTCAACAAAAGCGGGGGCCGCTGAGTTTTTTTCCGGGTGATGCACAGCAGGCATTTTGAGCCTGGTGCCAAGTTATCAATGACTTTATCATTGTAATATAAATTCATTTTGTTTGGGGCGTCGATCAACTGCAGATGGATTGATATGATGAAGCCGATGAAACCTCTACTTTACAGTCCATATTTATAAAAGAATCATTGTCTTAAATCATTCTTGAGCTTTCTTGATAACGAATACCCATCGTTACGTAATCAGGCAATCAAACTGTTATACGAATTTTCAACTAGTTACTTCTAGCTTTGATTAAAACGAGGCAAATAAATTGACTCTGAGCCGCTGCAGAGTTACGTGTTGCAAAACCCCTTTTGAATGCCTCGCTTGCAATTCTGTATTGGAAACGAAACAGTAGCAAAATTCTCACTGGAGTTAATTGTGTTTGTACATAGTTCGGCATGTACATGTTTTTGTGTGAGATATGTGTCTTTTTTACGCATAATGGGTGCTCAGTACTGCATTTTATTACGCAAATACATGTTATTATTTTATGTTTCACCCACTTCAATTTTTGGCAGACACATTATTTGGTAGTTTTTCCTCATGTGAAATGTTTTTAAGTGTACCTTTTTTTCTAACAGCATAGTGATTGCCCGATATTACGCAAATACATGTCATTATTTTACGTTCAACTCACTTCAACTTTTGGCAGGCACATTATTTGGTAGTTTTTCCTCATGTGAAATGTTTTTAAGTGTACCTTTTTTTCTAACAGCATAGTGATTGCCCGATATTACGCAAATACATGTCATTATTTTATGTTCAACTCACTTCAACTTTTGGCAGGCACATTATTTGGTAGTTTTTCCTCATGTGAAATATTTTTAAGTGTACCTTTTTTTCTAACAGCATAGTGATTGCCCGATATTACGCAAATACATGTTATTATTTTCTGTTCCACCCCTTTCAATTTTTGCCGGTCCGCGAGTACATTTTATTGAATTGTACCGGTTCGCCAGGGTAGAGATCTAGGCTCCTGACCTTTGTGTATATGCCGTATAATAAGCTCATCATGGCATACTATAGTAACATAGGTGAATGCTAATGAGACTAAATCAAATATAAAAAAAAACTAATGGATAAATGCTCTTATATGCGTTAGGGCTTCAATATTGAGGAAGTAGCTATTTGTGACTATACTTTCCCGACGTCACGATAAAAATGTTAATGCGTTTAAAGTTAATTGCAGTTTTAGAGCAAAATTGCACTGCCTGAATGCAATCTGGCTTTCAAGCGGTTTTAAACTGACAATTCAGGTGAATTATATGAGTTATATATTCTTTCGTTTTGGCTGATCCTGCTGTTGTAGTCTTCTAGTGTAGTCTGGTGGTTATGCGATTCAAATAGGGTATCTGTGGATACCTTTAGCATACAAAAAATATTTAGTAATCGGCATATGGTAATGATAACGAAAAATAAAGGCAATGCTAAATAATGATATCAAAAACTTAAATACAATTAACGATAATTTTCAGTCTAGCAATCCACACAATGGAAGATATTACTGAGGCTGAGTAATGTCTAGTGCATGAATTCTATTGTCTAAGAAAAGCAGGAATTATTCAAGAAGTGTGTTCGACAAATGAGTTGAGCAATTCTGTATTTGAATAAAATTATTTAAAACTAAGGCATTATCAATCAAAATGTGATATTTTTATTAATTGAGATTCTATAACCGGGTATAGCGAGAAGCGAGGCAAAAACTGCAAAGTCCGTGCCAAGATATATAGTTTTTAAATTTTTTTGTGCATAATATGATAACTAAAATGAAAATTTAATGTTTTTATGAAATGTTCTCTGACATTCTCTTTGAACAAGGCTCCAAAGAAGAAGATATATCCATGTTGCGAGCTACCACAATTTAGACCAGTGGTTCTCGAACTATATCTGTTTGTTTTGACAGAATTTGTATCAACAGATTTATTATCGGCCAAAATCGCGATTTGCTGCTGCAATCTAGATTTTTTCACAGAAGAAAAACGAAATCAATTATGAACTGCTCAGTGAACAATTCCATGAGTTACTCTAAACCTATTGAAGATTTACTCAAGGAGAAATTATACGTGGACATAGTCGTTACAATAATCTTGATTTACATTACGTTCTGTCAGATTTACGTTCTTATTTCGAAGAGATTGTTCAAACTTCAACTTGGAAAATGCACGGACCTTTTGCTGGCTTCGAACCTTCGATTTGTAATGAGTTTGACACTTGTTTTCACTGGCCTAGTTGCCTTATCTAAAATGGTCGCGGTGTTTATGTTTTATCTAAGTATCAATAGCCCAATCCATATAGCTGACGTGCTTCTATCACAGTGGGCCTTTACTTCGGAGTATCTAATATTGTGGCTTCGTCAGACAATGTTTCACAGCGAACCATCTTTGAGGCATCTTTCATCAAGACCGTTGCATAATTTCAGTCGGTTTCAAGGATTTTTCATGTTATTGTTCAATTTGTTCCTTAGTATTGTGATTGGATATGAAGGCATTCGGAATAATATAATTAGATTCGCTTGCTTTCCAAAGTGGATAACATTTTGTTTTCTTATTTATCAAATTGAAACTCAAATTTGTACTCTTGCATTGTTTATAATTCCATTATTTTCGTCACAGAAAAACGTTGAAAAAATCTCTCAGGGGTCAAGGATTACAACAGAAGTCTATTAACCTACTGAAAAGATCGATGATAATTACTCCTATAACAATTTTAAGTGACATTCTCGCATTTGTTGTGTTATTTATATCTGGATTATCGGTGGTTTATAATGTGAATATAGCTTTTAACTTGTTGTGTCTGCTTTTTTGCTTCGAAGACTGGCAGACGAGAATGCTGCCATGTTTCACTTTTTGCAATGTTGTGGCAAAAGACAACAAAGAAGTGATTTAAATTCAATCAATGCCACTGAGTGTAAAGTTGCTGAAGAAATCGTTTAAATTTTTCTTCTGAACGTTTAGGGTTGACATAAGTTTGTAAAAAATTTGCTTGTGGCTGCTTGAGGAGATAACCCGATATCTCCATTCCGAAAGCCTAAATAAAGCAGATAAAATGTTTATTAATTGATAACAATTTCGAATTTACTCTGTATAATATGCGTGTAATATATGTGAAATATATTCTGAATAAAATAATATACTCGAAACTGTGCTTCACTAATTGATATTTTGACATTTTTTCATTTATTTCATGATATCCTCGGTCAATAGGGGAGACGTTCGCAATTTCGCACGAAACTTGTCGCTCAGCAAAGTATGTTACCATGTATTGTCATCCGGCACAAAATAGAATGTTGACGCATCTTATTTGCAATTTACTCATTGTAATGGTATGGCAACTATCAGTTAGGGTCAAAGTCATACTAGAGTTGACTAGAGTTTCTATGTTCAGCTGGCGTCGTGTGTGCTTCTGTAATCCAAAATAATCTTTGTGTAATGTTTTGATTAACAAACAAGAGAGCTATGCTCAAATATATGGACACGTAGAGTCACATAATTTTGATGACGTCATAGCGAAAAAAGAAGTAATAGCACTTCTGGAGAAAATTTTTATCTTTAACCACTAAACATTTCAAAGCAATTGGTCCAGTATTCGAAGAGAAAAGCGACTTTTTAAAAACGTGTCAAGCGGTACTGAGTTAGCAGTCAGGCAGCATCTTACCTGTACACTGTAGGCCATATACGGTAATTGATCACAGAACAGTTGTTCCCTTGCAAATTTTATGTTGTGTACACTTTAGGACAGATAATTGATCACAGAACAATTCTTCCCTTTCAAATTTTATGTTGTTTCCAGTAGACTCTCATCAAAATAAACAAATATAGTAGGCTACAAGTGCTACAACGCTTGCATTACTGCACTGGTAGGACCGTGAAAGAATAAGTTACGGTAATTTCATTGTGGTAAGACACCGGTACCGGCACCAGTACCAGTATCGTACTTACGTACTGAGCTACCAGTACCGGTTAGCAGTCAGCCAGCATCTTACCTGTACACTGTAGGCCATATACGGTAATTGATCACAGAACAGTTGTCCCCTTGCAAATTTTATGTTATTTACACTTTAGGACAGATAATTGATCACAGAACAATTCTTCCCTTTCAAATTTTATGTTGTTTCCAGTAGACTCTCATCAAAATAAAAAATATAGTAGGCTACAAGTGCTACAACGCTTGCATTACTGCACTGGTAGGACCGTGAAAGAATAAGTTACGGTAATTTCATTGTGGTAAGACACCGGTACCGGCACCAGTACCAGTATCGTACTTACGTACTGAGCTACCAGTACCGGTACCGAACCTGTAGGTCTGATATTCCGTTCCGCATACGATAGGCTATAAAACTTGCATTGCAGCATTAGTAATACCGCGGAAGGAATAAGTCAATTTCACTGCGTTACGGCACCGGTATGGCAACTTACCAGTACCGACCTACAGTAGCTGTAGTACTGAGCAAGACAATCGATCGCGAAACCGCTTGAAATAAGTGTAAAACAGTGTTCCCATGAGTAAAAATAAATACGCGAAATTTTGTATGAAATATCATATCTCATAGGATTCATATAAAATTAAGAATAAACAAAAGTAATAGCCTTCTAGCGAAAAAATTAATCTTCAACCACTGAAAATTTCAAAGCAATTGGTCCAGTATTCGAAGAGAAAAGCGACTTTTTAAAAACGTGTCAAAGAACAAGAACAACAACAAGAACAACAAGAACAAGAACAACAACAACATAATATTGAAACGATCGTTATGTCCACTACGTGTCCAATAAAAGTTTCTGCGATACAACATACTGAATCGTAAATCAGTCTGTCAGTGTGGTAGCCAGATGTAATAAAAGTACACAACGTAGCAGAACATAACGCTCATTCATGCTGAAGATACAACTTCCTTCATTAGAGCAAATCGGATTCTAAATTGTTCCCTCCTTGAACTTGTAATACATATGTATTATATAACGAACTTGGGTACTCCAGAAGTATGTGCATCAAGATGGCGGACACCGGAACGTAGTATGTGTACCAGGTTAGGGTTGGGCCCTAATTCCAGGTACAAATACTACAGGAGTCACTTGGCTAGTGCCCGAACTCGTAATATAATTAAAATAAAGAAAATTGGATTAAAATTATGGCCTCACCTTAACATTGTACACATACTACGTTACGGTGTACGCCTCCTTGGTGCACATACTTCTGGAGCGCCCGAATTCGTCTTCTAAACTTTCTGACGTTGCCTGATCAAGTCTGCGATTCATTTCCTGGTCGGTGCATTCTATTCAGAGATATATAAGAAAATGTTGACGTCTGAAATGTTTGCCCCCAACAACATCAGGTATGTGGTTCACTATCACCTGGCTGTTTTCCTAGTTATATTGACTTGAACTCCTAGCCCCACGTTAATTGGTATTAATTATCACAGTGGTTCCCAACCTTTTCTCAAGCAACCCCATTTTTTAATCTTACGACCCAAATCTATGCTTGAATAAAAAAACGGCATGCCGTACTTTCATGACCGGCCAAAATTAAATGATAACTACAAAAAAAATTCTTACATGTCATTTATTCGTCAATAAATTACTTTTAAAGTGAGAACTTTGTGGCATGTTTGCCATCAGCCTTTTAAAAATCGTGGCATAGCTTTATTTAGGCAAAATAAATGCTCCTAATGTTTAATACTTCTCAGATAATACAATAGCTATAAAGGGTGGGCACAATTTTTTAGTATAAGAGCCGCATGCTGCAAGTAAGAACTTTAAAAGAGCCGCAGAATTTGTGAATTTATTAATATTATCGAAATACCATGAACAGAAAATAATTCACACAAGAGTCTAATAACAATAAATAGATAAACAAGGCAGCTATACTCAAATATATGCACAGTTGAGCTCATTTAATTTGTGCTCCTCATAGCTGATTTACGAGGGTAGTCTCGTAAGAAGTTTTCATGATTCGTTTCATGGTGCCGTTTAACATTGCTGACTTTATTCTGACTTATTAGCTTAAGACAGATTAAGCACAGAGATTTATTCTCCTGACTGGTAAATGCGTATTCTTCTTCCCATTCTGACTTGACAACTCTGTTTTCATCTTCGTACTTTTGTTTTTTATTTGAGGACATATCGCACAGTAACTTAGATAGACTAACTAACCGCAATCATGCTTCAATACCGCCGACGCATCAATAAACATTGACCGTTGTGACGAAAGATTTGCTGACTTGACTGACTTAAATTCAAAATTCAACGCTACAGCGATTTTCATACTAAATCATAATTTGTCCTAATCATTGACGAAAACTTCTTTACGACTTTTAATAAATTAAAAAAGTTTACATTAAAGTTTTTAGTAAAAAATTATTTAAATTTTGGATAATAATTTATGTTAGCGAGAAGAGCCGCACAAAAAGTCTGGCGAGCCGCCTGCGGCTCGCGAGCCGCGGTGTGCCCACCCCTGCTATAGAACAACACACCGTAACTCCAATAAAGTAACTGCGAAATGCTACTCAAAGTATTTAATGACTGACTCGTTTAACAGTAATACTGTTAAGATGCACCAGTCGTTTTAACAGCATTTCACCGTAACTTCAATACAGTTAAAAAGCGTCAGTCGACACTAAATCCTATATTTGTTTCATACATACAGTATTTAGAATTATAGTAGTGTACCGTTACTTATTGACGTTCAATATTCCTAATGGCTAAATGCCAAAATACCGCTACCAGTACAGTAGCCGTACCCCACTCAACCACTTTAAGCAGAACTGACTTAATTAAGCTTCTTACTAACACACCGACTGTACCTACGGTAGTTCTCTCCTATGTTCTCACTTTAATATTATAAACTTATCAGTATCTATACTAGTATGGTGGACGCTATAGTAATAAAGGTTCCTATAATTCACAAGTTCATGGCTGGAGAATGCCTTTTACAGTTTAAGCGGTCCTAAGTACTTGAGATCTTGGTGCCCTATGTATAAGAAGTAATAAAATTAGTATACAAGTATAATAATGAAACTAGTATTCCATGTTATCTGAAATTAAATATTCAATTCCAGGATTCATTATTGCTTGAATGCCAATTTTTGATCAATTGAAAATTCGACTTTAGTGGTTCCCAACCGCCGGTGCCGGTCCGCGAAGCTTTTTTTCCGGCCCGCGGGAAATTTCATTTTGTCACCGTCTCAATCGCTTTACCGAAGTCGAAAACACGACGTTACGTTAGTTTATTACGCAATTTCTCTTCCGCCGCCATATTGCTGTTTGATACGTGCATGGCCCGACGACGTCCTGGAGCCGAGTGATCACACTTTTCGCCTTTTGGTTCCGATTCATCGCGAAAGCGCCCGTCAAATCTCGCATGATTCAAAAACCTGCAAATCATCATGCGTGCTTTTTCCGTTCTGCATGCTTTTCTGGATTAATATTAGCATCAAAATAAAAGGTATGAATATTTCTTTGTTTTAAGCAGACTGTCAAGAACAGTATAATATTCCATGACACCCAGCGAGATACGAACTTGTTGCGACCCTGCAGGTGGTCACGAGACGCGCAACAAAAGCGGGGGCCGCTGAGATCATTCCCGGGTGATGTACAGCAGGATTTTGAGCCTGGTGCTAAGTTAGCAATGACTTTATCATTGTAATATAAATTCATTTTGTTTGGGACGTCGATCAACTGCAGAGGGATTGATATGATGAAGCCGATGAAACCTCTACTTTAAAGTCCAGATTTATAAAGGAATCATCGTCACAATTCATTCTTGAGCTTTCTTGATAACGAATACCCATCACAAAGTAATCAGGTAATCAAACTGTTGTCCGGATTTTCAACTAGTTACTTCTAGCTTTGATTAAAACGAAGCAAATAAATTGACTCTGAGCCGCTGCAGAGCTACGTGTTGCAAAACCCCTTTTGAATGCCTCGCTTGCAATTCTGTATTGGAAACGAAACAGTAGAAAAATTCTGAAAGGCATTAATATTTGCGCGAAATATAGTTTATACTTCGCGCAAAAAAAATACGATTGCTTTTTTTGGATGGGTGGCATAAATATTGGGTAAAACTATCAATTTACAAATATTTATCAGGTGTGTAAGACCTAAAAAGAGTTAGTAACGATTGTGGGCATTCATCGGGATTGACACTTTCCATAGAAACAAACAAACAATTTGAGCCCCGTGTCTTTATAGGGTGCCCCGGAAACATCAAGGCTAATTTTTCACTGTTGGATATCGATAAAATTACAATTAAGTTTTATCAACGAGAACGTAGAAGGCATGATGGCGTCGCTAGATCACCTACTAAATATTTTACATTTTCCGACGCAAAAGAATCGAAATATCCTGCCAATAATAAGTTGATAAGAGCTGCAACAACAGTCGCAATTCTGTATTGGAAACGAAACAGTAGCAAAATTCTCACTGGAGTTAGTTGTGTTTGTACATGGTTCTGCATGTACATGTTTTTTATGTGAGATGTGTGCCTTTTTTACGCATAATGGGTGCCCAGTACTGCATTTTATTACGAAAATACATGTTATTATTTTATGTTCTACCCATTTCAATTTTTGGCAGGCACTTTATTTGGTAGGATTCCTCATGTGAAATGTTTTTGTTTTTTTTCTAACAGCATAGTGATTGCCCGATATTACGCAAATACATGTTATTATTTTCTGTTCCAAAAAAGTAATGAATAAATGCTCTAATATGTATTAGGCTTCAATATTGAGGAAGTAGCTATGTGACTATACTTCCCGACGTCACGATGAAAATATTAATGCGGTTAAAGTTAATTGCAGTTTTAGAGCAAAATTGCACTGCCTGAATGCAATCTGGCTTCCAGGCGTTTTAAACTGACAATTCAGGTGAATTATATGAGTTATATATTCTTTCGTTTTGGCTGTTCCCGCTTGTAGTCATCTAGTGTAGTCTGGTGGCGATGCGATTCAAATAGGGTATCTGTGGATACCTTTAGCCCACAAAAATATTTGGTAATCGCATATGATAGTGTTAACGAAGAATAATGGTGATGCTGAACAATGATATCAAAAACTTGATAACAATTAACGATAATTTTCAGTCTAGTAATCTACAAGATATTACTGAGGCTGAGTAATATTCATTGCATGAATTCTATTGGCTAAGAAAAGCAGGAAATATTCAAGAAGTGTGTTCGACAAATGAGTTGAGCAATTCTGGATTTGAATAAAAATATTTAAAACTAAGGCATATCAATCAAAATGTGATATTTCCAATAATTGAGATATTATACCGGTTACAGCAAAAAGCGAGGCAAGAACTGCAAAACCAATAAATTTAAAAAAAATTGTGCATAATATGATAACTATAATGAAAATTTAATGTTTTATGAAATGTTCTCCGACATTCTCTTCAAACAAGGCTCCAGATACGAGATATATCCATGTTGCGAGCCACCACGACTATCCCAGTGGTCCTCAAACTTTATGTGTTTGTTTTTACAGAATTTGTCCCGATAGATTGAGTCATTGATTTTATCAGTCAAAAATCGCGATTTGTTGCTGAAATCTAGATTTTATCACAAAAAAAACGGAATCAAGTATGAACTGCTCAGTGAACAATTCCAACATCTTCGTTGAATCTTTCGAGAGATTTACTCAACGGGAAATTTTACGTGGATATAGCTGTCACAATAATCTTGATTTACATTACGTTTGTCAGATCTACGTTCTTATTTCAAAAGATTGTTCAAGCTTCGACTTGATAAGTGTCGGACCTTTTGTTGACGTCGAATCTTCGGTCTGTAATGAATTTTACACTTTTTTCACCGGTATTCTTGCTTTAGCTAAGATGGTGATGGAGTTCATGTTTCATCTAAATATAAACAGTGCGATCTTTCGTCGCGATTTTATCACAGTGGGTGTTTACGTCGGAGTATCTCATACTGTGGCTCCGTCAGACAATGTTTCACAGCGAACCATCACTGAAGCACCTCTCGTCGAAAGCGTTGCATAATTTCAGTCGGTTCCAAGGATTTTCATGTTATTCTTCAATTTGTTTGGGAGTATTGCGGTGATATGAAGGCATTCGATATATATAATTGGTTTCTCTTGCTTTTCAAAATGGATGACGATTTGTTTCCTTTTTTATCAAATTGAAACTCAAATTTCCACTCTTGCATTGTTTATAATTCCGTTATTTCGCCACAGAAAAAGATTAGAAAAATCTTTTAACGATCAACGTTCACAACAGAATTCCATCAAGTTATTGAAAAGATCGATGATAATTACTCCCATAACAATTTTAAGCGACATTGTCGCATTTGTTGTGTTATCTATAACTGGATCATGGGTGGTCTATAATGTGATTAGCTTTCAACTTGTGGTGTCTGCTTTTTTGCTTCGAAGACTGGCAGACGAGAATGCTGCCTTGCTTTTCTTTTCGCAAATGTTGTGGCAAAAGACAACAAGGAAAGAATTTAAATTCAAGCAATGCGACTAAATGTAAAACTACTGAAGAAGTCGTTTAAATTTTTCTTCGAAACTTTCGTTTCGGCAGAAATTTTTATAATAAAAATGATTGTGGTTGTCAGAGAAGATTACCCGATTTCTCTTTTTCCAAATGCTTATAACTGATAACACGTGCATTAATTAATAAAATGTTCAATTTACTCTGTATAATATGCGTGTAATATATGTGAAATATATTTTCTTTAAAATATTATACTCGAAACTGTGCTTCACCAATTGATATTTTGACATTTTTTATTTATTTCATGATATCCTCGGTCAATAGGGGAGACGTTCGCAATTTCGCCGCGAAACTTGTCGCTCAGCAAAGTATGTTACCATTTATTGTCACGCACACAAAATAGAATGTTGACGCATATTATTTGCAATTTACTCATTGTAATTTATGGCAACTATCAGTTAGGGTCAAAGGTCATCCTAGAGTTGACTAGAGTTTCTATATTCAGCTGGCCTCGTGTGTGCTTCTGTATCCAAAATAATCTTTGTGTATTGTTTTGATTAACAAATAAAAGTTTCTGCGATACAACATACTGAATCGAAATCAGTCTGTCAGTGGTATTAAAAGTAGCCAGATGTAATAAAAGTACACAATGTAGCAAAACATAACGCCCATTCATGCTGAAGATACAACTTCCTTAATTACCGTATTTCTCCGTGTATAATACGCACTTCTGGTTCCGGATTTCCTCGCCAAAATTAGGGGATGCGTATTATACATTGGTATAGAAAATTTTCAAAAAATCCCGATCGATATTTTACACGCAGTTGCCAAATACACATGTTTCCTTTCCGCCTTATTTCTATTAATTTTATGTGTCAAAGTCCGTAATAACCAGATCATGCTTGTTGCAGTAGAATCACACCCACGGAATGGACTATCTTGTCTAACAAAGGACAACGCATCTATTTCAATAACCAGTGTATATAAGTGTTAAGAACGTCACTTTAAATCGATGGTTTATTTGTTGTTGTCGTCCAGTCTGGCGTCCATCATTTCTGATATGACGTATCGGCAAAACTGAATGTTCCTAAATCATTTTCATCATAGGGTGAGGCCCTAATTTGAGGTACAAATACTACGGGAATCACTTGGCTAGTCCCCGTCCTAACTCCTTTACCTTTCTTACATGTCATTTATTCGCCAATAAATTACTTTAAATTGAGAAATTTGTGCATGTTTGCCATCAGCTTTTAAAAATCGTGGCATAGCTTTATTTAGGCAAAATAAATACTCCTAGTGTTTAATACTTCTCACATAATACAATAGTTATTGAACAACACACACCGTAACTCCAATAAAGTAACTGCGAAATGCTACTTAAAATATTTAATGACTGACTCTTTCAATAGTAATACTGTTAAGAAGCACCAGTCGTTTTAACAGCATTTCACCGTAACTTCAATACAGTAAAAAAGCGTCAGACGACACTAAATCCTATATTTGTTTCATACATACAGTAGTTAGAATAATAGTAGTGTACCGTAACTTATTGACGTTCAATATTCCTAATGGCTAAATGCCGAAATACCGATATCTGTACGGTAGCCGTACCCCACTCAACCACTTTAAGCAGAACTGACTTAATTAAGCTTCTTACTAACACACCGACTGTACCTACGGTAGTTCTCTCCTATGTTCTCAATTTAATATTATAAACTTATCAGTATCTATACTAGTATGGTGGACGCTGCAGTAATAAAGGTTCCTATAATTCACAAGATCATGGCTGGAGAATGCCTTTTACAGTTTTAAAGGCCCTAAGTAACCTACATGAGATCTTAGTGCCCTATGTATAAGAAGTAATAATATTAGTATACAAGTATAATATTGAACTAGTATTCCATGTTATCTGAAATTAAATATGCAGTTCCAGGATTCATTACTGCTTGAATGCCAATTTATGATCAATTGAAAGTTCGACTTTAGTGGTTCCCAACCGCCGGTGCCGGTCCGCGAATCTTATTTTCCGGCCCGCGGGAAATTTCATTTTTCCACCGTCTCAATCGCTTTACCGAAGCCGAAAACACGAAAGTTAACCTTAGTTTATTACGCAATTTTCCTCTTCCACCGTCATATTGCTGTTTGATACGTCGTGTATGGCCCGGCGACGTCTTTGCGCCGAGTGATCACACTTTTCACCTTTTGGTTCCGATTCATCGCGAAAGCGCTCCGTCAAATCTCGCAAGATTCAGAAACCTGCAAATCAGCATGGCGTGCTTTTTCCGTTTTGCATGCTTTTCTTGATTAATATTACCATCCAAATAAAAGGTTATGAATATTTCTTTGTTTAAACCAGAAAACTGTCAGGAACAGTATAATTAATATTCCATGAAACCCAGCGAGATACGAACTTGTAGCGACCCTGCAGGTGGTCACGAGACGCTCAACAAAAGCGGGGCCGCTGAGTTTTTTTTCCGGGTGATGCACAGCAGGCATTTTGAGCCTGGTGCCAAGTTATCAATGACTTTATCATTGTAATATAAATTCATTTTGTTTGGGGCGTCGATCAACTGCAGATGGATTGATATGATGAAGCCGATGAAACCTCTACTTTACAGTCCATATTTATAAAAGAATCATTGTCTTAAATCATTCTTGAGCTTTCTTGATAACGAATACCCATCGTTACGTAATCAGGCAATCAAACTGTTATACGAATTTTCAACTAGTTACTTCTAGCTTTGATTAAAACGAGGCAAATAAATTGACTCTGAGCCGCTGCAGAGTTACGTGTTGCAAAACCCTTTTGAATGCCTCGCTTGCAATTCTGTATTGAAACGAAACAGTAGCAAAATTCTCACTGGAGTTAATTGTGTTTGTACATAGTTCGGCATGTACATGTTTTTTGTGTGAGATATGTGTCTTTTTTAACGCATAATGGGTGCTCAGTACTGCATTTTATTACGCAAATACATGTTATTATTTTATGTTTCACCCACTTCAATTTTTGGGCAGACACATTATTTGGTAGTTTTTCCTCATGTGAAATGTTTTTAAGTGTACCTTTTTTTCTAACAGCATAGTGATTGCCGATATTACGCAAATACATGTCATTAATTTTACGTTCAACTTCACTTCAACTTTTGGCAGGCACATTATTTGGTAGTTTTTCCTCATGTGAAATGTTTTTAAGTGTACCTTTTTTTTCTAACAGCATAGTGATTGCCCGATATTACGCAATACATGTCATTATTTTATGTTCAACTCACTTCAACTTTTGCAGGCACATTATTTGTAGTTTTTCCTCATGTGAAATATTTTTAAGTGTACCTTTTTTTTCTAACAGCATAGTGATTGCCCGATATACGCAAATACATGTTATTATTTTCTGTTCCATCCCCTTTCAATTTTTGCCGGTCCGCGAGTACATTTTATTGAATTGTAACCGGTTTCGCCAGGGTAGTAAGATCTAGGCTCCTGACCTTTGTGTATATGCCGTATAATAAGCTCATCATGGCATACTATAGTAACATAGGTGAATGCTAATGAGACTAAATCAAATATAAAAAAAACTAATGGATAAATGCTCTTATATGCGTTAAGGGCTTCAATATTGAGGAAGTAGCTATTTGTGACTATACTTTCCCGACGTCACGATTAAAAATGTTAATTGCGTTTTAAAGTTAATTGCAGTTTTAGAGCAAAATTGCAACTGCCTGAATGCAATCTGGCTTTCAAGCGGTTTAAACTGACAATTCAGGTGAATTATATGAGTTATATATTCTTTCGTTTTGGCTGATCCTGCTGTTGTAGTCTTCTAGTGTAGTCTGGTGGTTATGCGATTCAAATAGGGTATCTGTGGATACCTTTAGCATACAAAAAAATATTTAGTAATCGGCATATGGTAATGATAACGAAATAAAGGCAATGCTAAATAATGATATCAAAAACTTAAATACAATTAACGATAATTTTCAGTCTAGCAATCCACACAATGGAAGATATTACT
The DNA here is from genome assembly GCF_013122585.1 of Styela clava. Lineage (NCBI taxonomy): Eukaryota > Metazoa > Chordata > Ascidiacea > Stolidobranchia > Styelidae > Styela > Styela clava. Next base: position 11,224,762 of record NW_024102831.1, on the reverse strand, counting down.
GAGGCTGAGTAATGTCTAGTGCATGAATTCTATTGTCTAAGAAAAGCAGGAATTATTCAAGAAGTGTGTTCGACAAATGAGTTGAGCAATTCTGTATTTGAATAAAATTATTTAAAACTAAGGCATTATCAATCAAAATGTGATATTTTTATTAATTGAGATTCTATACCGGGTATAGCGAGAAGCGAGGCAAAAACTGCAAAGTCCGTGCCAAGATATATAGTTTTTAAATTTTTTTGTGCATAATATGATAACTAAAATGAAAATTTAATGTTTTTATGAAATGTTCTCTGACATTCTCTTTGAACAAGGCTCCAAAGAAGAAGATATATCCATGTTGCGAGCTACCACAATTTAGACCAGTGGTTCTCGAACTATATCTGTTTGTTTTGACAGAATTTGTATCAACAGATTTATTATCGGCCAAAATCGCGATTTGCTGCTGCAATCTAGATTTTTTCACAGAAGAAAAACGAAATCAATTATGAACTGCTCAGTGAACAATTCCATGAGTTACTCTAAACCTATTGAAGATTTACTCAAGAGAAATTATACGTGGACATAGTCGTTACAATAATCTTGATTTACATTACGTTCTGTCAGATTTACGTTCTTATTTCGAAGAGATTGTTCAAACTTCAACTTGGAAAATGCACGGACCTTTTGCTGGCTTCGAACCTTCGATTTGTAATGAGTTTGACACTTGTTTTCACTGGCCTAGTTGCCTTATCTAAAATGGTCGCGGTGTTTATGTTTTATCTAAGTATCAATAGCCCAATCCATATAGCTGACGTGCTTCTATCACAGTGGGCCTTTACTTCGGAGTATCTAATATTGTGGCTTCGTCAGACAATGTTTTCACAGCGAACCATCTTTGAGGCATCTTTCATCAAGACCGTTGCATAATTTCAGTCGGTTTCAAGGATTTTTCATGTTATTGTTCAATTTGTTCCTTAGTATTGTGATTGGATATGAAGGCATTCGGAATAATATAATTAGATTCGCTTGCTTTCCAAAGTGGATAACATTTTGTTTTCTTATTTATCAAATTGAAACTCAAATTTGTACTCTTGCATTGTTTATAATTCCATTATTTCGTCACAGAAAAACGTTGAAAAAATCTCTCAGGGGTCAAGGATTACAACAGAAGTCTATTAACCTACTGAAAAGATCGATGATAATTACTCCTATAACAATTTTAAGTGACATTCTCGCATTTGTTGTGTTATTTATATCTGGATTATCGGTGGTTTATAATGTGAATATAGCTTTTAACTTGTTGTGTCTGCTTTTTTGCTTCGAAGACTGGCAGACGAGAATGCTGCCATGTTTCACTTTTTGCAAATGTTGTGGCAAAAGACAACAAAGAAGTGATTTAAATTCAATCAATGCCACTGAGTGTAAAGTTGCTGAAGAAATCGTTTAAATTTTTCTTCTGAACGTTAGGGTTGACATAAGTTTGTAAAAAATTTGCTTGTGGCTGCTTGAGGAGATAACCCGATATCTCCATTCCGAAAGCCTAAATAAAGCAGATAAAATGTTTATTAATTGATAACAATTTCGAATTTACTCTGTATAATATGCGTGTAATATATGTGAAATATATTCTGAATAAAATAATATACTCGAAACTGTGCTTCACTAATTGATATTTTGACATTTTTCATTTATTTCATGATATCCTCGGTCAATAGGGGAGACGTTCGCAATTTCGCCACGAAACTTGTCGCTCAGCAAAGTATGTTACCATGTATTGTCATCGCACAAAATAGAATGTTGACGCATCTTATTTGCAATTTACTCATTGTAATGTATGGCAACTATCAGTTAGGGTCAAAGGTCATACTAGAGTTGACTAGAGTTTCTATGTTCAGCTGGCGTCGTGTGTGCTTCTGTATCCAAAATAATCTTTGTGTAATGTTTTGATTAACAAACAAGAGAGCTATGCTCAAATATATGGACACGTAGAGTCACATAATTTTGATGACGTCATAGCGAAAAAAGAAGTAATAGCCTTCTGGAGAAAATTTTTATCTTTAACCACTAAACATTTCAAAGCAATTGGTCCAGTATTCGAAGAGAAAAGCGACTTTTTAAAAACGTGTCAAGCGGTACTGAGTTAGCAGTCAGGCAGCATCTTACCTGTACACTGTAGGCCATATACGGTAATTGATCACAGAACAGTTGTTCCCTTGCAAATTTTATGTTGTGTACACTTTAGGACAGATAATTGATCACAGAACAATTCTTCCCTTTCAAATTTTATGTTGTTTCCAGTAGACTCTCATCAAAATAAACAAATATAGTAGGCTACAAGTGCTACAACGCTTGCATTACTGCACTGGTAGGACCGTGAAAGAATAAGTTACGGTAATTTCATTGTGGTAAGACACCGGTACCGGCACCAGTACCAGTATCGTACTTACGTACTGAGCTACCAGTACCGGTTAGCAGTCAGCCAGCATCTTACCTGTACACTGTAGGCCATATACGGTAATTGATCACAGAACAGTTGTCCCCTTGCAAATTTTATGTTATTTACACTTTAGGACAGATAATTGATCACAGAACAATTCTTCCCTTTCAAATTTTATGTTGTTTCCAGTAGACTCTCATCAAAATAAACAAATATAGTAGGCTACAAGTGCTACAACGCTTGCATTACTGCACTGGTAGGACCGTGAAAGAATAAGTTACGGTAATTTCATTGTGGTAAGACACCGGTACCGGCACCAGTACCAGTATCGTACTTACGTACTGAGCTACCAGTACCGGTACCGAACCTGTAGGTCTGATATTCCGTTCCGCATACGATAGGCTATAAAACTTGCATTGCAGCATTAGTAATACCGCGGAAGGAATAAGTCAATTTCACTGCGTTACGGCACCGGTATGGCAACTTACCAGTACCGACCTACAGTAGCTGTAGTACTGAGCAAGACAATCGATCGCGAAACCGCTTGAAATAAGTGTAAAACAGTGTTCCCATGAGTAAAAATAAATACCGCGAAATTTTGTATGAAATATCATATCTCATAGGATTCATATAAAATTTAAGAATAAACAAAAGTAATAGCCTTCTAGCGAAAAAATTAATCTTCAACCACTGAAAATTTCAAAGCAATTGGTCCAGTATTCGAAGAGAAAAGCGACTTTTTAAAAACGTGTCAAAGAACAAGAACAACAACAAGAACAACAAGAACAAGAACAACAACAACATAATATTGAAACGATCGTTATGTCCACTACGTGTCCAATAAAAGTTTCTGCGATACAACATACTGAATCGTAAATCAGTCTGTCAGTGTGGTAGCCAGATGTAATAAAAGTACACAACGTAGCAGAACATAACGCTCATTCATGCTGAAGATACAACTTCCTTCATTAGAGCAAATCGGATTCTAAATTGTTCCCTCCTTGAACTTGTAATACATATGTATTATATAACGAACTTGGGTACTCCAGAAGTATGTGCATCAAGATGGCGGACACCGGAACGTAGTATGTGTACCAGGTTAGGGTTGGGCCCTAATTCCAGGTACAAATACTACAGGAGTCACTTGGCTAGTGCCCGAACTCGTAATATAATTAAAATAAAGAAAATTGGATTAAAATTATGGCCTCACCTTAACATTGTACACATACTACGTTACGGTGTACGCCTCCTTGGTGCACATACTTCTGGAGCGCCCGAATTCGTCTTCTAAACTTTCTGACGTTGCCTGATCAAGTCTGCGATTCATTTCCTGTCGGTGCATTCTATTCAGAGATATATAAGAAAATGTTGACGTCTGAAATGTTTGCCCCAACAACATCAGGTATGTGGTTCACTATCACCTGGCTGTTTTCCTAGTTATATTGACTTGAACTCCTAGCCCCACGTTAATTGGTATTAATTATCACAGTGGTTCCCAAACCTTTTCTCAAGCAACCCCATTTTTTAATCTTACGACCCAAATCTATGCTTGAATAAAAAAACGGCATGCCGTACTTTCATGACCGCAAAATTAAATGATAACTACAAAAAAAATTCTTACATGTCATTTATTCGTCAATAAATTACTTTAAAGTGAGAACTTTGTGCATGTTTGCCATCAGCTTTTAAAAATCGTGGCATAGCTTTATTTAGGCAAAATAAATGCTCCTAATGTTTAATACTTCTCAGATAATACAATAGCTATAAAGGGGTGGGCACAATTTTTTAGTATAAGAGCCGCATGCTGCAAGTAAGAACTTTAAAAGAGCCGCAGAATTTGTGAATTTATTAATATTATCGAAATACCATGAACAGAAAATAATTCACACAAGAGTCTAATAACAATAAATAGATAAACAAGGCAGCTATACTCAAATATATGCACAGTTGAGCTCATTTAATTTGTGCTCCTCATAGCTGATTTACGAGGGTAGTCTCGTAAGAGGTTTTCATGATTCGTTTCATGGTGCCGTTTAACATTGCTGACTTTATTCTGACTTAGTAGCTTAAGACAGATTAAGCACAGAGATTTATTCTCCTGACTGGTAAATGCGTATTCTTCTTCCCATTCTGACTTGACAACTCTGTTTTCATCTTCGTACTTTTGTTTTTTATTTGAGGACATATCGCACAGTAACTTAGATAGACTAACTAACCGCAATCATGCTTCAATACCGCCGACGCATCAATAAACATTGACCGTTGTGACGAAAGATTTGCTGACTTGACTGACCTAAATTCAAAATTCAACGCTACAGCGATTTTCATACTGAATCATAATTTGTCCTAATCATTGACGAAAACTTCTTTACGACTTTTAATAAATTAAAAAAGTTTACATTAAAGTTTTTAGTAAAAAATTATTTAAATTTTGGATAATAATTTATGCTAGCGAGAAGAGCCGCACAAAAAGTCTGGCGAGCCGCGTGCGGCTCGCGAGCCGCGGTGTGCCCACCCCTGCTATAGAACAACACACCGTAACTCCAATAAAGTAACTGCGAAATGCTACTCAAAGTATTTAATGACTGACTCGTTTAACAGTAATACTGTTAAGATGCACCAGTCGTTTTAACAGCATTTCACCGTAACTTCAATACAGTTAAAAAGCGTCAGTCGACACTAAATCCTATATTTGTTTCATACATACAGTATTTAGAATTATAGTAGTGTACCGTTACTTATTGACGTTCAATATTCCTAATGGCTAAATGCCAAAATACCGCTACCAGTACAGTAGCCGTACCCCACTCAACCACTTTAAGCAGAACTGACTTAATTAAGCTTCTTACTAACACACCGACTGTACCTACGGTAGTTCTCTCCTATGTTCTCACTTTAATATTATAAACTTATCAGTATCTATACTAGTATGGTGGACGCTATAGTAATAAAGGTTCCTATAATTCACAAGTTCATGGCTGGAGAATGCCTTTTACAGTTTAAGCGGCCCTAAGTACTTGAGATCTTGGTGCCCTATGTATAAGAAGTAATAAAATTAGTATACAAGTATAATAATGAAACTAGTATTACATGTTATCTGAAATTAAATATTCAATTCCAGGATTCATTACTGCTTGAATGCCAATTTTTGATCAATTGAAAATTCGACTTTAGTGGTTCCCAACCGCCGGTGCCGGTCCGCGAAGCTTTTTTTCCGGCCCGCGGGAAATTTCATTTTGTCACCGTCTCAATCGCTTTACCGAAGTCGAAAGCACGACGTTACGTTAGTTTATTACGCAATTTCTCTTCCGCCGCCATATTGCTGTTTGATACGTGCATGGCCCGACGACGTCCTGGAGCCGAGTGATCACACTTTTCGCCTTTTGGTTCCGATTCATCGCGAAAGCGCCCCGTCAAATCTCGCATGATTCAAAAACCTGCAAATCATCATGCGTGCTTTTTCCGTTCTGCATGCTTTTCTGGATTAATATTAGCATCAAAATAAAAGGTGATGAATATTTCTTTGTTTTAAGCAGAAGACTGTCAAGAACAGTATAATATTCCATGACACCCAGCGAGATACGAACTTGTTGCGACCCTGCAGGTGGTCACGAGACGCGCAACAAAAGCGGGGGCCGCTGAGATCATTCCCGGGTGATGTACAGCAGGATTTTGAGCCTGGTGCTAAGTTAGCAATGACTTTATCATTGTAATATAAATTCATTTTGTTTTGGGCGTCGATCAACTGCAGAGGGATTGATATGATGAAGCCGATGAAACCTCTACTTTAAAGTCCAGATTTATAAAGGAATCATCGTCACAATTCATTCTTGAGCTTTCTTGATAACGAATACCCATCACAAAGTAATCAGGTAATCAAACTGTTGTCCGGATTTTCAACTAGTTACTTCTAGCTTTGATTAAAACGAAGCAAATAAATTGACTTTGAGCCGCTGCAGAGCTACGTGTTGCAAAACCCCTTTTGAATGCCTCGCTTGCAATTCTGTATTGGAAACGAAACAGTAGAAAAATTCTGAAAGGCTATAATATTTGCGCGAAATATAGTTTATACTTCGCGCAAAAAAAATACGATTGCTTTTTTTGGATGGGTGGCATAAATATTGGGTAAAACTATCAATTTACAAATATTTATCAGGTGTGTAAGACCTAAAAAGAGTTAGTAACGATTGTGGGCATTCATCGGGATTGACACTTTCCATAGAAACAAACAAACAATTTGAGCCCCGTGTCTTTATAGGGTGCCCCGGAAACATCAAGGCTAATTTTTCACTGTTGGATATCGATAAAATTACAATTAAGTTTTATCAACGAGAACGTAGAAGGCATGATGGCGTCGCTAGATCACCTACTAAATATTTTACATTTTCCGACGCAAAAGAATCGAAATATCCTGCCAATAATAAGTTGATAAGAGCTGCAACAACAGTCGCAATTCTGTATTGGAAACGAAACAGTAGCAAAATTCTCACTGGAGTTAGTTGTGTTTGTACATGGTTCTGCATGTACATGTTTTTTTATGTGAGATGTGTGCCTTTTTTACGCATAATGGGTGCCCAGTACTGCATTTTATTACGAAAATACATGTTATTATTTTATGTTCTACCCATTTCAATTTTTGGCAGGCACTTTATTTGGTAGGATTCCTCATGTGAAATGTTTTTGTTTTTTTTCTAACAGCATAGTGATTGCCCGATATTACGCAAATACATGTTATTATTTTCTGTTCCAAAAAAGTAATGAATAAATGCTCTAATATGTATTAAGGCTTCAATATTGAGGAAGTAGCTATGTGACTATACTTCCCCGACGTCACGATGAAAATATTAATGCGGTTAAAGTTAATTGCAGTTTTAGAGCAAAATTGCACTGCCTGAATGCAATCTGGCTTCCAGGCGGTTTTAAACTGACAATTCAGGTGAATTATATGAGTTATATATTCTTTCGTTTTGGCTGTTCCCGCTGTCGTAGTCATCTAGTGTAGTCTGGTGGCGATGCGATTCAAATAGGGTATCTGTGGATACCTTTAGCCCACAAAAAATATTTGGTAATCGGCATATGATAGTGATAACGAAGAATAATGGTGATGCTGAACAATGATATCAAAAACTTGATAACAATTAACGATAATTTTCAGTCTAGTAATCTACAAGATATTACTGAGGCTGAGTAATATTCATTGCATGAATTCTATTGGCTAAGAAAAGCAGGAAATATTCAAGAAGTGTGTTCGACAAATGAGTTGAGCAATTCTGGATTTGAATAAAAATATTTAAAACTAAGGCATTATCAATCAAAATGTGATATTTCCAATAATTGAGATATTATACCGGTTACAGCAAAAAGCGAGGCAAGAACTGCAAAACCTTGTAAATAGTTATATTTTTAAAAAAAATTGTGCATAATATGATAACTATAATGAAAATTTAATGTTTTTATGAAATGTTCTCCGACATTCTCTTCAAACAAGGCTCCAGATACGAAGATATATCCATGTTGCGAGCCACCACGACTATCCCAGTGGTCCTCAAACTTTATGTGTTTGTTTTTACAGAATTTGTCCCGATAGATTGAGTCATTGATTTTATCAGTCAAAAATCGCGATTTGTTGCTGAAATCTAGATTTTATCACAAAAAAAACGGAATCAAGTATGAACTGCTCAGTGAACAATTCCAACATCTTCGTTGAATCTTTCGAGGATTTACTCAACGGGAAATTTTACGTGGATATAGCTGTCACAATAATCTTGATTTACATTACGTTCTGTCAGATCTACGTTCTTATTTCAAAAAGATTGTTCAAGCTTCGACTTGATAAGTGTACGGACCTTTTGTTGACGTCGAATCTTCGGTCTGTAATGAATTTTACACTTGTTTTCACCGGTATTCTTGCTTTAGCTAAGATGGTGGTGGAGTTCATGTTTCATCTAAATATAAACAGTGCGATCTTCGTAGCGCTCGCGATTTTATCACAGTGGGTGTTTACGTCGGAGTATCTCATACTGTGGCTCCGTCAGACAATGTTTCACAGCGAACCATCACTGAAGCACCTCTCGTCGAAAGCGTTGCATAATTTCAGTCGGTTCCAAGGATTTTTCATGTTATTCTTCTATTTGTTTGGGAGTATTGCGGTTGGATATGAAGGCATTCGATATAATATAATTGGTTTCTCTTGCTTTTCAAAATGGATGACGATTTGTTTCCTTTTTTATCAAATTGAAACTCAAATTTCCACTCTTGCATTGTTTATAATTCCGTTATTTCGCCACAGAAAAAGATTAGAAAAATCTTTTAACGATCAACGTTCACAACAGAATTCCATCAAGTTATTGAAAAGATCGATGATAATTACTCCCATAACAATTTTAAGCGACATTGTCGCATTTGTTGTGTTATCTATAACTGGATCATGGGTGGTCTATAATGTGAATGTAGCTTTCAACTTGTGGTGTCTGCTTTTTTGCTTCGAAGACTGGCAGACGAGAATGCTGCCTTGCTTTTCTTTTCGCAAATGTTGTGGCAAAAGACAACAAGGAAAGAATTTAAATTCAAGCAATGCGACTAAATGTAAAACTACTGAAGAAGTCGTTTAAATTTTTCTTCGAAACTTTCGTTTCGGCAGAAATTTTTATAATAAAAATGATTGTGGTTGTCAGAGAAGATTACCCGATTTCTCTTTTTCCAAATGCTTATAACTGATAACACGTGCATTAATTAATAAAATGTTCAATTTACTCTGTATAATATGCGTGTAATATATGTGAAATATATTTTCTTTAAAATATTATACTCGAAACTGTGCTTCACCAATTGATATTTTGACATTTTTTATTTATTTCATGATATCCTCGGTCAATAGGGGAGACGTTCGCAATTTCGCCGCGAAACTTGTCGCTCAGCAAAGTATGTTACCATTTATTGTCACCGCACAAAATAGAATGTTGACGCATATTATTTGCAATTTACTCATTGTAATTTATGGCAACTATCAGTTAGGGTCAAAGGTCATCCTAGAGTTGACTAGAGTTTCTATATTCAGCTGGCCTCGTGTGTGCTTCTGTATCCAAAATAATCTTTGTGTATTGTTTTGATTAACAAATAAAAGTTTCTGCGATACAACATACTGAATCGAAATCAGTCTGTCAGTGGTATTAAAAGTAGCCAGATGTAATAAAAGTACACAATGTAGCAAAACATAACGCCCATTCATGCTGAAGATACAACTTCCTTAATTACCGTATTTCTCCGTGTATAATACGCACTTCTGGTTCCGGATTTCATAGCCAAAATTAGGGGATGCGTATTATACATTGGTATAGAAAATTTTTAAAAAATCCCGATCGATATTTTACACGCAGTTGCCAAATACACATGTTTCCTTTCCGCCTTATTTCTATTAATTTTATGTGTCGAAGTCCGTAATAACCAGATCATGCTTAATGCAGTAGAATCACACCCACGGAATGGACTATCTTGTCTAACAAAGGACAACGCATCTATTTCAATAACCAGTGTATATAAGTGTTAAGAACGTCACTTTAAATCGATGGTTTATTTGTTGTTGTCGTCCAGTCTGGCGTCCATCATTTCTGATATGACGTATCGGCAAAACTGAATGTTCCTAAATCATTTTCATCATAGGGTGAGGCCCTAATTTGAGGTACAAATACTACGGGAATCACTTGGCTAGTCCCCGTCCTAACTCCTTTACCTTTCTTACATGTCATTTATTCGCCAATAAATTACTTTAAATTGAGAAATTTGTGCATGTTTGCCATCAGCTTTTAAAAATCGTGGCATAGCTTTATTTAGGCAAAATAAATACTCCTAGTGTTTGATACTTCTCACATAATACAATAGTTATTGAACAACACACCGTAACTCCAATAAAGTAACTGCGAAATGCTACTTAAAATATTTAATGACTGACTCTTTCAATAGTAATACTGTTAAGAAGCACCAGTCGTTTTAACAGCATTTCACCGTAACTTCAATACAGTAAAAAAGCGTCAGACGACACTAAATCCTATATTTGTTTCATACATACAGTAGTTAGAATAATAGTAGTGTACCGTAACTTATTGACGTTCAATATTCCTAATGGCTAAATGCCGAAATACCGATATCTGTACGGTAGCCGTACCCCACTCAACCACTTTAAGCAGAACTGACTTAATTAAGCTTCTTACTAACACACCGACTGTACCTACGGTAGTTCTCTCCTATGTTCTCAATTTAATATTATAAACTTATCAGTATCTATACTAGTATGGTGGACGCTGCAGTAATAAAGGTTCCTATAATTCACAAGATCATGGCTGGAGAATGCCTTTTACAGTTTTAAAGGCCCTAAGTAACCTACATGAGATCTTAGTGCCCTATGTATAAGAAGTAATAATATTAGTATACAAGTATAATATTGAAACTAGTATTCCATGTTATCTGAAATTAAATATGCAGTTCCAGGATTCATTACTGCTTGAATGCCAATTTATGATCAATTGAAAGTTCGACTTTAGTGGTTCCCAACCGCCGGTGCCGGTCCGCGAATCTTATTTTCCGGCCCGCGGGAAATTTCATTTTTCCACCGTCTCAATCGCTTTACCGAAGCCGAAAACACGAAGTTACCTTAGTTTATTACGCAATTTCTCTTCCACCGTCATATTGCTGTTTGATACGTGTATGGCCCGGCGACGTCTTTGCGCCGAGTGATCACACTTTTCACCTTTTGGTTCCGATTCATCGCGAAAGCGCTCCGTCAAATCTCGCAAGATTCAGAAACCTGCAAATCAGCATGCGTGCTTTTTCCGTTTTGCATGCTTTTCTTGATTAATATTACCATCCAAATAAAAGGTTATGAATATTTCTTTGTTTAAACCAGAAAACTGTCAGGAACAGTATAATTAATATTCCATGAAACCCAGCGAGATACGAACTTGAAGCGACCCTGCAGGTGGTCACGAGACGCTCAACAAAAGCGGGGGCCGCTGAGTTTTTTTCCGGGTGATGCACAGCAGGATTTTGAGCCTGGTGCCAAGTTATCAATGACTTTATCATTGTAATATAAATTCATTTTGTTTGGGGCGTCGATCAACTGCAGGTGGATTGATATGATGAAGCCGATGAAACCTCTACTTTACAGTCCAGATTCATAAAAGAATCACTATCACAATTCATTCTTGAGCTTTCTTGATAACGAATACCCATCGCAAAGGAATCAGGCAATCAAACTGTTGTCAGGATTTTCAACCAGTTACTTCTAGCTTCAATTAAAACGAAGCAAATAAATTGACTCTGAGCCGCTGCAGAGCTACGTGTTGCAAAACCCCTTTTGAATGCCTCGCTCGCAATTCTGTATTGGAAACGAAACAGTAGCAAAAATTCTCACTGGAATTAGTTGTGTTTGTACATGGTTCTGCATGTACATGTTTTTTATGTGAGATGTGTGCCTTTTTTACGCATAATGGGTGCCCAGTACTGCATTTTATTACGAAAATACATGTTATTATTTTATGTTCTACCCATTTCAATTTTTGGCAGGCACATTATTTGGTAGTATTCCTCATGTGAAATGTTTTTTTTGTTTTTTTCTAACAGCATAGTGAATGCCCGATATTACGCAAATACATGTTATTATTTTCTGTTCCACCCCTTTCAATTTTTGCCGGTCCGCGAGTACATTTTATTGAATTGTACAGGTTCGCCAGGGTAGAGAGGTTGGGAACCACTGATCTAGGCTTCCGACCCTTGTGTATATGACGTATAATAAGCTCATCATGGCATAATATAGTAACATAGGTGAATGCTAATGAGCTCAAATCAAATATAAAAAAAAAGTAATGAATAAATGCTCTAATATGCTTCAGGGCTTCAATATTGAGGAAGTAGCTATTTGTGACTATACTTCCCCGACGTCACGATGAAAATATTAATGCGGTTAAAGTTAATTGCAGTTTTAGAGCAAAATTGCACTGCCTGAATGCAATCTGGCTTCCAGGCGGTTTTAAACTGACAATTCAGGTGAATTATATGAGTTATATATTCTTTCGTTTTGGCTGTTCCCGCTGTTGTAGTCATCTAGTGTAGTCTGGTGGTGATGCGATTCAAATAGGGTATCTGTGGATACCTTTAGCCCACAAAAAATATTTGGTAATCGGCATATGGTAGTGATAACGAAGAATAATGGTGATGCTAAACAATAAAATCAAAAACTTAAATACAATTGACGATAATTTTCAATCTAGCAATCCACACAATGGAAGATATTACCGAGGCTGAGTAATGTCTAGTGCATGAATTCTATTGTCTAAGAAAAACAGGAATTATTCAAGAAGTGTGTTCGACAAATGAGTTGAGCAATTCTGGATTTGAATAAAAATATTTAAAACTAAGGCATTATCAATCCAAATGTGATATTTCCAATAATTGAGATATTATACCGGTTACAGCAAAAAGCGAGGCAAGAACTGCAAAACCTTGTAAATAGTTATATTTTAAAAAAAATTGTGCATAATATGATAACTATAATGAAAATTTAATGTTTTTATGAAATGTTCTCCGACATTCTCTTTGAACAAGGCTCCAGATAAGAAGATATATCCATGTTGCGAGCCACCACGACTATCCCCAGTAGTCCTCAAACTTTATGTGTTTGTTTTTACAGAATTTGTTTCGATAGATTGAGTCATTGATTTTATCAGTCAAAATCGCGATTTGCTGCTGAAATCTAGAGTTTATCAAAAAAAACTGAATCAAGAATGAACTGCTCAGTGAACAATTCCAACATCTTCGTTGAATCTTTCGAGGATTTACTCAACGGGAAATTTTACGTGGATATAGCTGTCACAATAATCTTGATTTACATTACGTTCTGTCAGATCTACGTTCTTATTTCAAAAAGATTGTTCAAGCTTCGACTTGATAAGTGTTCGGACCTTTTGTTAACGTCGAATCTTCGGTCTGTAATGAATTTGACACTTATTTTCACCGGTATCCTTGCTTTAGCTATGATGGTAGTGCAGCACATGTTTTATCTAAATTTGAACAGTGCGATCCTGGCAGCTAACGTGATCTTATCACAGTGGGTGTTTACGTCGGAGTATCTCATACTGTGGCTCTGCCAGACAATGTTTCACAGCGAACAATCACTGAAACACCTCTCGTCGAAAGTGTTGCATAATTTCAGTCGGTTTCAAGGATTTTTCATGTTATTCTTAAATGTGTTCGGGAGTATTGTGTTTGCATATGAAGGCATTCGGAACAATATAACTAGATTTTCTTGCTTTCCAAAGTGGATGACGATTTGTTTCCTTCTTTACCAAATTGAAACTCAAATTTCAACTCTTGCATTATTTATAATTCCGTTACTACGTCACAGAAATACGTTGGACAAATCTTTTAACGGTCAAAATTTACAACAGAATTCCATCAAGTTATTAAAAAGATCGATGATAATTACTCCTATAACAATTTTAAGCGACATTGTCGCGTTCGTTGTATTATATATCTCTGGATCATCGGCGGTTTACAGTGTTAATATAGCTTTTAACTTATGGTGTTTGCTTTTTTGCTTCGAAGACTGGCAGACGAGAATGCTGCCTTGTTTTTCTTTTTGCAAATGTTGTCGCGCAAGACAGCAAGATAGAGATTCAAATCCAATCAATGCCACTAGATCCAGAACTACTGAAGAAGTCGTTTAAATTTTTCATCTAAACCTTGTAATAACCTTGTATAAGTTTGTAAAAAAATTTAACGCGATTTCTCTTTTTCCGAAAGCTTGAAGCAGATAAAATGTTTATTCATTAATAAAATGTTCGATTTACTCTGCATAATATGTGTGTATTATAAGTGTATGTGAAATAGATTTTAAATGAAATATCATACTCGAAAGTGAGCTTTACTAATTGATATTTTATTTATTTCATGATCTCCCCGGTCAAATAGGAAAGCGTCTGCAATACCGCCGCAAAGCTTATCGCTCAGCAAAGCATGTTACTGTGCACCATGCACTGTCATTGTGTAGAATGGATGTTTGCCGCGTAGTCTCATTTGCAATTTACTCATTCATGCTGAAGATACAACTTCCCTAATTTAAATCAAATAATACATACGTAAAATATAACTAGTCGTCTTTTTGGTCGTTTGTTTGGACGTTGGTTGGGAAACACTGCACGCAAGACAGCGCAGCAACGCCGTATTGTTTCATTAGTACATGGTATTAACTAAAAAGACTGGGATAAAACGGCCGACAGTGAGAACAATAAAACTACTTAACTCGCGTATGCGTATAGTGGTGTGCTGCAGGAAGAACGAGTCCTAAAAGAATCAAAAGCTTCAAATATGAAGACGCAGGCAATTGAGTAAATTATAAAGAGCCAGGTGTTGCGACCAACTCAACCCACCGAATTGCTGGAAACTCGGCCAAGGACAAAACGTGTTCAGCAATCGCATGAGTAGTCACGCGATTTATGACGTAATAAATACACCAGGCAGTAGATGTTGATGTATTTGCTCAATGAGCATATGTATATATGTATATATGCTCATTGATTTGCTTGTTTGTTGATGTATTTACCAGCAGGCTTATACATTACTGTTGTAATTCCAACTGAAAATAATGGGAACATTACCAACCAACAGACCCTTGTATCCCATCCAATTCCTACCGTTAGAGATTCTTCGTCGTTTCTTTTTACGTCAAATAGTAAGCTAATATAGGTTAGCATGAAGGAAACAAGTTGAACATGATATAACCAGCTTAACCTTCGCTTTTGAATAAAATGAATGATTTCAATAATGATTGTCTGTATAATGGTAGGAGAAACTACCGAGTAATGAATATGTTACTATAGCAGAGATGGTGAACCACTGACCCGCGGGTCACAAAAGGACCCACTGCGTTTTATTCGTGACCCGCCAAGGCACGAATAAATAAAAAAAATGCTGACATAACAGTGATAAAAATACCTGCCTTAAATTAATCTAACAATAACTAAACTGTTACGATGCACCGTCAGTTGGGCAGTCAGGGCTGCGATCACTCATATTCGAATTGTTAATTTTCGGGCCGGTATGGTTATTTTCAAAACCCCTAATCTTGGACGCAGGTCTGCGCCGATGTGCCCCGTTATTACTTATTGATCTTAAGATCGTTAAGTATGTTGATAGGTATTTGTATGTCTGTTTGTTTGTCTGTTAGATGAATCTGCTCCAAATTTTGCATGTGCATTCATCATATCTCGGACCAGAAGCCTATTGATTTTGGATGAATGATGTCGTATAATTATTTATCATTAATTAGTGATGGGACACGCGGTGTCACTATAGAGTCATGATTCGAAACCGCGGTTTCGATCGATAAGTCTTCGTTCTCCGACCGATATTCTCGTTCAGCTATTGGCTATGACATGGTTATGACATAACAATGCAATTGATCTGTTCATTTCTCGCAACTTCCTGTCCCTTTCGGAAGCGCATCTGCAGACTGTTTTAGGGGTTATACGAGAACTAGATGTTCCAATTTGCATTTTATTAGTTTCTCGCCTACAATGCCATTAAGAAAACAAAATCTTTCAGACCTTAAATAAAAACCTAGATATCAGAAATAACAATGGACAGTATAAAAATTCCTTAATGTGATTGAAAACTGATCGAAAAATGTGGGTGGAATTCCCTCCAAACTCTTTGAAACCGTAAAATAATTTGCCGCGTCATCCGAAACATTTTTGTTAATTCATATGCGTGTTTTCGTGCCATAAAAAGTCCCTGATAGAGGTGCTTCATAGGTAAAGCCCAAAACTACACCAACACCAACAAAGCTTGTAGGATGTGTCTCAGAAGTTTCTTATAGATACAAACATTAATTAAATATCTGTGACCCACTCTCTTCTGTTTCGCGATAAAAATAAAAAATTTTGACCCATTCATTGAAAAAGGTTCGCCCTCCCTGTACTATAGTGATTTGTAATCTAATTTCAGTTATGACGCTCATGTATACCATTATTTCACTTTCATAGCTAATAATATTCATAATTTGAGTCATCTGGATGCGAACTGCAAAAAAATGTCCAGACGAACGAAGGAATAGTCAAAACATTGGTTGTATTGTGCTTCGTATCATCTTTGACAGAAGACTAATGCTTTCTTTGTTCCTAAACCAAGCTAGACCAAGTATTTATATCCAAGTTGCCATATTTCTCATAAGAATAATATTTATGTTTGTAGTCGGTATCTCAGAATGAGGTTAAACCCATCTGTGAGTTATTTTCCATTCCAAAATGACTCGTTTTCGACTAACATGAAAGATTGACTTTCATAGAAAACTGCATTTTTTGTAAAGTTTTACACTCAGTGATCGATTAAGACACATATAATCTCTTCAAGGCAGACTCTTGATTGAAACATATATTTCCGTTTCAAAAATATCCCATATAAAATATCTCAATACCTGGTGCCACATATATAAAATATAATAATAGGTATGTAACAAGTATTCCGTGTTATCTGAAATTGAAAGTAAGTTTCAGCATTCATTACTGATTGAATGCCAAATTATGAATAATTTACATATTTTTTAAAATTAGTTCTCATGCTTATAATAGACAATAGGTTTATTTCGTCGTGCAAGAAATCACAACACTAATTCAAAATAGAAAAAGGTAATTATGCGTTGCAGTAACGGATTTCATTGCAATTGACTGGAAGTCGCGAAGTACCAGAAATGGTCATCATAAGTCTGCGACACCAAGATTAGAAACGAGTTAATAAAAATTGAAATAAATGGAAGCAATAAACACAAAGAGAAACTTATTCATTTAATAATTAACCAACAAGGTTGATGTGAATCTCCATATATGATTTGGGAGAGAAAGTAAATTTAAAATTGTGGAAATTCAATTGATATACAGTAATTATAAAAATAATTCACCATACCATTCAGCTGTGCTTCTGTACAATTGCAGCGATCAAATTTTTTATTTATTTGATAAGAGAAATTAAGTTAAGCAAAATTAAATTAAGCTACCTCCATGTACGAAATCTAAGGCACAATTTGTACTCCATGTACAACCAGCCACATGAAACTTTCAAGCAAGAAAATAAAGGTCGAGGTTAGGCGTCTATATCGAGAACGGAGGCGACTCCAGCCACTTTTTAGTTTCGGTTGGTTAGCTACGGCGGTCAATCATTCATCAACGAACTGGATAATTGTTATAAACATTTAGGATGTTCCTTTAGAAAGAATAACAAGCAGAATTTATTTCAACCGGGCTAACTTTGAGGTCTGAATCGTCTGAAAAATTAGACCAATCATTTCATCAAACGCTGAGGCACTTTTGAAAACTCGACTATGAAAATTTCTCTGGTTCCCATTTTTCTTGGTGTCCCAAGCACGTGCTTCTTTTGCTTAACAGGTAAATCAGCTCTGACTACAGCATTGTTGCATTATCATACGCCTAGAACCTCTTCAGCATAATAGAGCATGAGTAAATAGAGTTAGTTTCGCGTTGTAACCCAAGCTAATATCTTCCGTGAAATCGAATATTCACAGTATTGAAGTTACGGTGAAATGCTATTTAAACGTTGGACGGCTGGCGTTTATTAACAGTATTACTGTCAAAAAGCGTCAGTCAATAGATTCTTAGGTAGCATTTTAACGTAGCTCCAATAATGTAACTGTGCAATACTACTTAAGTCCCCCGTAACTTCAATACAGTTAAAAAGCGTCAGTTGACACTAAATTCGACATTTGTTTTTTTTCACACATACCAGTATTTATAACTATGGTAGCGTACCGTTACTTATTGACGTTCAATATTCCTAATGGCTAAATTCCGAAATACCGGTGCGGTAGCCGTACCCACTCAGGCACTCTAAGCAGAACATTGCTAACACACCGACTGTAGTTAGTTCTCTTCTATGTGCTCACTTCATAATTGTTATGAACTTATCAGCAACCATACTTGTACGATGCAGGCTACGGCAATGAAGGTTCCTATAATTCACAAGTTCAAGGCTGGAGAATGCCTTTTGCAGTTTTAGAGGCCCCAAGTACTTGTGATCTTGGTGCTCTAGGTATAAGAACTAATGATATTAGTATACAAGTGTAATAATGTAACCAGTATTCCGTGTTATCTGAAATTAAATATGCAGTTGCAGGATTCATTACTGATTGAGTGCCAAATTATGATCAATTGAAAATTCGACCTAATTTTCTCTAGAGGGAGAGAGAGAGATTTTATTGCCACAAAAACAAAATCTACACTGATATAAACATAATACAAGAGAGCAATGCTCAAATATATGGACACATAGACCAGAGCAAAGCAGCCCATACCGTCTCCGGTACCCTCGAAACTTCCGAGTTTCCAGTAGCGAGGATTTTCAGAATAAATCGGCCGTCACACTTGGCGGAACCGCTTGAAATAAGTGCTAAAATAGTGTTCCCACGCGTAAAAAGAAATTTTGAATGAAATAGCAGATCTCATATGATTCATAGAAAATTCAGAAACAAATAAAAGTAATAGCCCACTGACAAATAGATTAATCTTTACCCACTGAAAATTTCAAAGCATTTGGTCCAGTATTCGAAGAGAAAGGCAATTTTATAATGATGATGAACAAGAACATACAAGAGAGCTATGCTCAAATATATGGACATGTGAGACAAAACCGAATATTTTTTCATCAATTTACCGAAATTCATAGGGTATCATGAACGAAGCTGAACAGTGAAACAGTTACATGGCTACGATGCGGTGACTTATCCAGCACGGAATAGTTTATCGATTCCAAGAGAAGTACCCAAATTTAAAGACATTAAATATAACAGTGAATGCAAGCGCCTCTTTTACGAGACGGTTAGGATAGGATTTACATATTTATTCCCAGTGGAGAGTAAACTCGATAAGACGGATTATCCATATGGCGAACCACGGCCTCTCGTCCGGTTACCATTCCAAGTCGGGTATGGGATTAGTTAGTTATTTGTTTTCGGATGCATGGACTTGATGGTCGAGGAAGCCGGAACCGACCAGGGGTTGCGTGAACCACCCCACGGTGGCGAGGAGTCCGGCAATCCTCTCGCACATAACTGGGACATGGGATTCGAACCTGCGAACGGACGCAGAGTAATCAAAGGCGCGGGGACGAGCGTACTCCTAACGCTCAGCACGATGAGTCACACCGCGCGAGTATGGGCAACCATATTGGCAAACCAACACCGCGCAAAAAAAAACTGAAACAAAACAACGTCACCAATGAATTCCTTTGAAAGAAATAACTACCGTACTACCGAAGCATACGGGTGTTTCATCAAAAAGCCGCAGTTTTCGACACATGACGTGTTAGAGGCTTCTGTTTTGTGAGACAGATAAACCAGTACACGGATTTTCAAGGTCCTGTGACGATTCGGTTTCAACGTGAATTCAAATACCAACTGATTCAATTTACTGCGGTATCATAACAGCACAGTCTACAATTATATTGAGACCAAGCGAAGAAGTACTCACTGCAGTAGTTTACCTTTAGCATTACCGGTAACCTTAAAAAGCTTCCGAGTTTCGAGTAGCAACAATTTGTAGAATTAGCCGTCACGCTTGGCGTATTAAAAACCGCGATCCAATATTTAAAAGGTAATACAGCGCAATTTTGGATGAAATATTAGATCTCATAAGATTCATAGAAAATTGAGGAATAAATAAAAGTAATAGCCTTCTGGAAAATAAATAAATCTTCACCGACTGAAAATTTCAAAGCAATTGGTTCAGTATTCCTGGAGGAAAGCGATTGTATAATGACGAAGATGAAGAAAAACAACAAGAACAAGGGAGCTATGCTAAATTTATAGGTACGTTGAAATAAATAAAAGTGATAGCCTTCTAATGAAAAATTTTATCTTCAAACATTTAACATTTCGGAGCAATTGGTCCAGTAATCAAAGAGAAACTTTTTAAAAAGAGCGACTTTTTAAAAACGTGTTAAAGAACAAAAACATGAAGAAAAAGAAAAAGAAGAAGAGTGCCAGCATAAAATGCAAAACGATCGTTATGTCCACTGACGTGTCATACAACATAATATTGAAACGATCGTTATTTCAACTAACGTGTTCAACAATAAAAAAAATATTTCAGCAGTAATAACAGTGTTTGATTGTTGTTTCGTGCGGGTCGGTGTAAGGCATCTAGGCTCCCGATCCTGTCAAATGAGCTCATCGTGACATAATATAGAACCAAAGGCGAATGAAAATGAGATTAAGTAAAATATAAAAAAGATAAAGAAATGAGTAAATGCTCTAATATGCATTAGGGCTTCATTATTGAGGAAGTTGCTATTTACCATACTTCCGCGGCGTCACGATGAAAATGCTAGTGCGTCGAAAATTTATTGCAGTTTTAGAGCAAAATTATACTTCCCGAATGCAATCTAGCTTCCAGGCGGTTTTAAACTGACGATTCGTGTAAATTATAATAGATATATGCCTTCGTTTCGGGCTGTTCCCGCTGTCGTAGTCTTCTAGTGTAGTCTGGTGGTGATGCGATTCAAATAGGGTATCTATGGATACTCTTAGCCCGTGAAAAAATATTTGGTAATCGGCATATTTTAGTGATAACGAAGAATAATGGTGATGCTAAACAATAAAATCAAAAACTTGATAACAAATAACGATAATTTTCAGTCTAGTAATCCACAAGATATTACTGAGGCTGAGTAATATTCATTGCATGAATTCTATTGGCTAAGAAAAGCAGGAAATATTTAAGAAATGTGTTCGATAAATGAGCTAAGCAAATCTGGATTTGAATAAAAATATTTAAAACTAAGGCAATATAAAATGTGATATTTCCAATATTTGAGATTCTATTTCGAGAAGCGAGGCAAATACTGCAAAAATCATTGTAAATATTTTTTTGTTTGTTCATATTATTATAACTATAATGAAAATGTAATGTTTTTACGAAATGTTCTCGACATTCTCTCTGAATAAGGCTACAGAGAGGAAGATATACCCGTATTCATGTTGCGAGCTACCATAATTTGGACGCTTGTCTGCGTGACACCCTAAGTTATTCTCTATTTTTTAACAGATTGTGTCATTATTATCAGTAAAAAATCGCGATTCGCTGCTGAAATCTAGATTTTATCACAAAAAAAAACGGAATCAAGTATGAACTGCTCAGTGAACAATTCCAACATCTTCGTTGAATCTTTCGAGGATTTACTCAACGGGGAATTTTACGTGGATATAGCTGTCGCAATAATCTTGATTTACATTACGTTCTGTCAGATCTACGTTCTCATTTCAAAAAGATTGTTCAAGCTTCGACTTGATAAATGTACGGACCTTTTGTTGACGTCGAATCTTCGGTCTGTAATGAATTTTACACTTGTTTTCACCGGTATCCTTGCTTTAGCCATGATGGTAGTTAGCTTCATGTTTTATCTAAATTTGAACAGTGCTATCTTCGTAGCTGACGTGATTTTAACACAGTGGGTGTTTACATCGGAGTATCTCATACTGTGGCTCCGTCAGACAATGTTTCACAGCGAACCATCACTGAAGCACCTCTCGTCGAAAGCGTTGCATAATTTCAGTCGGTTTCAAGGATTTTTCATGTTATTCTTCAATGTGTTTCTGAGTACTGCGATTGCATATGAAGGCATTCGGAATAATGTAATTAGATTGACTTGCTTTTCGAAATGGATTACGACTTGTTTCCTTCTTTACCAAATAGAGACTCAAATTTCAACCCTTGCATTATTTATAATTCCGTTACTACGTCACAGAAAAACGTTGGACAAATCTTTTAACGGTCAAACTTTACAACATAATTCCATCAAGTTATTAAAAAGATCTCTGATAATTACTCCTATAACAATTTTAAGTGACATTGTCGCATTCGTTGTATTATCTATCTCTGGATAATCGGCGATTTACAATGTTAATATAGCTTTTAACTTGTGGTGTCTGCTTTTTTGCTTCGAAGACTGGCAGACGAGAATGCTGCCTTGTTTTTCTTTTTGCAAATGCTTTGGCAAAAGACAACAAGAAATGGATTTAAATTCAAGCAATGCCACTGAATGCAAAACTGCTGAAGAAATCGTTTAGATTTGTCATCTTAACTCTCGTTTTGGCATAAGTTTGTAAAAAAATTTTGCTTTCTCCTTTGCCCTACAAGCTATAAAATGTTGATGAATTGATAAAATGTTCAATTTACTCTGTATATATAATATGCGTGTAATATATGTATGTGAAATATATTTGAAATAAAATATTATACTCGAAACTGAGCTTTACTAATTGATATGTTGATACTTTATTCATTTCATGATCTCCTCGGTAAATATGGGGTATCGTTCGCAATTTGACGAAGCTTATCGCTCAGCAAAGCATATTACGGCGCACCATATGCACCAGAATGGATGTTTGTCGCGTAGTCTCAGTTATAGTTTACTGTTTACTCATTAATGCTGAAGATACAACTTTTTCACAATTATTTCTAAAAGTACGTATTCCTTCGTAATACATACGTATTGTATAACAAACTTGTCTTTTAAACTTTCTGACGCTGCCCGACCAAGACCGCGATGAGTTTCCTGCCGGTTTATTATATTTTGGCGTCTAAAATTCTTGCTCCAACACCATCAGGTATGTGGTTCACTATCATCTGGCTGATTTCCAGGTCATATCGACTTGAACTCCATGCCTCGCTTCCACAAATACAATAACCAATAAAATTTACTAGAAAATAAAATTTGAACTTCACAATTTTTGTTGAGACTCAGCTTAGAGTCGCGACACAGAAGGTGGGAAACACTGCTTTAGCACGCAATGTAGCGAAGCCGCAAGTTTTCAGTAGCTCATGGTAGTAGCTAAAACGACTGTAAAACTATGAAGACAGTGGAACTGAGAAAGTGGAAACATGACTACTCAACTTGCATATGCTTATAGTGGGAGATCCAGAATGAGTGTGCTAAATGAAACAAATTCCCCAAAGAATCAAAAGATTCTCAAGGTCAAAACGTGTTGGTCAAACGCATGAGTAGTCATGAGATTTATGACGTAATAAATACATCACACTAGGCTGTAAATATTGCTAGCAAGCTTATACATTACTGTTGTAATTCCAACTGAAAACAATGTAAACATCACTAACCAGCAAACCCTTGTAGCCCATACAATACCTACCATTAGGAATTGCGTCTGGCGATTCGATCGCTGAGTCGTTTTTCATGACATCAAATAGTAAGTCAATATAGGTTGACATGAAGGAAACAAGTTAACCATTATATAAGCTCGACCTTAGCTTTGTCCTTTTGGAACAAAATGGATGATTTCAATAATGATTGTCTGTATAATGATTGGAGAAACTATTGAGTAATGAATATATAATACTATAGTAATTTGTATAATCTAATTTCAGTTATGAACAAATTTTTAACTTTCATGGCCAAAAATATTCTTACTTTGAGTCATCTGAACGCATTTGCGAATGCGAACTGCAATAAAAGTGTTCAGACGAACAAAGAAATAGTCAAAGACTGCATTGGCTGCATAATAGGCTTTGTATCATCTTTGGCAGAAGACCAATGCTTTCCTTGTCCCAATCCAAGCCAGACTAAGTATTTATTTCCAAGTTGCCATATCTCTCAGATGATTAATATTTATGTTTGTAGTCGGTATCTCAGAATGAGCTTAATTCCATCTGTGAGTTATTTTCCATTCCACAATGCCTTGTTTCAAACTAACATGAAAGAGAGACTTTTATAGACAATAAATCGATGCTTGAATATATGAGCACGTGTAACCTAGCGAGGTTCAAAGTCGACGGCGATCGACAGTGTAGAAAAGATCGTCTTCCTCGCTAAACGAATATCGAACTGTCTTTGGAATACCGGCGAAATACTCAGCTAATAGTATAATGAATAGGGATGGCGGAATCGACTCCGATTCGATTCCAGAATCGATTCTTCGTGAATCGATTCCGGTTCATTGGAATCGATTCTTAGGGTTAAAACTTGGATTGCAAATAAGCTATATTTTTTTTGTGCCAAATTTTTCACATATATGTATATACTGATTTGCTACTACGCCGCAAACTTAACTATATTTTTTCTCGCTCGTTTGCGCGGGTTGAGGGCAAATGCCACATTTGGACCATTTCTGTATATTTCCTCTTATTTATTGCGTTCATTACGACTTGGAGCAATGGGCATCAAGAAAAGTAACAAAAACTTGTTGCAGTTTGAAGTAAAAAATTTTACGCCTCAGAGTTGGAACAGTCTGCAACAGTCCAACATACCGGAATGACGTAGAAATAATGAAGCATGTATTGAAAATGTGATCAGTGATGGTATGGGTAGCGCTTATGTGACTGGCGGTGACATTGATTAATTGACCAGGGAGGTGGACACTTCAGCTGAGATATCAAAATATTCGAATGACAGAACTCTTGTCACATATGCGACCCAGAAATAAATGTTACAATGGTGGCAACAAAACCAAAAAACGTATTCAAACATCCCAGTTGTCATCCAAAAGTACCTTTGTGTCCCAACAACATCCGAGGAATCAGAAAGGGCATTTAGCTTTGAGTTTTTCGTATCCAAATTCTGATCGAGCTTACAGGAAGATGAATTGAACTTTTTACTATGGCAGTAATTGTTGGACACAAAGTGGACATTCAAGTCATTTTGTTATTATATTTTTGTTAGAATTCATTTTTTTGTTCTTGTTATGAAAACATATCGTTTATTATTACCTAATGCACCAATTACTAGGAAAATTTTCAGCGGGTAAAAATTGTAATTTTCCGTCAGAAGGATATTGCGTTTATTTATCTCAAGATCTTTTGTGGGGTCTAAGAGATTCGTTTTTTTGTGTGCGATTTTGTCTACTGTGAGAGATTGAAAACCCGAGCTACTTAGTTTAGGCTTTCGTGTCCATATATTCGAACATCGTTCACTTGTTACTTATCGATTTTAATCGGTAAGTATGTTGATAGGTATTTGTCTGTCTGTATGTCTGTTAGATGCACGCAATATCTTACGAAAGCGAGATTGAATCTGCTCCAGATTTTGCATGTGCATTCATCTCATCTCGAACCAGAAGCCTATTGATTTTGGGCGAATTATGTCGTATAATTGGCGAGTTATCAATCAATTATTGATGAAGTGGTCTAGATTTTTGTAAAGCGAGAGAATTTTGAGACCCGCCGAGTGTGTGTGTGCGATGCGCAGTGCGCAAGTTACAAGAGCGGATGAATCGAAACTGCAGTTTCTGCTTTGGGGGATCCCCTAACTATCGATCGATAAGTCTTCGGTTTCCAACCGATATTCTCGTTCGATTTGTTAGTATTGTTTAAGCGGGTATGTTTTCTCGGTAAGCTATGTCGAGGAATCGGATAAGAATCGAATACTTGTAAGTACTCATACTTAGCATCCTTAATAATGAATAAAGTAACAAATGAAATACGAGACGATGATGCAAAGACGCGCAACGTAATGGTATCATACGACACAACGAGAGAACTAACGTATACGCATTAGTAACCAGCGTAAGATATACGTATTACGTTACACACGAAGACCAAAGCGAAGTACCGGTACCATCAAAAACCTTTCAACCTTCACCTAGCAAGAGCGTAGCACGAAATAAGGCGATGAACCACTGGAAATAATTTTCGAGAGGTCACACAAATTTCGAAGTGAAAAACAAATAACACAGAGTCCACAGACGGTTTTGAAGTGAGTAAAAGTAAGAGCCTTCTAGCGAAAAATTGAATCTATTAACCACTGGAAATTTCAAAGTATTTGATATAGTACTTGACAACAGTAACAACGTGAAAAAAAATAATGACAAGAGCAACAGCATAATAATGAAATGATCCTTAGATCTACTCCGTGTAAAGTTTTACACCCAGTGATCGACTCATATACATACGATATCTTCAATGCAGACTCTTAATTGAAATTCATATTTTCCTTTCAAAAATATCCCATACGAAATATCTCAAGACTTAGTGCCAAATATATAAAATATAATAATAGGAATGTAACAAGTATTCAGTGTTATCTGAAATTGAAAGTACGTTTCAGTATTCCTTACTGATTGAAGGCCAAATTATGATTAATTTACATATTTTAAAAAAAATAGTTCTTATGCCTATAAACATTTAGAATGTTCCTTTAGAAAGAAAAACAAGCAGAATTTATTTCAACCGGGCTAATAATGAGATCTTAATCGCCTGTCAAATTAGGCCAATCGTTTCATTTTTAAAGCTGAGGAACTCTAAGCACATGCTTATTTTGCTCTATGGTTAAATCATCTCTGACTACAACATCGTTGCATTATTATACGCCCAAAAATTCTTCAGTATAATAGAGCATAAGAAAATAGAGTTAGTCTCGCGTTGTAACCCAAGCTAATACCTTCAGTGAAATCGAATATTATATTAACAGTATTGAAGTTACGGTGAAATGCTATTTAAACGTTTGGCGGCTGAAGTGTTTTACCAGTATTACTGTTTTTAACAGTATTACTGTTAAAAAGCGTCGGTCAATAAATGTGTTAGCATTTCATTGTAACTCCAATAAGGTAACTGTGAAATGCTACTTAAAATTCGTTAAATGTTGAAAATTGCATTTTACCTTAACTTCAATAAAGTTAAAAAGCGCCAGTCGACACTAAATCCGATACTTCCGATAATC
Source organism: Styela clava (assembly GCF_013122585.1). Lineage (NCBI taxonomy): Eukaryota > Metazoa > Chordata > Ascidiacea > Stolidobranchia > Styelidae > Styela > Styela clava. The sequence goes on along the minus strand of NW_024102831.1, from coordinate 11,197,623 downwards.
CGATACGTTTCATACATACGGTATTTAGAATTGTAGTAGTATACCGTTACTTATTGACGTTCAATATTCCTAATGGATAAATTCCGATATACCGATACCAGGATATCTGTACGGTAGCCGTACCCCACTCAGCCACTCTATGCAGAACAGTGTAGCTTCTTACTAACTCACAGACTGTAGTCATAGTCCGGCAGATAAGGGGACATTTTTGGCCCAAGTTTGATTTCAGACATAAAGTTTTTTTTATTTGTGATTATTCATCTTGGGGTCATTGTCCATCGTTTCTACATGGGTGTGGAGTTTGCAGCCTTGAGCAATTTTTTTTACGGCTCGATATTTGTATTAGTGTTTTTCGTCAAACCTGTGCATCATGATAACGCACAACATGAACCATAACCTGTTACAATACTATGTTCAGGTTGTGCGCAATCTTGCTGCACAAACTACGCAAGCACCAAATTTACTAGGAAATAAAATCATTAACGTTTAGGTATTTGTTGAGCCCAGCTTCGGGTCGCGACCCATATACAGTATATGGAAATACTGTCGAAAGATACGCGTAAAATAAAGAGTACTATTTCAAAATACCCGTTTTTGTTGCAATTAACAATACAAGCCTGCTATTGCAGTCGCCAGTGGCTCAAGTGGATATACACCCGGTGGAGAACAGTTAATTATTTGTTAGCGAGAATTGTTATGCAGCGGGATGATCACAATGCTACATTTTATAGTATATCCCTGGAAAAGAATGTAGATCATTCTTATGTTCCAAGCCAATGCTTTTCAAACTACCAAAGACTCTCAACATTTTTGCTTCTTCTCTTCTATAAAAATACCTTGTTATTCAATATTCGCATTTCCATCTGTTTGTTCGTGCTCCCAGATAACCGATCAACGGCCTCCCAAGGTCGGGGTCCCCTTTTAATAAACCCTGTCATAAATTAAAAGAAGCGACCGTGCTTCTCTTGCCAGTCCTGTTGTCATGCTGTCCGTGGAATTCAACTACAACAAAAATTTCACGAAAACGGATTTTTAAATTTTATGATTTTATTAATATTCTCAACAATGAATGATATACGGGTGGTAAAATGCCAAGTTATTCCAACACCATGATCATGTTTTGCAATTTACAGCCAATATTTTGTATGTAACTTTGTTTGACAGAGCCCCAAGAGCTCTAACTACAAATATCAAAAATGTGAGGCCAAAATAGTCACACTACAACATTGTCAAATGTGCTGTATTTACGATAGATAACAGGTTTACCAAAAAGAATTACACGGAAAATTGTAAAATAAAGATCAACTCAGCAATATCCACTTGGTGACATGCATATGTTGATGATTTTATCTGTTTGTTTCGGAAGTTTAATAACAGAATTAATTGTGGTTGTTGGGGATGTTTTAAAAAAAGGTTGCATGGAAAAACGTTTTCACAAAATGTCAAGGTTTGATGGTAGTAGAGAAGTAGAAAAAATACTCCCATGTTTTTTTTTCATTTGATAACCACGCCACATGACTTCCCCGATAAGTATACGCAGCAGTTGCAAGAGGCAGAAATATTAGCAATTCTTATATATATTCGCGCATTCCCATCTGAACAGCGTGGAAAAGATTATACCCATCTATACATTTTAAGAACTATGTCAGACATGTAAGGCGGAACTTTCAGTGGTATGCAATCAAATGATCTTATTGTAGAATATATATTTAAAAACATTTCGTCACGCCAACCGCAGTCCGAAACTTTTTGTCTCTGGCTGAGCTTAGATACCAATTGGCACTCATGTAAACTGGTAAGACTGTAATAGGCACGCGATGGAGCAGATACTAAGAGTATCCATCCCCCAGCTGTCATTTGAGTGGGTCCTGCTGTTTTTATTGCAGATGTTACTGATCTTTTTGGGTGCTCCCGAAGTGTGCGAACCAAGATGGCGGACATCGGAACGTAACATGGGTAACAGGTTAGGGTTAGGCGATAATTTTTTTTTTTTCAATTTTTCTTATTTTAGTCCTATTATCAGTTCGAAGACTAGCCAAGAGCCTCCCGTAGTATTTATACCTAAAATTATGGCCTAACCCTAACCTAGTATACATATTACATTCCGATGTCCGCCATCTTGGTTCGCATACTTCGGGAGCCCCTCTTTTTGTATTAAAGATTTACTGGCATCACCGATTAAAGAATGTTGGAAACCAACACGCAATATTACAAAACTTACTTTCAACACGCTGTTTGAATGAATAAAAAAGCTGAAACTAGTATTCTTCAGAACAGCATACAAATTCTATGGAATGAAATCATACACAAAAGCTCGTCAAAAACCTATAGCTCAACAATCAAGTGGAATTTGATGCATGTGCGCAAAAATGTGCGCGTTACTAGGTACAACCGAAGCACGCAGGAAAATGTGTGTGATGTACTAGTATTCAAAACGTTTGACTCAACCATGTTGGCATAACAGGTGCACATCTCGGTTTCGCATACGCATACCTTCTATCTCCACAAGGATATATTAATTTTTCCAAAGTCAATGCAGCACTGAAAGGTAGCGGTTCTTCCAAAAGAAAACACTTTACACATCTTTAGATACCAGTGAATGGTTTTACATGGCCTTGTTCGGAGTGAAAGACGAGGTCAAATATTCCAATCCAATTTAACTAATAAAATGTTTCCCAAGTCCCTAAGCTTAAACTAGGAAAACGAAATACGCGTGGCAACGCAAATGTAGTTTGAAGAGCACAATAGAAAGTGGCTAGATGCTGTCGATGGATCTTGGCTTGTATTAATGAAATAAACTACCCTTTATTCTACTAAAATTGAATTTCTGACATTGTAAGGAGATTCAGTGTTACTATGTATGCAAAACTAAACCATGTAGTTATGAAATATTTGTTTTTAACAAAAAGACGCTCCTGAAGTATTCGTACCAAGATGGCGCACAACCTGAACATTGTATGTTTACCAGGATAGGGTTCAGGATGTGCGTCATCTTGTACCGAATACTTTGAATCCACTTAAAAAAAATTGCTCAACATTATATACTCCACACCCACATGGGTATCATTATATATGTCATATACAGTATATCTAAACAGTAAAAAAAACTTTATTTCCCAAAACAATGTTAAGGCCCGATTCTGCCGGACATATTACGGTAGTTATCATCTATGTTCCCACTTCAATGTTATGAACTTATCATTATCCATACTAGTATGGTGAAGGTTCCTATAATTCAAAGGTTCAGGGCTGGAGAATACTTTTTACAGTTGTAGAGGTTCTAAGTAGGGGAAAGTGGGGAAGGTTGGGACACTTTTTTTCTCTATGCACATTCATTCCACTTAGTGGGACTAATGCAGTAACAGCCGTTTTTCGTGACCTGGACAACACCGACTGCACACTAGATATTTATTAACAGTTCAATAACGCGGTCTTTCAAGCCCCAAGTTTGTATCCTCAATCCAGAAAATCACACAACTCGAAGTATACAGTTGACACGGTTATCTTAATACAAACGTAAAAACAAATCAATACAAAATACTTGCAATGAATAAATAATCGCACACAATTCGGCCTTTAAAAAGCCTACTCAAATTTATGAACACAATTATCAAACATAGTTAATTAACAATTCGAACCAAATTACTATTAAATAACTTGCCGCCTTCAAATCAGAAAGAATTACAAAGTATAATCTACCGAATTTGTCTGCTATCCCAGGCTTAAATTATCATAAGTGGAACAAGAAATCATTCGTCAATGAAATCCGAACAAATCAATTAAATAACCTATAACTGTAAAAACAATCACAAAGGCAATCTAATGCTCATAAAATATCCTTAAACTAGGCTTATGTGGGGCAGCCATAATCTACATTATTTAAGCGTCCAACTGTCAAAACAGAAAGTCAAGGTCGCTAAACAATTTTAACTTATTTCCAAATTACAACAAAACGAGTGCCAAAGTAAAGCGCTATCCAAGGCAAATTATAGAAACTATCCCTGTCTAAGCGAGACATGTCTGGGCAAGCATTTGTCACGAAGACTCTCCCAATTGTTTCGTAACAAAGTGTGTGGAAGGGAGCACACTGTCAATCAAGGGAAATTACGGCATCAACAATAACAAATAAATTACTACACAAGTTAAACGGACGCAATGTTCAAGTCAATACAAAAATCAAGTAAATGCGATATTCGATGTAACAAATGCAGAGAGGAGTAAATGTAGTTTTGCGACTAAGAAATTTCCTTGCGACACACATCTTACTACCAAAATGCTTTGAAAAACGTCTGTCAAGTGTACCAACTGGTTTCATTACATTTGAACCCACGTGCATTTGAACCCATGACAATTGCACCTGTATGCTATTGCACCTATGGAATTTTTTTTGTTTTTCGGACAATTGAACTCATACTAACCCTCAGTGGCGGCGCGTGGTCATTTTGACAACCGGGGCAAGCTACTGCGGGACCAAGTCACCCCCATCTACGGGGACAGGATGAGCGGGGTAAGTTCTCCCATCATTTTATGAGTATAAAAACCATTCCATAGGTAACAACCAATCGGCAAAAGCGACAATTTTTAACGATAAGAAAGTGTCTTTAAAACCGGTCCAAGTCAAGGGATTAATAAATATAGACATCGTTTATTTTGAAACCTCCTTCAAAAGGAAAGGCAATATTTACCCAAATAAATACAATGACATATTAACAGAAACTTCGGGAAAGCAGACAAACCTAAAATAAGGTTTAAAACGTTACTATGAAGAAAGGAAAGTTAATACAAAGATAAGGACATGCGTCGCTCACTCATAGATATATATGCTGCTAGACTTCTACTGCTTGAACATATATGCAACACGCCGCGGTTTCTTGGAAGCAAAATGCTCAATAACGCGCTGATTAAAGTCATGCATCCCAGAAATAACGTCTCTGTGAATGGATAAATCAGTGTTGTGTATTGACTTTTCATGTATTTTATGTTTCCACTAGCTGGCGTTAAGTGTTTACTATTGCATCATTCTTGTAGAACCTCATGTGACATTAGTGATTCGGTACGCTGTTATAAGTTTGCTTGCTAAGCGTTGTTATTGTTTGTTTTCATTAAACTGATGTTTCTATCAAGTTGGATTCTTGTATAGTTCATTAGTCAGTGTCAGGGACACAACAGATTGGCGACGAGGATTGGTGATTTTTAAAGAGTCGTTGAAAATACGACATAGTGAAAACAGGCAAATTACGGTAGTAGACTACTGGTGACGTCATATTTTGGAAGAGAAGAAAAGTGTGATAAATGGCTGAATTACATTTACCACCACCGCAATGTTTCTTGCAAAGTCCAGGTGAACCACAAGTACCTTGGAAACGTTGGTACAATAGCTTTGAAACGTATATGAAAGCCACTGGACTTGATCAGGAAAATGTATCTGCTGATAAAAAACGTGCAATTCTACTGCATTGTTTAGGCATTGAAGGCCAAAGAATATTTGCTTCGTTATCAGACACAGATACTTATGAACAAGCAGTTGCTGCTCTAGAAAAGCAGTTTGGTAAAAAAGACAGTGTAAAAATGCAAAGACATCTATTTTGGAATAGAAAACAGCATGATGGTGAATCAATAATAGAATATGTCGCTGCACTAAGAGAAATAGTGTCAGAGTGTAATTTTGCGGATATGTCAGATGATATGATCTGTGGTCAAATAATCGAACACACCATCTCACCAAGAATTAGAGAAAGGTTGCTCATGGAACCTGATACACTGACTTTGGATCAAGCAGTAAAACTGGCTTGTCAAATTGAAACTGCTCATGAAGAATCACATCGTATTCAGAAAGAAACCAATTTCAATGGAAAACCAAAGTTCAAAAAAGAAGAAAATCCTATTGTGCAAGGAATTCAAAGGCAAAGATATCACAATCAATGGAAAAATCAAAAAGCAAATTCATCATATGCTAAACAACATTGTACTTGTTGTGGATCAAATTCTCATGCTTCATATAGTAGGAATTGTCCTGCTAAAAATCGTATTTGTCATGCATGTGGCAAAAGAAATCATTTCATGAAAATGTGTAGGTCTTTGAAACAAAAGACTACAAGACAAGTGTTGCCATCACAAAAACAAAGTGATGATGTGCAAAATGTATTTTCTGTTAAAAATAACAGTGATTCTGTTAATGGTATTTTTAAACATTGTTCTCTAATGATTGATGGTATAGAAACCAAGCTTTTAATTGATTTGGGTGCCAAAATCTCAATAATGAATGAAACCATGTATAGAAAATTGTTTTCAAAGTATAAGCTTAAGCCCACAACCCAGAAATTGTGTGGATATGGAGGGTCATCTATTGAAAGTATTGGGGTTATTGATTTACCTAATATTCAGTATGGAAATGAGACCATTGATGTATTTTCATTTTTTGTAACTAAAAAGGGAGTTAGTCTTATGGGAGTTGATTTGTTTGATCGTTTGAATTTTAAAGTTACATGTAATGGTGCTACTGTGAATTCTATTGATTTTCGTGCTAAGTATGCTAAAGTATTTACTGGCTTAAGTAAAGTGTCAAAATTCCAACATGATCCCATGGTTGATCATACAGTCAAGCCAATATCTCAAAAACTGAGAAGGTTACCACTTTCAGTTCGTGCTAGTGTGTCTGCAGAATTGAAAAGGCTTGAAGATAATGATGTTATTGAAAAAATTGAAACTTCACCATGGATTTCTAATATTGTCATTGTTCCTAAGAAAAATAATGAGATTCGTCTATGTGTGGATCTCAGACAAGTAAATATGGCAATAATACCTGATAAATATCCATTACCTACAATGACAGAGCTCACATCAAAATTTCATAGCTCTACAGTGTTTTCGAAACTTGACTTGCGTCGAAGTTATGAACAAGTGCCATTAGCTAAAGATAAAAGGTATCTTACTGCTTTTATAACACATGATTCTATATATCAGTATAAAAGAATACCGTATGGTTTATGTTCAGCGCCCTCTTGTTTTCAAAAAATTCTGTCCATGATTTTGAAAGATTGTGAAAACACAGTCAATAATATTGATGATGTAATTATGCATGGTATAAATCAAGCAGACCATGATGAAAAGCTTAATAAAGTTCTCAGAAAACTTGCTGAGTATAATTTAACATTGAATGTGGATAAGTGTCAATTTTCTAAAAATTGTATTAATTTTATTGGTTACAAAATTTCTGGTTCTGGTGTATTACCACTTGAGTCAAATGTTGAATCTATTTTGAATATTCCCATGCCTAAAAATAAGAAAGAGTTACAATCTTTTCTTGCAACTACTAACTTTTATTTGAAATTTGTGCAAAATTATGCAAATGTTGCTGAACCATTGAGGAAACTTTTAAGAAAAGATATTCCTTGGGAATGGACTGACTTACAGTCAAATGCTGTCAATAAGCTAAAAGAAAGCATAGCATCACCACCTATACTTGCTCATTTCAATCCAAATGCTCAAACTATTGTAACTACAGATGCTTCTGGTTATGCTGTTGGTGCTGTATTGTCACAAATTGACAGACAAGGTAATGAAAAACCTGTTGCATTTGCATCAAAAACTTTGAGTAACACAGAGAGAAAATACTCAACTTGTGAAAGAGAAGCACTTGCATCAATTTATGCATGTGAACACTGGCATATTTATTTGTATGGAAGAAAATTTATACTTCGTACTGATCATGAAGCTTTGAAATCATTGTTATCTACAAGTGGATCTGGTCACAGACCATTGAGAATCTACCGATGGACCGATAGATTACTCCAGTACAATTTCAAAGTAGAACATGTAAGTGGATCAAAAAATGAAGTAGCTGATATGCTAAGTAGACTTGTGCCAGATGATGTAAAGGAATCTGAAAATAAAGATGATTCAGATATTTTTGAAATTAACCTAGATGGTTTGGTTACCAAAGAAGACCTGAAAGAAGAGTCTAAAATTGACCCAGTGTTTCAAGAAGTTGTAAAATGTTTACAAAATGGGTGGACTTTTCCAATTTCACCAGATGTTGCTATATTTTATAAATTGAGACATGAATTAAGTGTCTGGAATGATGTTTGCCTTGCAAGAGGATCTCGTGCTATAATTCCAAGTCAACTGAGAAAACGAGTCCTAGAAATGGCACACAGTGGACATCCTGGTATGGTCAGAATGAAGCAAAGGTGCAGAGAGAATGCATGGTGGCCGAGATTGAATGCACAAATCGAAGATTTTGTTCGTAATTGTCAACCTTGTGCAATGAGTGGGAAATCAATCAAACCTGCCGAACCACCACTTCAATCAATACCATGGCCTAGTGAGCCTTGGAAAGATATTTCAATTGATGTATTTGGAGAAATGCAAATTGCACCTGTGAAAGATAGATTTGCTGTTGTTATAAATGATCTACATTCCAAATGGCCTGAAGTTGCTTTAACATCTAATGTAACATCCACATATTTAATAAACATATTAGAAGGATTATTTGCAAGATGGGGAATTCCTGAATCTATAACCTCTGATAATGGTTCTGTTTTTGTATCCTATGAGTTTAAACATTTTCTTGCAAAACATGGGATAAAACAGAAATTATGTGCGTTGTACAATCCTACTTCAAACTCTATCACAGAGAGATTTAACAGAGTTCTAAAGGAAGGACTAAAAACTCATTTGAGAGAAGGGAAGACAGTTGGTAAAGCTATTCAAATAATTCTACAAAACTACAGAGCTACTCCTCATGCTTTAACAGGAAAATCTCCAGCAGAACTGATGACTGGAAGGAAAATGAGATTGTCATTAGAATGTCTTAAACCTTCGAATACTGAAACAAATATTGACATTCCGAAAATGCAAAAAGAAATTGCAATTCGTCAACAAAAGTCAAAATTGTACACTGATAACAAAAGACATGCAAAAGTACCTATATTTAAAGTCGGAGATTGGGTTCGAATAAAAAGACCAATTCGAGGTCACAAGTTCAAATCAAGTTTGTCGAATCCTCACAAAATTACAAGGAAAGTTGGACCTGCAACTTATAAATTAGAAGATGGTTCAATGTGGAATGCAAGAAGACTTGTACGTTCCTATCAACATAGTTTTCAAAACGGAAATGATTTTCATGTGGAAACTTTTGGATTTAATAATGAAGATATTCCTAATTTGAGACAAAGTCCAAGAAATGCACGAGGAAATCCTTCTAGAAACCGAAGACTTCCATCGTATCTACAAGACTATGAGTTAGGTTGAAAAAATAAATTTTTCTTTACAGGAAGGAGGGAAGATGTTGTGTATTGACTTTTCATGTATTTTATGTTTCCACTAGCTGGCGTTAAGTGTTTACTATTGCATCATTCTTGTAGAACCTCATGTGACATTAGTGATTCGGTACGCTGTTATAAGTTTGCTTGCTAAGCGTTGTTATTGTTTGTTTTCATTAAACTGATGTTTCTATCAAGTTGGATTCTTGTATAGTTCATTAGTCAGTGTCAGGGACACAACAATCAGCCAAGGAATTTAATCTATCTTACTTCATTGTGTTTCTGAGATACGTTTTAATACGCTTCAGCGTGCTGAATGTTCGCTCTGCGTCGGCGGAAGAAATAGGCGTCGTCAAAATGATGTCCAGAAATTTTGCAGACGCCGCAAAGGTAGTTACTAGAGTGTTATCTATGAGAAACCCATAGAGCGCGCAAGTTGATGTGATGTTCAAAAAAGTTTGATTGGTGTATATACATCGCAATTCATTTTCCAATTTACCCACGTTTATCATGGGGTAAAATTTGGAGACAGTAGCCAACAAATGGATGAGAAATAGACGTGCAAATTTTGAAAATTTTTTGGGGTTCATCAAAGAGAACGCGGCAAGGTGTTCAGTGCGCAGACGATCGCCTATTTGATTCACCAGAATGTCACAGCATTCCTTTGCAGACAAAATCAAACGCTGCGTTGTTTGCCCGCGGCGTAAAGAAGCACTCCATGTGTCGTCGTATTTTATTGTTTCCCGGATACGAGATACAGCATCGCAGCAGACCATCTTCTAGCAGACGCTTTAGACCTGCCGCCTCCCTCACAGAGCGTTCGTCCCAAACAGGAGAGCTCTGAATGCCATTGAAACACTCAATGAGCTCAGACCTAATTTTGGACACGCCCTGCACCACGCGTGATTGGAAGTTCCAACGTGTTGGTGCACAAGCTGGGAGACGGCGGCTACATATCTGGCGAAGGAGGTCAGAGCGCTTCGGCGAAACGGAAAAAAATGAAGAAAACCCCGAAACATTTGCAAAAAATATACGGACGAGAGGGGTATCAAGACACATATTTTTGATAACGAGGTTAAATTGGTGTGCATAACAATGTAAAAAATGCGCATGAGGAAAATCTTCTTTTTTTTATATAAACTTGAACACCATGTTTCGACCCACTCATGACTGCCGCGCCGTCATAAGTTTGAGCTATTAATTTTGACTTCGCGTTGTAAGGCTGTAACACTTCTTTCAGTACGGCCGATATCCCGCAAGCCGTGCGATCAACGATTGGTACAAATCTGTGAAATCTCTCGGTAGGTTTACCATCTTTCACAAACCGAAAAATCACAGCCAGTTGGGAAACGCACGTGATGTCAGTTGTCTCGTCAGACTGGATCGAAAGGAACTGGCAATTCTCAATTTCCAGAGCCAAATGTTGTAAATAAATTTTATACATTGAGTCGAGCAAATCAATTTGGATATCCTTAGATGTCCCTTTCGAAACAGTTGCGGCATCAAGATGATCTCTCAATACTGTATCTAGGGATACGGTGTATTCCACCCTCTCCAAAAATACCCCTCTATTAGAAGAGCCAGCCCGTTCATCGTGCCCACGGAGGGACAGCTCGTGACAACCAATGAACTTCAAAACATCTATCAATCGACCGAGAACATGGCGGTTTTTCTCGACGTTTTGGTTGTGCCGACGAATAGAAACCGCGCGTCCTTCCTCCAACTGTGCTGCAAAATTAACATTTCCGAATGTTCGGTATTTTACTGCATTGTCCAGATGCTTCATAGAAGATTGATGATCCCTGGCACGCTTGGAAAGATCTTTAAGATCTCTAAAACCAAATTTACACCAACGTGAGTCACGGGCGGTAGCAAAAAGTAGGCAATAAAAACAAAAAAGTGCATTTTTGTCCTCGCTGTAACACAACCATTCGTGTTTTTTATACCAAGTTTCTGCGCAGAATGTACGCCGACGCTTTCCTCCGTCATGGGATTGTTCCAGTGAACAATTTTTTGGTTGATAAGGCCCAAGACGTTGTACCTCTAATTTTTGTTCCAGCGGCAGCTGCGAAAACGGAGTGCGAAGTAGTGCATCAACCTTATTCATTATGAGGTCTAAGGCTGAGAAATGCGAAGCCGGAAAGAAGTGAGGAGCTCAAAAGGAATGTGGAAAATCGAAAACAAATGGACTAAAGGTCTCTAACTGATTCAAATAGCGAAACAAGCGACAAAAACGAAGGCTAGGAAACTATCAACTCTTCAAGCAACCAACGAACGAGAAGGAATGCGTGAATATGTCAACACGTTGTTGTAAGAAACGTCGGCATTGTGTCGTCATAATTTCGGGGCTAGCCCCGATCGGCCCCGATGATTTAGTAAAAGAAACAGAAAACAAACGCGGCGAGTGGAAGATAAAAGAGAGAATACGATATACAATGAGCAACCGGGGCAAAATCGGCGTCGCCCCGTCGACGTTCGGCGAAGGCTTTGCGAAAAATGAACCATGTCGGGAGAATATGGCTAGTGTAGACAGTCTGTGCAACCGATATTGAGGTATTTTTCGAATATTTTTTATTATACCGAAAAAACAACCGGGGCATTGCCCCGGTTGGCCCTATTGACGCGCCGCCACTGCTAACCCTAACCCATGGGTTTTAGCACCCGCATATAGATTGAACCCGTGGATATACACATGGGTTCAAATGTACGTGGGTTCAAATGTACGGTCACCGTACCAACTGTACCCCACTTGTGGGGCACATTCGGACAGACCCTGGGGCACAATGGGTCAGTCTGACAAAATTTAACGAAGTATGCCCTTAAAAATAGGCAATTAATCAGCATAATCGTCTAAAGCAGGGGTTCTCAAACTTTTGACGTTGCGGAGCCCTTGAAAAGGTTGACTAATATTCACGGAGCCCCATAATAAATGTTAAAATTGTTACTTTCCGATTAATATTCCTGAGTAAGTTAAACGTACTTTTACTCAATTTAAATACTAAACACTTTTATTAGGGTCAATAGAAGTCATAAATAAATCTCGTGGGGAATTATGAGTTCAATGTGAAAAACATGTTACCATATTATAATCATCGGCGACGAAATGCTAAAAATAATAGTTAATAAAGAGGTAAATCCGCAATTCAAATTTCTTGTTTAAAAAGCGGCATTCTAAAATATTAGAACTAGAACTTAAAATGGAAGATAACACCATAAGTTTTGTTTCAGCAGACTCACGTCAGAATAAAAACGCTGTTATAGACATCGTACATCATAAATTTGGTGTTATGTTAGGTTTTCGGTTATTCATCGTAGTAACTGCGAAATTGAAACACAGTCAATTTATTATGCGCGCGGTGTACTATTTCTCCTTTCTGAAACTACCGACAGAGCCGCATGCACTAAAATAAATTCCAATCGTTCGTATTTTGCCAAGACCTTGTGATTTTTCAAACGGCGACATCTTGCTTAAAAATAATCTCGAGTGCGAAAGGACAAATCAAGTTTAACAAATCCCAAGATCACAAAAATACGACTCCAATTTATTTATAGTTAGCAGTTTATCACGCAGTTTATATTATTTTAGAATAGTATTTTATCATTTTAGTAATCCTAATAGTAATTTCGAATCGAACGTGAGTAACGATGAGCACAATTAAATTATTACGACAAGACACTTTAGAATTTAGATGCTCGCATCGGTCATGAATTGAATATTTTACGCAACAGAAATCTCGTTATCCGTTTTTTTTTTAATTGCCAAGAATGTTGCGCGTAAATTTCCGATTCCAATTTTGAACCTCCTCCCTCTTAAAAATGCTGGCTGCGCTCCTGCTTATAAAAATAATGTCATTTTTTAATTCCGCCCCTTTGCCATATTTCGACGCTATATTGTTGTCAAATTTCATCAAAGCTGTTATTGCTTCTAGGAACAGTTTTAAATTAGCCAAGTCAGTATTTTGAAAAGTAATCGAATAGCTCGCGGAGCCCCTGGGTTACTCTCGAGGGGCCCTGGGGCTCCGTACGGAGCACTTTGAGAACCTATGGTCTAAAGAACAGGGAGGCATCAAATTTGAAGATTTAATGTTTTTAAAATCAATGTTCAACTGAAATAGTTCAGAAATTTTGATAAAAAATTTCGCAAACAAATTTGAATATTTCCTTCCTCGAATCTAGATCTGGAAATAGGATTGATTCTCGAATATATTCCATATTTGGCCATGGGTCGAAAGAAACCATGATATTACACAAAATATAACGCATCTCTAGGTCTCTAAGTACTTATTGTATCAAACACTGTCAAATTGTGCCCTGTGGGGCATGTCCCACTGAACCCCGGTCCATTGTTCCCCATAGGAAACAAATATTTCCAGATCATCCCACGGCGAAATTCGGAGGGCACATCCACTCGCTAACGTTATGAATATTTTAAAGTGGGCTAAAGCTGAAAAATGTCAGACGGTGGTTTGTCATGTTGGAAAGGCTAAAGTAGAAAAAAGAAAAAACTGGAACGGTGAAATTTTAGTTTCAACCTCTCAAAATCAATTTCACCTCATAGCTTGCGCCACTCTACCCGTCCGCTGTCCGTTCGCGGGGACTTTGTAACTCACCGAAGGGCGGATTGAAACATCGAACCGCGGACAGGATTGCGGATATAGTATCAGGGTGAGAACTGATTTTCCACTGTGCCCCATGTCCCAACGTGCCCCACCTTTCCCTACTTGAGAACTTGATGCCCTATGTATAAGAAGTAATAATATTAGTATACAAGTATAATAATGAAACTAGTGTTCCATGTTAACTGAAATTAAATGTTCAGTTTCAGAATTCATTTTGATCAATTAAAAATTTGACTTAATTTTCTAGAGAAAGAGAGAGAGATTTATTGCCACAAAAACAAAATCAATACTAATAAAAACATATTATGATAAAGAAAATATTTTTGGAGTAATAACAGTGATTATTGTTTCGTGCGGGTGGATGTGCAAGACCGATTAAGGTCATCTAGGTTCGCGACCCTTGTGTATATGCTGTATACGAGCTCATCATGGCAAAATATAGTATCATAGGTGAATGCAAATGAGATCTAATGAAATATAAAAAAATGAGTGAATGCTCAAATATGCTTTGGGGCTTCATTATTGAGGAAGTTGCTATTTCTGGCTATACTTTCGCAACGTCACGATGAAAAATATGCAGTTCCAGGGTTCATTACTGCTTGGATGCCAAATTATGATCTATTGATAATTCGACTAAATTTTCACTGATATGCTTTAGGGTTCATTATTGAGGAAGTTGCTATTTGTGACTATACTTCCGCGACGTCACGCTGAAAATGCTAATGCGTCTAAAGTTAATAGCAGTTTTAGAGCAAAATTGTACTTCATGAATGCAATCTGGCTTCCCAAAAGTTTTGAACCGACGATTCAGATATATTATACGAGATATAGACTATGCCTTCGTTTACGGCTGTTCCTGCTGTTGTAGTCTTCTAGTGTAGTCTGATGGTGATGCGATTCAGATAGGGTATCTGTGGATACTTTTAGCCTGTTAAAAATATTTGGTAATCGGCATATGGCAATAATAACAAAAAATAACGACGATTCTAAATAATATAATCAAAAACTTAGTTAATAACAATTGACGATGATTTTCAGTCTAGCAATCCACACAATGTAAGGTATTACTGAGGCTGACTAATGTACAGTGCATGAATTCTATCGGCTAAGAAAAGCAGAAATAATTTGAAAAGACAATTTAGACTCAAACTTTATGTGGTTGTTTTGACAGAACTTCGATCGACAGATTGTGTCATTTATTATCAGTCAAAATTGCAATTTGCAGCTGAAATCTAAATTTTATCACAAAAAAACGGAATCAAGTATGAACTGCTCAGTGAACAATTCCAACAGTTACTATACCTCCTTTGAAGATGTACTAATGAGAAATACTACGTGGACATTGTTGTTACAATAATTTTAATTTACATAACGTTCTGTCAGATCTACGTTCTTATTTCGAAGAGATTGTTCAAGCTTCGACTTGGAAAATGCACGGACCTTTTGCTGGCTTCGAATCTTCGATCTGTAATGAGTTTGACATTTGTTTTCACTGGCCTAGTTGCCTTATCTAAAATGGTCGCGGTGTTTATGTTTCATCGAAATATCAACAGCTCAACTTATATAGCTGATGTGCTTCTATCACAGTGGGCATTCACGACGGAGTATCTCATATTGTGGCTTCGTCAGACAATGTTTCACAGCGAACCATTTTTGAGGCATCTTTCATCAAAACCGTTGCATAATTTCAGTCGGTTTCAAGGATTTTTCATGTTATTTATTAATTTATTTCTGAGTATTGCGGTGGGATAAGAAGGCATACGCAGTAACGTAATAAGACTGACTTGTTTACCAACATGGATATCATTTTGTTTTCTTCTTTATCAAATTGAAACACAAATTTGTACTCTTGCATTGTTTATAATTCCATTATTTCGTCACAGAAAAACGTTGAAAAATTCACTCAAGGGTCAAAGTTTGCAACAGAAGTCTATTACCTTATTAAAAAGATCGATGATAATTACTCCTATAACAATTTTAAGCGACATTCTCGCATTTGTTGTGTTATCTCAATTCGGATTATCGGTGGTCTATAATGTGAATGTAGCTTTTAACTTGTGGTGTCTGCTTTTTTGCTTCGAAGACTGGCAGACAAGAATGTTGCCATGTTTTGCTTTTTGCAAATGTTGTCGCGTAAGACAACAAGAAAGTGATTTAAATACAAGCACTGCGACTAAATGTAAAACTGCTGAAGAAGTTGTTTAAATTTATCATCTAAACTTACGTTTTGGCTTGAGTTTGTAAAACAACTCGAATTTGGCTGTTAGATAGTTTACCAAATTTCATGCGAATTTTCCATATTTCGAAAGCCTAAAGCAGATAAAATGTTTATTTACTATCAATTTTGGTTCAATTTACTCTGTATAATATATGTGTAATATATTGCAAATAAAATATTTTGATTTTAAACTGAGTGTTACTATTTGATTTTTTCATACCTCATTCATTTCATGATTTACCCATTCAAAAGTGAGACAGACGTGTGCAACTTTCCATCGCCAGAAAGGTTGTGGTTTAGCAAAGCACGTTACTGTGCACCATGTACTGTCACCGCACAAAATATAATATGTTTGACGCGTAGTCTCATTTGTAAGTTACTCATTCATGCTGAAGATACAGCTTCCTTAATTTAATCAAAATCGGATTTTAAATTATCGTTAAATTAGATTTGTAATACACAAGTTTTATAATTATATAACGATGTTTGCTCCTGAAGTTGCCACCGTTGAAGATTACCTTAGGCGACGAAATTCGATCGCTTTGTTATTGCTTATGACATCACATAGATAACTAACAAGGTAAACATGACCTAATAACGTGCCCATTTTCGTCCCAGGCGATGGTAGCCTTGCGTACACGAAACTGTAAAGTTATTTATCCGAAATTATTATGTAGAAATGCAGAAAATACAAAAGATGAATGCTGGAAAGAACCTATGTTCACGATTGTGCCATTTCAGATTTACGAGAGCGCTTTCAGTAAAGGTAAAGTGTTGAATGCGGTAGACTTGTCGCAGCACAGCGGTCTTTGGTAAACAACATGGCGAGGCAAAGAGTTGAAATTTCGGCTGTTACTAGCTCGAAAGGTGAGTTTGATACTTTCGCCATTCATTGGTGTTTATGTTAATATTAATCTGCGAAAAACCACCAGTAGTGGTTTGCGAGCAGAGGCTCCCGTGATTAAGTCTAACAGTACCTAGGAGAAGAGTACAACAGCCCGAAAGTTCAATAGTCTGCTATCGTGTATTTTGTTTGTTAAGTTTGCCCAAACGTCATTTAATTGGGCTTGTGTTTTTGTGTGCGTGCTGGTGGGCAGGCACATAAGATACTTCTTTTGTTTAAAACTTTTTTATAGGTTTTGCTTGCCCTCCAGAATTCTTCATTTTTAATTTATGTTTGTTGTGGAGTTTTCGAAATAAACTATCTATCTAAGAAAAAAAAGGGACTGAGACAGACTCCGGTTAAGTTTAACCTTCGCATAAATCTGATATCCGTCACGTGGAATTAATTATTGCCGCACCACGTTTGTCGAAAATATAGCGGTATGGTTTGACGGAATACCACGTGACGCCGCACTAATAACAAAATTTAGGGTGAAATATCAAGCTTCATAGGCCTCAGAAATAATTAGGTCAAAATAAAAGAAATAGCTTTATATTGCCATCATCCGTTTTTGAGTTAAGTTTGGAAAGTAGGACTGAAGTAGCGGAAAAGGCGATTTATCACAATAGTAATTTAGGAGGGTTCCCGTACATTTGAACCCACGTACATTTAAACCCACGACAATTGCACCTTCATACCATTGCACTAATCTTCCACCACAAGGCTGTGTTGTTAAGGTATCAAGTAAATATTAAAAATTAAAGGCAAAAATAAATTTCACTCAATTTTAAATTAAGCCCACGCTGTATTGTATAAATCATTTTTGACGGTATTACCTGGACTCCGGGATTAAATTCCATTCAAAGGTTAGTCTACCCACTCTACTGCGTCTAGTGTTCGCTTACGTTTTAATTAGTAGTCCGAAAGTTTCGAATTAGAAATTAATGTTTGTATGTGTGGAAGTCTCGTATATTAAAGCCATTCTCACATTCACCAAGTATTTTAAATGCCAACGTAACTTGGTATCCATCTGATGCTTGATGCAATCGTTACATGTAACTAATTTTAGATTTTAGTTGACAGAAAGGCGAGTTAATAAATTTATTTCTTCAAAGCTCTCAAATTAAATTGTCTTTGATATTAGTTAACTGTCCTTTGGCTTCCTTAGGGCCATTCAGAATATTTAACCTCTTCCATCATACGAAATGTCATACCATGATGCACACACGTTGAACGTTTTTGGTCAGATTCGACATCATTTGCCGTACTGACAACGTAAACAGGACTGTGGGATCAAGTTTGGCAAGCTTTCACCGGAGCTGTATTTTCAATTTCCACTAATCGAAGTTGTGACCTCGTCGTTGTCGTAATTTCAGACTTCATAATGAGAAAAAGTCCAAACATCCCTGAAAAACATAGAGGGTGGTTACTTTAGTAAGTTCAATACAGTGGTGGGATTCAAATTTTTTGTCAGGCGTTTCCCTCACAAAAGTTCTCTTTTTTATCCGGTTCTATTACAAACAGAACATTGACAGTAACCATTGAGGTGTAGTAACCAGTAATGCTAACCGGTTCCCTGTTCTCAAAAAACAGTAAAATTTTGTGAGACGGTTCTATAGAACCGGTGCGAATCGGCTGAATCCCACCACTGGTTCAATATCTTATTATTAAACAAGACATACAGCAAAGTTTTTTTTTCATCAGGAAATGTGCGGAAAATGTCAAATGGGATAAAATGGATGATTTCAATTGTGATTGTCTGTATAATGGTTGGAGCAACTGTTGCGGTAATATATTATGTATTAGGTAAGAAGATATTGCTATAGTTATTTTTAATCTAGGTAAAACAATTTATTTTTATCATCATTCATAAAATATTTATATTGGTAAATTGTAATAGTAATTGGACATAACGATCGTTTCAATATTATGTTGTTATTGTTATTATTTGTCTCCATCATTTTTAAAAAATCGCTTTTCTCTTCGAATACTGGACCAATTGCTTTGAAATTTTCAGTGGTTAAAGATAAATGTTTTTTCTAGAAGGCTATTACTTTTTGTTGTTGCTATGACGTCATCAAAATTATTGCCATTGGGTGGCGCTACGTGTGCATATATTTGAGCATAGCTCTCTTGTTTTATTGTATGGTACTAATGCAAAATGACGTGCAACCTTCGACTTGGTACAACGAGCCAGCTATCTTTAGAATTAAGATTGACAGAATAACAAAGGAATGATACATGCTTAAAATTTTAATAGATGAGAAAGTATTGCTACTAAGTATGTGAAGACATATTCAGTATATTCCACAATTGTAAATTTGGTGTAATACATATTGTTACAACATTAATGAATTATCCTTCATATATCACCATCCTTCATGTGAAAATCATTTATTCCTACAAATAACATTTTCGCCTTGTGGTATTTAAATTTCTCAAGTAGTAACATGTCACACAAAGAATTGAATAAAATAATTAGTAACTTTTAATTTTTAAATATCAAAATCATAATTGACCTACTTATTAACAATTTACCAAGGCCACCTGATGATCATCTTTGGCTGTTTTTATAATTAAAGAATTTGTTCTAGATGACGGAATAAAAAGAAATTTCCATCAATATATATTCAATGAGTGTGATAAACAAAAAATAAACAAAGTTAAGATGAATAGTCATTTGATAGGTTTTCTATTTTTACAGTTTTTAGAAATAAAATGAAGGTCATTTTAGTTATACTATGACGCTTTAAAGTTTAAATGCTCTAAATCAGGGATGTGCAACATTTTTTGTTGGTGGACCGTATAACCAACTCCAGACGTCTAGCTTGGCCACACAAATAATTTGTTTATCCATGCTTGGAAGGCAAGAAGAAAAGACATTGCGTATTTTGCTTAAGCTTGCAGCAATAAGGACGCTGGAAAAAACGGCGAAATATTTAACACAGCGACAAGAACAAAAAACATATGTATTTTTACCCACATGAGCAACTTTTGAAACATAAACTGTCGGATGTTAGCAAGGGCCACACTAGATGGCTTGGCAGGCCGGGTTGTGGCCCGCCTGCCGTCTGTTGCACACCCCTGCTCTAAATAATAATGTTCGAATTAAAACATCCCAAATTGGTCCCAAAATCAAAAAGTTACTATATCGTATATGTAACTGAGTTCAAATCGAATCAATTTCAATTCGGATACAAATGATTAAAATTATTTTCACTCAAAAATCAGAAGATATTTAATTTACCGCAGGCTAGTTTTTTCATGGACTGTGTTTCTGATTAGTTGTACTGATGTCATGAATTTTTCTTACCTCCTATTCTTATTAAAGAATTGTATACTATAATCCATCTTTAAAATCCCAGGTACAGAAGATCCATGTACAAAAATATTGAAGTCGATGAGTGAACGAAAGATAATTCAAGGAGTAGACATGAACCCAATGGCAATGGCAGCTTGTAGATGTATGTAACCAAATAATACGTAATAAAAATAATACAAGGGTGAATTAATTTAATTTGAGAATTCAATGAACAGATGAGCTAAGAATGCAATTTCACCCTGATGAAAATAAAGTAGGCCTACTCGATTTATCAAATTATTTTTTACTACAGGATACTGGGTGTCCAAAAAATTTCGCCTAATTTTTTTGTGGTAACAATTAAAAATTTCTTCGTCTTTGTTTATTAATAGTTCTTTATGTGCTTGTAATTTTCATTTATCATACAATAAAATTTTTTTTTTAACTTACAATTGTTATTACTATAAAATTTGGCGAAATCCCTATTGTTGTGGGGTCAGGACCAATTTTTTTGGGAGCTCTGTATAATGTGTGGTAATTAAGATAAATGTAGATAACTTAATATGGCAGGGAGACTTAGAATTGATGCATTATAGTAAGCATTAGGAATCAGCTTTGCACTTTCGAGAACCCTCTGGGAATAACTATGTTTGAAAGGATTGCTGGACTGGTGCTCCCGAAGTATGCGAACCAAGATGGCGGACATCGGAACGTAACAGGTTAGGGTTAGGCGATAATTTTTTTCCAATTTTCCTTATTTTAGTCCTATTATCAGTTCGAAGACTAGCCAAGAGCCTCCCGTAGTATTTATACCTAAAATCATGGCCTAACCCGAACCTAGTACAAATATTACATTCCGATGTCCGCCATCTTGGTTCGCATACTTCGGGAGCCCGCTGGACTCCTAGCTAATTCTAGAGTAGTTCATTTAACAGCTAATAGTTGCAGCTTCCTCTATCTTGAAGTCTATGCGTCGAAAAGGAACAATTGATAAATATGAAAATCCTATCTTGACATGGATTGGTAACTAAACAAGGAGCCGTGGTTCACCATATGATTAATTCGTCTTATCAATTTACCTCTCTTCGAATAAAAATGAAAAATCTATTATAAAAACCTACCAATGTTACAGTGAAATTTTGTGAAGTTGACTTATCAGAATGTCCGATTTCTTGTCCATTTTCTTATGAAACTGACGATAAAACACAATGTCCGAAAAGCTGCGAGTGTGCTACAAGTGGAATATACCAAGGGGATATAAGATTTGGAGAAGATGAAGTTGATAGAATGATGACAGTGAGAAATTTTGATATGCAACTTAAAGGTTATAACTATTATTGCCAAACATTTTGACATCTATAAGTATTACAATACAGGTGGCCACACAAAACAACCCCTAAGTTTCTGTTTGTATATGTTTTAATACAGTGTTCTCCAATCACAGACTTCCAAGTGGGCCACAGTTCAGTTGGGATGGGATCCTGTGACAAATTGATTTTAATGTGATTTCATTCGAATATT
Source organism: Styela clava (assembly GCF_013122585.1). NCBI lineage: Eukaryota > Metazoa > Chordata > Ascidiacea > Stolidobranchia > Styelidae > Styela > Styela clava. The sequence goes on along the minus strand of NW_024102831.1, from coordinate 11,175,818 downwards.
TTTTTTTTTTAAATTAAACACCCTCTTCTCAGTAGTTTCATTTTTGAGAAGGTTATTTGAGGTAGCAGGATGTTTTCACTTTCTTGTCCATGAATTGCGGATCAAAGTGGTATTTGACTTTTTATTCCTTGGCTTGCGTTTAAATACCATAGAAAGTGATAAAAGGCATAATAGCCTCGAGTCCGTCTATTTTTGGACCGGTGAACAGAGGGAACCAAGGGCAAAAGCTTCCATAAGGGAGCCATGATCCAGAAATGATTGGGAAACACTGATTTAACTCAAAGGTTTCAGCAATCTAAAACGCTTAGCACGAAAGTTATGTTTTTTCTAGAATATGTTTCAAATGACCTTCTTGACATTGGATACATTGAATCCATATATATGATTGAATAGATTAAAAGCTTTTTATTCACAATAATGTGGTCAAAATAAGTGAGTATCGTGTATGGTATTTACAGAGATATGGTCATAGAGAAGAAGAAGAGTTCTCACTATTTTTTGGAACAGCATTTGAAATCTGGAATCAAACAATTGTGAATGGAAGAATGAAGGTTCCTTATAAGATGAGCCCTAATGTGTGTAAGATAATTTTTACATTTTGTGAAGAAAAGATAAACAAGGTCAGAGCAATATTTGTGAAGACCTCATTGGCAATTTAGAATGTGTAAGTACCGGTATGGCTCGACTCTATATTCGACATAACAAACGATAAAATAGTTGATAAAACAAATGAATATGATAAATGATCTTACCTAATACCTTACAAGTGTTGGGTGGCTAAAAAACCCGAAGTGACTTGAGTTACCCAAATGGGATGACTCAGACTCATCATTTTGTAACCACCAGTGAGAATTAACTCAGTGATTGGCTCGACTTCAGTGATTTTTTCAAAATTCCAGTGTACTCAACACTCGATGCTTGGAATCTTGTGGTGGAAGATTACGGTAAAAAATCATGCATTGATTTGATACATTGGACAGATGAAAACGATTATTTGAATGTCGTGGAAACTGTCAATTGTGCGTAAGTGAACGTGATATTAATTTGTATAGGGTGGCTTGTGTAGTTCTTATTCAGGTGCCATGACAGATGTCTGAAATTTTCATAAATTTTTTTGCATGTAAAACTTTGTGAAGCTATTATAGTATCTGGCAGAAATAAAACTACATTTTGGTTCGTGAGAAAAAATGGAAGCTTCAAAAATCTAGATATCAAAATAAATCCTAAAAGTACTCATTGGTACTGAGTTAGGATGACTGGAGTTGATATTTAGAATTTACCACCCTTTTTGTTTTGTAAAGTTATCACAGTTTGTTGCCACAAGGTGGTTCATGTAACAGAAAGTCTGATAAGGCCAGCCTGCTATCTACCATTCCGAATCTATACATCAAGATTAAGTAAATGATAAAAGGGAGGTGGAATGTGATATTTATTATGTTACTGTGATTTCCACATCATAATCATTTAATGTAAATTTAAATATTCATTGATCTACAATGTCATATTCATATAGATCCATAAAAAGTATGTCTCATCTCAGTACTGCCTACCTATTACCTAATTTATTTACAAGTTTTGGAAAGTGAACCTGAGATTTCAAACTTTGATGCAATCTTAGTCAAGGTGAACACTAACTATTGACCACTGTACCCACTCAGTCCATAAAAATTTATCCTCCAATCTTATTTGAATATTTTTCATTTTAGATCAGCAGTGGGTCGTGGTTTTGGCAGTCAAATGTTGGAACTTGGAGTTGGATGTGGAATACGTGCAACAATACAGCATGAACTTATGCATGCTTTCGGATTTGATCACGAACAATCAAGACCTGACAGAGATCTTCATGTTACTATACATCCAGAAAATATTGAGCCATGTAAACAACTCTTGTTTAAAATCACTTATGATGACTTATCACTTGTGATCACGGCGCGGCGGTGTGGCTCAACGGGCTAAGCGTTAGGAATACGCTCGCCACCGCACCTCTAATTACTCTGCGTGGGTTCGCAGGTTCGAATCCCATGCAGGGATGGTTATGTGCGAGAGGATTGCTGGACTCCTCGCCGTCGTTGGGTGGTTCACGTAACCGCTGGTCGGTTACGGCTTCCTCCACCACCAAGTCCATGCTTCCAAAAACAAATAATACAGTAAAACTAATCCCATACCCGAATGATAACCAGACGAGAGGCCGTGGTTTGCCATATGGATAAGCCGTCTTATCGGCTTTCCTTCTCCCCCGGGATAAATATGTAAATCCTATCCCTATCCTATGATGCAATAATCTAGCCAAATAGAATATGAATGATAAAATAATAATAAAGTTGGTTTTTACAAATTTATCATCACTTTAATGCGACCCATTTTTATCGCTCGCCACTTATACATTGAGAACCACTGTGACGTATAATAAGTGAGAAGTATTGGGCTTCATGCTTCCCCTTTTATTGAATCTCCACTTCTTCCAACAAAAAAAGTGCTGTAACCACTCAGATTCTTGGGAGCCAGGGCTTCGGAAACAAAGAGTCTCATGCGGCCCCGGATGATGCCCCACACCGTCCTATTTTGAAAATAATATAGTTTTATTTACTTGAACTCAAATATTTCTATTTCAGACTATCTTCACAATTTTGATAAACTGGAAGAACGCAAAGTTTTAGATCTTGGAACAGAATATGAAAAACGATCCGGTTTGCATTATGGTAGTGATGATTTTGGCATAAATGGAGCAACGAGTATGACTTTGTAAGTAAAGTATAAAAATCTTCCCGTAGCATATTGAGATGTATTCGATTTTTTAGATGAAAGATGTTGATATAAGAAACAATAGCAAGAATTATCTGTAACGATTCGTAGTTTATATGATTAGTTAGGACTTCTTCAAAAACAGTTAGAATTTTACTTTCAACATTGCAGATTGGTGAGTGCTTTTTGGGGTGTGCAAAAAGTCAAATAAAATCTTATTCGTTAGTTCTGCTTGTGCATGGTTAAAGTTATTTCATCTGGAAGCATACAATTAAATTGACAAGAAACAGAACAACAGTTCATCTCAAATTTCTTCGTCGGGCTCTGTGGTTGGTCTGGGTGGTCAAATGCACTTGTATCTTTGATTTCCCTATGTTTGCAGTTTCAAATCCTGTCGAGTATAATCATGTGAAAGAATTGCTATTCCTCGCTTTCACTGATTAAAAATGCAATACCTATTCTGTTTTGGAAATGTATTTTGACTAATGTGCTAAGCTGATCTTAATTTAACGGCCTCTCGTTCGGTATCCATTCAATGTCGGGTATGGAATTACCGGTAGTTAGTTATTTGTTTTCAGAAGAATGTACTTGATAATGCAGGAAGCCGTAACCAACCAGCTGTAACTGGAATCAGCCTGCTGTGGCGATGCGTCCAGCTGTTCCTGCAAGGGATTCGAACCTGAGAACCCACGCAGGGTAATCAGAAGTGCAATAACAATCATGTTGTAAACGCTAAGCACAGTCTGCAAACCAACTAGCAGCTTTGCGTTATCAATTACCGGTTGTTGTTTGTAATTATGTATTTGTCGTTTATTGTCAGTAAACCTGGAGAAGAAGTGATTATAACCAGAACAGAAGAGCGCTTACTTACTGAGGAGGATTTCAGAGAATTAAACATATTATATAGATGCAAATTAGAAAGTGATGGACCGGTAGTAGGTAGACTTTGAGTTATAAATATACACGGTGTTATGAAGTCTTGCTTTGAAATATGTGAAATATCCTTGATGTGATTCGAGGACTAATTATGGCATATGCTTGTGCATTAAATGAAGCGAGAAGCCCTGCATAAACACTAATTAAAATAAAAACAGTGCTAAGTAACATATTCATCACAGCATTTGAGATTTTTCAACTCACAGGTTCATGGAAACAATGGGCATCATGGTCAGAGTGCTCAGTGTCTTGTCTGATAGGATATTGTCTGAAATCAATTTTTGGGTAAAAATGAAATCAATTGGTTGGTAAAGGGTTAATAATCTTTACTGTTTTGTTTTAGATACAATGATAAGTTAACATAAAAAAAAAAACAGAGTGCTAAGTAACGTGTATTCATCACAAGATTTTTTTCAAGTCAAGATTTTTCATCTTACAGGTTCATGGAAACAATGGGCGTCATGGTCAGAGTGCTCTGTTTCATGCCTGAAAGGATATCAAACCAGATCTCGGGACTGTTATGATCCGAGTGGTGTGAAAGTTGGCAATTGTGAGGGCGGTACTTTTGAGTACAGAGACTGTGATTCGGGAGAATGTCCTCCACCAGATGGGATTTACGATGAATGGACTGAATGGGGTACTTGTGGGAGAGAGTGTGGTATTGGGGAAAAACGGAGGTGAGAATTGAATTGTTTTGTAATAATAAGTGTCATCAACTTTTATGACGAATAATAGCATGAAGTTTGATTTTCTTTAAGAGATTTTACTTTGAGGTGGTGATTGTCAAATAAATAAAATTTTAAATATTCTTACAATGGTTTTCAACCTTTTTGGTAGAAAAGGAAACATATCAGAGGCTTTAAATAGATATAAACCAAACCCAATACTGACAAAACTAAATGATCTTTAAAGTTCAACAATATCGAAATATTTAAATACATATTATAATTAGCATATTCATATACATATTATAATATAGACTAAATTTCCCAATTTCAGATTTTTTCCTTTTAAGATATCGCAGTTGTCCTTTGAAGTACAAAAATGGCTGTAAAGGTGTTTTTGGCATACACCATATTGAAGAACAGAAGACATGCCAGTTGAAAACATGTGATGGGTCTCGTAAGTATTTAATTGTATTTGAGAGATTTTTAAACTTTTTAACTTATAATCATGTTTGCCTTATCATTTTTAGCCATGCAACCGATACCTACAGAATGGGGAAGTGAGTGGATTCGATCAACGTGTGGCGCTACATGTGGGGGATCACGTGAATCACTCCATTTACGGTGTCACTGTGTGAGTAGTGGATTTTGTGCTGATAGGATAGAGGATAGAAGTTACATATTTATCCCGGGGGAGAGGAAAGTCGATAAGACAGCTTTTTCATATGGCGAACCACTGCCTCTCGTCCGGTCACCAGTCCAGGTCGGGTATGGGATTAGTTAGCCAAGTATTTATTTTCGGAAGCATGGACTTGATGGTGGAGGAAGCTGTAACCGACCAGTGGTTACGTGAATCACCCTACGGCGGCGAGGAGTCCAGCAATCCTCTCGCACATGATCATCCCCGCCTGTGATTCGAAGCTGCGAACCCACGAAGGGTAATCAGAGATGCGGTGGCGAGCGTATTCCTCATTTGCCAAGTCTAGGCTCGGCGGTGTGGCGAATCGTGTTAAATGTTAGGAATACGCTACCCTGCGTGAGTTAGCGAGTTTATATTCCATGCAGGGATAGTTATTGTTGGGCTCCTTACCGCTGCAGGGGGTTCACGTAACGCTGGTTGGTTACGACTTCCTCCATCATCAAGTCCATGCTTCCGAAAACAAATAACTGGCTAACTATACCTGTACCCGACATGGACTAGTATTCATACCAGAGGCCGTGGTTCGCCATATGATTAAGCCGTCTTATCGGCTTTCCACGCCCCAAGGATAAATATGTAAATCCTATCCTGTCCAAGTGCTTGAGTTTTGTTTTATTAAAGTGTGCCACTGTCAACTTGTCTTTTCTAAACTGTAATGTCAAACCTGTAACCTGTAATGTTCAACCTATACTCAGTAGCACATAATTTATTTTCACTGACTAAGATGGGATTTTCATATTTATCCTGGAGAAAAGGAGAGCTAATATGGACAACTTAATCACATGGCATACCACGACTGTCGTCTGGTACCCGTCCATATCAAGTATGGGATTAGTTAGCCAGTTATTTGTTTCAAATGCATGGACTTGAGAGTAGAGGAAGTTGTAGCCGACCAACAGTTACATGAACAACCCTGTGGCACTGTGGAGTCCAAAGGATTCAAACCTGTGAGCCCATGCAGGGTAATCAGAGTTGTAATGGCAAGCTTATTCTCAACGCTCATTATGCGCCATTGCCAATCTCATGCATCAAGGGTTTCTAGTCTCGAGAAGTGAGTTTTGCTGATCTCTGAGGGATTTCATGTTACCTTGTTTGTGCAAGTTCCTGTGAGAAGTATGCCCATGGATGATATTGCAATGATGTGTAAATCACAAAAAATGTACAGAATGTTCCATGTTGCAAATCAAATTGGTGAACAAGACTAAATCTATTTGTTCAGGGTCCTGGCATTTGTCATATTTATAACTGTGATCCAGAATACTCATTCACTGAGACTGCTGAAGATTGGGACCCTATGTCGCTAATGAAGTGGGTGCATGCGCACTGAACCATGTGAGGGAGATAATTCAGAGCAAAGTGAGATTTTATTGTTTTGAAACTTTTAAATATATGAAGAGATTCATTTTTGAATGATTTATGTTTTGTGCTGATATCTGAATGAGAATTTTCATACAGTTATATTGCAATAAGAAATATCAACTCATTTGACTCGTATTTTTGACACCTATTCACGTCTACCACTCTGGGCAAGGCCCTGTACTATCAGCCATTGATAACTAATGATATGCGCTCACCACCGCACCTCTAATAACTCTGCATGGGTTCGCAGGTTCGAATCCCATGCAGGGATGGTTATGTGCGAGAGGATTGCTGGACTCGCCGTCGTTGGGTGGTTCACGTAACCGCTGGTCGGATACGGCTTCCTCCACCACCGAGTCCATGCTTCCGAAAACAAACAATATAGCTAATCCCATACCCGACTTGGAATGGTAACCGGACGAGAGGCCGTGGTTCGTCATATGGATAAGCCGTTTATCGGCTTTCCTCTCCCCGGGATAAATATGTAAATCCTATCCTATGCAGAAACTCATTATTTTGTAGGACTGGGTATTTGAATATCGCTGTAACTCAGTTGAGGTTCAAAGAGTGGAATGGATGGTCTTATTTAGTTGCTATGTTTCTTTTGTGAATACATTTCGATTATATGCTCATCAAATTTGTAAAAATTATTTTGGAGTATCTGATATTTGATCTGTTCATTCAGTCAACACTGAAATAATTTAACAGGATTACATATTTATTGTAAGGGAGAGGATCAAAACTATTTTTTCAGTCGGTTACCAATTTAGGTCAAATATTGTACCGATTCATGTTATTTAAATCCAATGATTGACTTTTTTAACTGATTGAAACATTTAATTTCTTTTATTTTCAATTATATAGATAGGCTTACCATACGTCCCGCTTTAGCGGGACAGTCCCGCTTTTCAGCGTTTTGTCCCGCCGTCCGATAAGTCAGTCAAAAGCCCGCTTTTTCAGCATAATACACAAACATGTTCTCGTTACTGTTGTTTCTGTGTAGCGCAGCGCTAGCCTACTTACTGAAGGTGAATGCGTTCGTTTCCCGCTGATTCCCATTGATGGCAGACGTATCGCATGTAAAACCAATACTAATTAGTCTAAATTCGAATTATTTGTACCGGTATCGTTAACGTCAATTCCTTCCTATTTTTCGAACTGAACCCGATATTTGGACAGAATATGCGCATGAAATTTCGATAACAATATGGTCAATAAAGACAGCCGAGCTTTAAATGTAGGAATGTATGTCGTAAAATCGGAAAATGTGAAGTTATAAAATCACAGCTAAGGAGTCGTTGTCTTTCGAGGTGTCCCGATTTGAAGTCACAAAAATATGGTAACCCTATATATAGGTGTATTGAAAATGTGGCGGGTTAACAATAATTATTTGTGATCTGCATTTCAGTAGTTGCATGAAGCTTAAAGGTAAATTTTTGACTTTGTTATGTAAGGGGCTTTGCTTTTTTGCATTCACAGGACTTTTTTTACATTTAATTGTATATTGAAGTTTATACATATAACAGGGTACATATGTATTGGGAAAAAATGCTATTTTCTTATCATAAAACTTTTCCATTCAGCTTCAGTTACAGAAGCACCAGAAGTTATTCAGCCAACTTTATCAACATTATCCCCTGATCAGTATCCGAAGCCGTCATCATCCAGTCCTGAGTCTGTTAGTATGTGGTCTGAATGGGGGCCGTGGAGTGCATGCGATAAATCTTGCGGAGACGGCCACCAGTCCAGGTTTGTTTTCTACTTAGTGTCTTGAAGTTAGGATAGATTTACATATTTATCCAAAGGAGAGGGATGTCGATAAGTCGGCTTTAACATATGGCGAACCACGGCCTCTCGTCTGGTTACCAGTCCAGGTCGGGTATGGGATTAGTTAGCCAGTTATTTTTGTTTTCGAAAGCATGGACTTGATGGTGCAGGAAGCCGTAACCGACTGGCGGGTACGTGAACCACCCTATGACGGCGAGGAGTCCAGCAATCCTCTCGCACATGATCATCCTCGCACGGGATTCAGACCTGCGAACTTACGAAGGGTAAGCGGAGATGCGGTGGCAAGCGTATTCCTAACGCTTAGCACGATGCGCCACACCGCCGATAGGATTTACATATTTATCCGAGGGAGAGGGATGTCGATAAGTGGGCTTTATCATATGGCGAACCACGGCCTTTGGTCCGGTTACCAGTCTATGTCGGGTATTCGAATCAGAGTTATTTTATTTGTCATTTCAATAAAAAAAAAATGCCGCATTAAAGTGTCTGTAATAAGCACAATTTTAAAATGACAGATGATGTGAGGGACGGATTGCTTGGTCATCGAATCTACAACACTTTGCAATTAGTTAACCAGTCATTCGTTTCGGAAGCATGGACTTGATATAAAATGTGCCTGTTTGGATATACTACACAAAAGTTAGATTCATTCATGTAAGGCAAACATGCTTTTGTGCCAAAGTGGATAAAATGGGCGCATCAGATTTGAGGTCTTAATCTTAATGGTGTGGCGCATCGCGCTATGCGTTAGGTATACACTCCCCACGACACTTCTGATTTCTCTGTGTTGTTTCGAATATTTGAATCCCATGCGGTGATGGTTATGTGCGAAAGAATTACTGAACTCCTCTTTGCCGTAGGGTGGTTCACGTAACGGGTGGTCGGTTACGGCTTCCTCCACCATCAAGTTCATGCTTCTGAAAAACAAATAGGTAACTGATCCCATACCAGACATGGAATTGGACGAGACGCCGTGGTTTGCCATATGGATAGGCCATCTTATTGGCTTTCCTCTCCACCGGGATATATATATATATGTAAATCCCATCCTATCCTTCCAGCACTGATTTCTTAATTCAGATCGCGACAATGCTCAGATTTCAATTGTGACGGACACGGATATGAAATGATGGTTTGCTTCGTAATGTCATGTCCAGGTTCGCCTTTTGGTAGGTTTAAAAATTTGTTTTAAACCCTTTGGTATATTTGAATTCTGGATAATCAATAACCAGTGTCACAAATGTCATTGCTTGATAACCTGTATTGGTTTTTTGCACAGTCTTGAATTATATAACATGGATAAGATAGTAAGACGTGTTTCTATTTCATTTTATGAATATGAAAAGTTTTATATTTTAACCCTAGTACCTGAAGTGATTCAGCCGACGTCTTCAACTTTGTCCCCAGATCTGGGACCCAATACCCAGACCCCTGGCCTTCAGTTCCTGGTCCTCAACCACAATTTCCTGACCCCTGGCCTTCAGTTCCTGGTCCTCAACCTCAATTTCCTGACCCTTGGCCTTCAGTTCCTGGTCCTCAACCTCAATCTCCTGACCCTGGCCTTCAGTTCCTGGTCCTCAACCACAATTTCCTGACCCTTGGCCTTCAGTTCCTGGTCCTCAACCTCAATTTCCTGACCCTTGGCCTTCAGTTCCTGGTCCTCAACCTCAATTTCCTGATCCATGGTCTTCAGGTCCTGGTCCACAACCTCAATTTCCTGACCCTTGGCCTTCAGTTCCTGGTCCTCAACCACAATTTCCTGACCCTTGGCCTTCAGTTCCTGGTCCTCAACCACAATTTCCTGACCCTTGGCCTTCAGTTCCTGGTCCTCAACCACAATTTCCTGACCCTTGGCCTTCAGTTCCTGGTCCTCAACCTCAATTTCCTGATCCATGGTCTTCAGGTCCTGGTCCACAACCTCAATTTCCTGATCCATGGTCTTCAGTTCCTGGTCCACAACCTCAATTTCCTGATCTATGGTCTTCAGTTCCTGGTCCACAACCTCAATTTCCTGACCCTTGGCCTTCAGTTTCAGGCCCTCAGTCCCAATTTCCAGACCCGTGGCCCCCAGTTCCTGGTCCTCATCCGCAGTTTCCTAACCCTCGGCCCCCAGGTCCTGTTATACACCCACCACACCCCATATCTTCACCATTTGCCCCTAATCCTGGTCTTCCAAATCCTACTATTTGGCCTTCTTTAACTGACTCATCATGGCCCGCAGTTACTGTTGAACCAGTTGGGACATGGTCAGATTGGGGGCCATGGGGTCAATGCGACAAAGTGTGTGGAAATGGACATATGATCAGGTTAGTGATCTTTGTAATAATTTGTGGTTTCCATGATGACTTGGGCATGTTACTGTGAAGAAATACGTGGGATAAGATCAGATAATGTATTCATTAATTGTTCAATATGATACATCTCATTGAACCTAGGAAATAGGGATTTTTCCTATTCATCTTGGGGTAGGGAAGCAAGCATGATGATAAAATAATATGGTGAACACAGACTTTTGTCCCGTCTCCAGTACAATATCCATCATAGATATTGAGATGCCTGGAAGCGATATCTTACTAGCATATGAATCCTGTGTTGTAGTAAAGATCATTCATAGGTATCCTTCATGTCTAGGGGTTCCCAAACTTTTTGATATCGTTACCCCTAAATTGAACCACCAAAATTCCAATTACCCCTTCCATATACTTACAGCAGTAATATTGTTATCACTTTTTCTTTGACCAAAAATGGCGATAATACTGACACACCTGTTGCACTTTCCGATCCGACTTCAAGGTGCTAAAGTTGCGCTAGATCTGCATTTTAACCTACAATATGTATTACAAAGTACCGTTATTTTTTTTACAAACCGTGTGATTGACTAGATGCGAGCATTGAATGTCCAGCTTATCCACAGACTATTCAAAAGTACAGGGGTTATGAAAGAAATCATGAAAAAACGTGAACTTTTAGATTACCCCCTAAAAATTGCCAAATCACCCCTTTGGGGGTAATTACCCCCAGTTTGGGAACCACTAAATCTAGACTCTATATCAATTTACTTTTATAAGTTAATGCCCTCCTTATCAATTTATTGGCTATTGACTGTATTTTTCATTACCCTGTTCTTCATACCAGAACACGTAACTGCTTGAATATATATGCACTGGAGTCTATTATGATTTGCTGCCTTGCCTCATAGAGCCGTGTCCAGGCCCACCTGCTGGTAAGTTCGAAGAATGGTTTATACATATAATTACAAGGTGTACATTCATGTATAGCTCCTAAAAGTAAAAATAATTGCGACATTTGTGTCAAAACAGCTGTTAAACAAAGAACACATATTACGTCACAATGTAAAAGTGTTGATTACCGATGGTTGATCGTGTTGCGCAATCTGTGACGTCAGTCCCTTTCTTTTTAGCCACACCTCGTACATGAGTATCTTGAAGTATGTGTACCAGGTTAGGGTTAGACCATAATTTTAGGTACAAATACTACGGGAATCACTTGGCTAGTCCCCGAACTCGTAATAGAACTAGAATGAGGAAAATTGAAATAAAATTATGGCCTAACCCTAACCTGGTACACATATTACGTTCCGGTGTCTCCCATCTTGGTTCACATACTTCAGAAGTACTCACCTTGCACCAAGGAGAGTTATACTGTTCTATGACTTGCAACCTGGAAACGTATTTTTGAAGATTCCCAATGCTCAGTTATCCTTTGGTCTGCTCGAAAAAGACAGTAATGCAATAAATTTCAGAAAAGATGCAGTTCAAAGGCTTGCAAATTTGATATGCCCAGATGCAGATTCCATTTAATCATTATTAATGATATGCTCATGTTTAGAATGTGTTTTACAACTTGTAGCTGTTATTACTTATCGATTTTAATTTGTCTGTATGTTTGTCTGTCTGTTAGATCTCGCGATATCTCACGAAAGCGAGATTAAATCTGCGCTGATTTTGTTTGTGCATTCATCATATCTCGGACCAGAAGCCTATTGATTTTGGGCGAATTATGTCGTATAATTAGCGAGTTATTAATAAATTATTGATGGGACACAAGGTGTCACTATGGAGAAAGAGCGCTGTTTTGGGGATCCCCTAACTTTCGATCGATAAGTCTTCGGTCTCTGACCGATATTCTCGTTTAACTTGTACGATATTATCAAAATTTTACAATAAGTTCAAATAGGCTCTGAATTTATACAGTTAGGGTTGCAATTGGGAAAAGCTTCAATGTTGAGATCAACTCAACTAAATTATTTTGACCCTTTTGTCTTCGTATGTATATTGCAATGGTTTTTCATAAACCATGTACTTTTTATCATTCATTTTATTGAAAACGGTATATTTTATCATGTATGATGCAGCGCACTGGTAAATTACAGAAGATCTGTACCATTATGGAACTGTGTCGTATTTATATATGTTCATTTTTTAGATGATTTCTCTGAATATGGAGATTATGTTTCTGACTACTTCGGAGAGGAAGACCCATCTTCCACTCCTCTGCCTAATAAGGACTTATTCAAAACTACATGGTTGAGATTTAAAAACTTTTGTCCGCATGGGAAATTAATGACTGGCTATTTCAATGATGATAAATTTGAAGATTTTCTTTGCTATTATAAAGATGGAAACATGTGAGTATCCTGCTAATGTGAATCATGCTTGATTATTTAATGTCAGAAATTCCCGTTAACTGTGTGGAAGTGCCTAGAGCAGTGGTTTTCAACCGTTTCTGTGGCTTAATTACATTTCCATGCCAGGTTAAAACTACAAGAATTGACACTTTCAAAACTAAATTTAGCAATAACTCTTGCAATTTTCAATAGATTTGTGGCCCACCTGAAATCGTTAATGTGGCCCAAGAGTGAGCCATGGCCCACTGGTTGAGAACCTGGGCCTAGAGCAGGGTTTCCCAAACTGGGGTCCGTGACAACTGCAGATGTCCGCAACGACATGAAAATGTCAGATCGATATTTAATGATTGATTTCAATTAAAGAGAAATTGCACATTTTTGGTTGGGCGTTGCGGACGAATATCCATTGCTCTCAAAAGGCAATTAAAATCCTTTTGCAACAACCTACATTCCTGAGGCAGCATTTCCACTCGTATAATATGATGATAAAATACAGGCCGACCCTTGCCGTCCGATCTGTAGGTTTGCTTGTCACAAATTGCTCCGAGAATCGAAAAATTGTGCAGTGAAAAGCAACCTAATTCATCACATTAATGTCGTTTGTGTTGTAAATGAAACATTATCTTTGCTCTTTGGCACTGAAATTGATACGGCAAAGCGTACGGGGGTTCCGTCAAAATTAGGATTCTCATATAGGGGTCCGCGGCCCAAAAAGTTTGGGAAACAATGGCCTAGAGGTGAAAGCCTCAGAGCTTAGACTCAACTATGCTGGAATTGCAAGTTACACAACTCTGGTTGAAATCCCATGCCCATGTCACCAAGCCTAAAAATCTGTTCTGTCATTGGAATTTCGCTCAAACAGGAATAGTAGCTTCTTACATATTGTTAGATATTCGAAGCTTTTGTACAGTGCCTTGTTCGCAGCAAAAGACGTGATAAGCATTGTATAAAAAAGACTGTAAGCAACATCTCTTCACCTATCTCTGTGCTATGTGCAATTCACTTATGTTGATGTTTTGTGCACCATGTGATGTAATAAACTTAGTTTTCAATTATGTTCCTCCACTAATTTTGCACTTTACTCCTAACGAGTGCTGATATTTGTGTTATTTATATATACATCCCAACATACGAAAACGTATTATTCACCGCTTGTGTTATTGAATCTAACTTCTGTTATTTCTTTAGAGGGCTGTATTTTTCATCCAGAAGTGGAGTTTCTGAAAAACTAGACTGGGCAGGTCATACGAGTGCATGTCTTCATTTTGATGATGTATTTGCTCGAGATGTCACAGGTGATGGTATGGATGACTTAATATGCAGGAATACAAATACAAAGTAAGTTACTAGTGATATTTCCTATGACATAGGAAGTTTAGCGAGTTCTTTGGCATAGAGAATGTAATGAATTTCTGACATGCTTGATGGCATAGGATTTATGCTGTCAATAGTGTTAGGACCTCGCTACGCTCCATTCAGTTGTTCAGTTTCATTGAGGTGCTTTCTTATTTTATCGTGTTTTATATATATACTGCTCCAATTTAATGAATTATATGTTCAGTGTTAGTCGAGTCGGGTTGCAATTTAGCAAGTGCTATCACGGTTTGGGCTTGAACAATTAAATCTCATATTCAACCTTGTCTTGTTCATTTAAGAAATATTGAAATTTTAATAAATCATGGAGGATCATTCAGTAATGCTGCTGACTGGAGGGGACAACGACCGATCTGTCAAAAGTTACATGAAGTACTTAACGTAGAAGATTTAAATGGAGATGGAAAAGCTGATCTAGTTTGTGGGGACCATGGAAGTGCTTTACAGCAAGTCATTTTTCATGAGTAGAAACGAACGGAGTTCAAAAAAAGAACAAGATTCATTATAATTATCGGTAGAGGTTGCACGAGACTAACTCCCAATTCTTCTCAATGCCTTTGCGCTAGTGCAGTGTTTCCCAACCCGAGTCGCGGTCTCAAATGAGTCAGCGAAGCTTTTGAATGAGTCCGCAACGCGCCAGAAATTCACTGAGGCCGCAAACGTTTTTGCAAAAGTTAAATATCAGTGAAGTTACGATTTATGTTAAAATTCACATAAAACATAAAAGGCAAGTTTATTCACTTAACATTAATCAAGTCAATTATTACTAGTTACTGAGTATGGCTGGGCATATATTCGAATATTCAACTATTAGAATAGCAATTCACTATTCGAAAATTTGGTAACGGGTGGCGCGACAGGTCAAAACAATTGGATTTCACAACTCACTTGCGCACACGCGTGGTGTTTCTCGCGAGTTCGAACAACGAGGAATCATTTTTTTTCTAGTATGTGTCAATGGTGGCAACCCAAATTTTCTAAATTGAAAAGCGGCAATACAAAATACTAGAAATAAAACAGAGAACACCATAACTTTTGTTTTATGATTGTACGCGACCGATTGAAAACGCTTCTTTGAACATTGCAAATCGCAAAATTTCGGGGATACTGTAGTACAAGGCTACTCAACTGGCGTACGCGGTCCGAATCCGGACCTTTCGGGTATTCGATTCGGACCGCGCATAATTCTTTATTTTGGGTCATTAGCCCCACTTTTGACATTTCCTTTTATAAAATCACTTTTATAGTTTGGAAAATATATATGAAAAGAACTATAACGCCATAACAAACAATCTTGATTAGCTAATAATCATGGTCGGCAGAGGAATTGCATGTTTAAGGATGCCGAAATATAATTTCTGGAAAGTCCGGACCCAAATATTTTTGAAGTTTTGTATGCGGACCTTCGGTAAAAAATAGTTGAGTAGCCCTGGTAGTATATGTACCGGGGCATTTTCCCTTAGGCCTCCACATTGGTACGTACAGTACTGGAGCGCCGTAAGTGTTGTACGAACAGTTCAGATTTGTTGAATTCACAAAAATACGAATCAAAACAAAATATAATCGGGCACTTTACCACGCATTTTGTGTCCACTGATTGTCATGATATTTTCTGATTAGTATTGCTTTTATTTCGTCAACTCAACCGCAGATTAAAATGGTAACCATTAAATTAATAATAAAGCAAGGTGGTGAATATGTATTTTTGATTTACAAATATACTTTAAGTATAACAACAAATTTGCAAGATCTCTAAAAGTATGTATCAAACCTAAATATAATCGGGCAATATGTTAGCAGATTGCCGTGGCATTTTAAAGAAGTAATGCTATCATCTTGTCGTAAGTCGACGCAACCGCGAGTTACCATGAACACAATTAAAATAGAAAGACAATTTAAATTCTCGTCGTTGTCATGTATTGAATATAGTGCGATAGAAAAAGCCTAAAACACTAAAAAGTCCACTGTTTTAACGGACGCGTAATTGCGGCGAAATTCTGATTTTGAAATTCGTTCAAATTCCGTTGTGTTTGATTTTATTGCTTCTTCACACAGAGTACGGTTACAATAAGCGGCTAAGCGCACCTTGAATCCGCAAAGGTTTTCGCCGTTGAGAAATCAGTCCGCGACCAAAAAAGGTTGGGAAACGCTGCGCTAGTGAATCTGTATGCATATGATGCAAGAATGCTGTAGCAGAAATAAAAATACCATACTATGCAATTCAAGAGTCCTGCTGCACACTAACACATTGTGTAACATACAACAATGACAACTGCTTGTCTGAGAAAGTCTGATTTTGGTCAGACGAAACGTTACAGAAATAAATATGTGTTAGTGTGCAACAGGACTCATGAATTGCATAGTTCATTATAATTGGCTGAAATGCTTTCTCGCTTGGTCTTGATAACCAGCTTTGGCTCCCCGCGTATTTCCTTCCCAGTAAAACTGTGTGGTAAATTTTATCTCATAATTCTTTTTTCTATCGTTAATTAATCGGGATTTTGTTTCTATGTGTGTTCGTATCTCTACTTTTTTATGATTCAATGTAGTCGGCTAATGTTGATATTCTGCTTCAATGCTTCTATTATCATTACTGTTTATTGGTTTGTCTGTTTATGTCAAGCATTTTTGAAATATATTCAGACTGATATATTTGGGTTATTTACACGTAACATTTTACGTGTTAGTAAGTTAAGCTTTACGTGATACCAATGACATTAAACAACATGATAGGCAACTCTGACGTCACTCCATAAGGCTACAGGCAAAAGATTGTATTTCATGATACGCTTCAATGCACATATTTCTCGTCGCCTTTCGCGACCGTTTTCCGCTCGCTTTTGCTACTCGGCGTTTTCTTTACGTGTAGTACCTGCCTTTTTGCGCCTGTAACAAAAGAAAATAATCCTTATATCTAAGAAGTTTTGCTCACTTGGAAAGCTGGAATTGCAGACAAGCTGCGAAGAGTAATTCTGCACATCATAGACGTTTTTTTTTATCAGAGAAGATTACAAACGCGATAGCGTAAAGATATGTTTGGAACATTTTGCAGATAATGACAAAGTTCAAAGTTAATAATTTTAATGTTTGCGCTTGAACATTGAAATTTCATTCAAAGAGGGTGTCATACAAAACAGCAAAACTGTTTTTACTTCTTTTTACGGTGCTGTGATACAATTCCATAACACAATGTTTGCACCTATCGAACTGCTTGTTTTAGTAGGTGAATTTCTTAGACATATTACATATTCAGCTAATCGTAGGTAACATTTCTGGTACATAATGCCCCGGTTTGTGTCTAAATTTAGCTCATAGCTCACTAATTAATATTATCTTCGATGCAGGAGGTTGCAGGGCTAAATTCAACTTTCAGCCTTACCGATCACCTGACAATGCTCATTTAGTTTGGCTCGAGCAAGTCCTCTTGAAAGACTTGTGTGAATGGGAACTACCTATATGTTTTGCCTTCCTCCGATTTTTTACGTAATTTACTGGCACCTTTTCCTTGTCAATACTCGAAGATGAGGTAATAAACAAGACAATACATTTATGTCATCTGGAAGCAAAATATGCACACTAATTAAAAGTTTGACACATTGAGATAATACACCATGACAGAAAATACAAGTTAAAGATGTATATGACCATCACATGGTAATTAAAATTAAAAAAAAATAATAATAGGGGCTGTGGAGTATGGAAAGTTCAAGACAAAGAAAAGAACAAAAGTTCATAGCTCATAAACTCCCAATTTTGCCCCCATTGCTTTGTGAGGGCCAATATATTCCGAGTGGGTGAATTGGTTTACCTTTATGATAGCAACGATTTTGTATTTAATATAGCGAGATTTTTTTCAATTTATTTAAAGTGATATTATTTCCCAAAGCAATGCTTGAATCGTGTAGAGTAGATTAGTGGTGTCAAACACATGGGTTTTCGAGAGCCGCATTGCATTTTGAAAATTGTATAAAGGGCCGCAAACAGTTTTTGATAATGTATACTTGAAAGATAGTTTCAGTTTGTGACATACATTGTGATGCAACTAAACAGTTGAATTAAGTTTTATTGTTTTCTTCAATTTCAAATGCAATTACATATTAATATTTGCATTCCACTATTATTGCAAGTTACTGTATTTTTTACAAAAGATCATAAAATTCCATGTACAACCATCAAAATCATTTTTGAACAAGCTTTGGATAAGGAAAGAATAATACATACACTTAATCGAAATATATGGACCTAAAATTGACAAAAATACTACAGTATAAACTCAATGTCTTTTTAATTACATTTGTCCTGACGTTTGGCATCTTTTATGTGTCACCAGCATACTAAGGCCAGGCTGAAATGATTTTATAGTACCAACTCTAACTCACGAGGTCACATGATCATGGGTTAATCTGGATCTTTGCGAATGCTTAAATAATTCCAGTAATGCAAAAAAAGTTACTTTTATCATTTCATGTATAGATCAGTAAAAAACAAATGACAGATTTTTTCGACAAGACATTTCGCGCCACATTGCGTGGCATAGGATTGCTTGAATTATTATTGATTTTTAATAACTAAGTCGTTGTATAATTATATTAATATACAAACACATGGAAACTTTCTGTTCGAAGTTGCTCTTCGAATTTGTCATATTGACTGCTGAGCTTATTGTGTTTTTTCATTGTACTGATGGAAATATGACAAATTAAACAGAATTCTTCTTTGCTTCAGAATTTTTTGAAATGCAGAAATATTGCAACTCCTATTTCTTCGAAAATGCCACCTTCTTCATGTACTTGCGTTTAATTTATTATCAAGTGTTTTATTCAAGTATTCTTTTGCTAGCTTGATGTGTATTCTTAATTGGGTCAAAATGTGAACAAAAAATTTGATTTTCCAAAACTACTTTCAGTAAATTGTTTTCTGTGTGAATAATCAATTTCACTTTAAAAGGTTTGAAAAATCTATTACATTTAGATAAAAAAAACTTCCAAAATACTATTAGAATTATTGTTAGGCGTTCGAGGGCCGCACTGGAAGTTCTCTGGGGCCGCGAGTTTGACATCCCTGGTCTAGATTAAAGTTGGCTAAAATATATAACAGTATTTTATCGTGTATCATGACTATACCCTTTCCTGAATTTCTTCTATAGTACTACCAAAAGTTGATGAACCAAATATAACACAGGTGTAGTGAGTGACCCGTAATCCTCATTTTCCAAAGCTGTTTTAAGTATGTCTGACGTGTTTTGTGCCCTTTTACAAACAAAACCGCTTATGGAATCTTACGCTTTGGAATTTTTAGTTATTTCCTCAAGCCCTGCAAGATATGGGGGCCATACACAACTCTACCGGAGGGTCAAATGTGTTTGCATGCCTCTATAGGTTGTTCTTCTATTGCAAACATTTATGGAGTACTCTAATTATATTCCTTGGAATCACACTGTCACTGATATGTCGCCAGACTTCTGATATCTCTCCTCTGCTAGTTGTCCTGTGAATAAATAATATGAAATTGAGGTTAGACGAATAGTTGAAAGTTTTGCTTTATGTCGGCTTAATTTTTGATTGACTTACTATTTTTGCTGTTGCTTCTTGTGCTACAGGAGTCTCACAATGCTTAGACAGGTTTGTCCACAACTTCCACATCTGAAGAAAGAGAGGAGATTTATTAATTTTCGTTAAGAATAAATAAAGCAGTCTATATGATTTAGAATGAAAAAGATAATAAATCCAATATCTCATGTTTTATGTAAAAAATGTTTTACTGAATTTGGTATATAAACCAATTAATAAAGGGTTTAGTCAGAAAATTACAAGCATATTTGGAGCAAACACTTGAGAGATCAGACTATACAATATAGTCCGGTATGAGTGAATGTTAGGTGAACTTGTTAACCCTTTGATTCAATACGCAAATAAAAGTGAATGAGCAATAGTAAGTTACAGCGATGAGTATATATCCTCACTGATTAAAAAAAATCTAAATGAAGGTGCATGAACTATTTGAAACCATAAGGGGTAACTAAATATGCAATTTCGGCAAATGGGCAACTACGTACCGTACTGAATTAATAACTTCGTAGAATTTGACAAAAGCTGGTTTTCCCACATGTACTTAACAGTGCGATGCCCGGGTGTGATATACAACAATGGTATTTACCTTACCTTTTTCCAATTTCTTTTTTACCTCAATCTTCCAAAATATCATTAAAATCGACAACAACTGTCAAAGCAGGCACGAACCATTCGTGCTATGCCTTGAAAGCAGCACACATCCGCTCGTTTTCGTCTCGTCAAGTATGTGCATTGGAGCGTGCTATCAGATACGATCTTCGGCCAAAAATGCCGGAGTTGCGCATCATGTTGTTTAATGTCATTGCTGCCACCGTAAATATAGAGGCCTTGCACGGGTCACGTTACTTTGTTTACTGGAGGGCCATAAAACAAAAACGTCTATTTGGCTCCTGTCAGTTGCAAGTCGGATTATACGTTTCCGCCTTGTTTGGGTGTTGAAAATGGTTATTTCGTATTGTTCCGTTGGCTGTACGTAAAGTATAGACAACGGAATTGGATCTTCAGTTATATTCCACTGTCTTCAAAAGATCCGGAACGTCGCGCAATGTGGATATCATCTATTGGCAGAACTGGTTGGTGTCAAGTCCAGAAGTCATCTCGATTGTGTTTCACTGTTTGCGGACAGCACTTCGATGCTGGTGAGTGATAATGTGCCGGTATCAATTATTCAAATATTCACAAGCCCCCTCATTTCAATGGAAAGCAGATGACAAACTACTGTTATTGGTAGGCCTAGGCTACTTGCAGACTTGATTTGTGTAAGGAATTGATTATCAATTGCCATAAGGTATTGTTTCCCTAGTTAGCAGGTAATCTATTACTAAGTGTGAATGGTTAAATAGATAACTAAAGTTTAACACCAGTGGTCATGCAAAAAATAACCAGAATTCAATTGAATTCGCCATCTAGGAATACGCTCGCCACCGCATCTCTGATCATTGCACAGGTTCCAATCATATGCGGGGATAGTTTTGTGCGAGAGGATTGCAGTCTACTCCCACAATGAGGGAGCTTATAATGGGTGCATGTCGCACATTTGTGTTTTAGGCCAGTACGGTCTTGTGCATGCGTACCGTCCCCAATATTAATATTGTCAATTTTTTATATTGCTTACTACTACGAGACTAATTAACATACATACATACATACACATGACCGCTGATCGGTTACGACCATGCAAGTCCATGCTTCTGAAAACAAATAACTGGCTAACTATGGACATAAATGTCACACCACTTGATCGTTAGACTTTATGAAAACTCTACAATTATTACAAAGCTAGTGCAGGATCATGATATCTTACAGATATGAGAGCGACCATGGAATAGATGGATAGCAAAGTATAAGTTACAACAAGACCACAGTGGCACAAGACCTCAGCTTGCGTGACTTGATAATACATCCTCAGTATCCATTTATTGATGCTTATCGTAATGACAAAGTAACCTGTGAGTACTGTGGATTTGTGGAGATAAAGTGTCCATTGTGCTTGAACGAAAGCAACTTCAATACGACCCTATCAAAATTTTTTTTTTGTTTCGGTGGGTCTGGTAGTGAAGGTTTCAGTCTAAAGTTGGACATCAATACTACAGATCTGCAGATACCAGGTTTATATTGAGATTGACCATTTCAATGCTAAATTTCCCTTAGTCAAAAGGCACACTTGATTCGAAAAGATTTGTGAATGCGCACAGTACACCAATTTGTCTAATGTTTTGATTCCATAGGCAGGAGGTTGTGGATCGGTGCTGCTCAGGATGGGATATTTTACTCATAAACGCATATTACGTGTTTCAAATAAATCCATCGTGCTCAAATTCGACTCTTTTCAAGGTGTGAAGGCTCCAACTGCTTAATTTTTTCGGTACACAAAAGAATTTTCAGTGTGGCATGCATGGGTCAGTTGAAGTCACTAACATCAAGATATCTATAAGCAAGGATAGGATAACCTGGAAGTAACATTCCATAATTTAGAGTAAAAAATGTATCTGCCTCCACAGTCCTTAACAATCTATGTCGGGATTAGTTAGCCAGTTATTTGTTTTCAGAAGCATGGACTTGATGGTGGGGGATGGTCGTAACCGATCAGCGGTCGTGTGAACCACCCCCAGTGGGAGAAGAGCTGCAATCCTCTCGCACATAACTATCCCCGCATGGGATTGGAACCTGTGAAACTACCTGGGTGATCAAAGATGCGGTTGCGAGCGTATTCCTAGATGGCGAATTCTGGTTATTTCTTGCATGAGCACTGGCGTTAAACTTTAGTTATCTATTCAACTTTCACACTTACTAATAGATTACCTAGGGAAACAATACCGTATGGCAATTGATGATTAATTCTTTAAACAAATCAAGTCTGCCAGTAGCCTAGGCCTACCAATAACAGTAGTCCGTCATCTGCTTTCCATTGAAATGAGGGAGCTTATGAATACTTGAAGAAATTGATACCGGCACATTATTACTCACCATCAACGAAGTGCTGTCCGCAAACAGTGAAACCCAAGCGAGATGACTTCTGGACTTGACACCAACCAGTCCTTTCATTTCATAGTGTGATAATCCATGCTGACAGTTTGATCACAGCGTAAATAAAATGGTCGGGAGCCTCGGTGACCTGTAAAGGTCTTGCATACTGACCATCGCAATTCAATGTTTAAACATCCACTGCACTATATTTTCATGAAAATCTGTATTATTGTCCCTTTTTTTTACATTGTTTTGTGGAAATAAAATCTCTCTCTCTCCTGCCAATAGATGATATCCACATTGCGCGACGTTCCGGATCTTTTGAAAACAGTGGAATATAATTGAAGATCCATTTCGTTGTCTATACTATACGTACAGCCAACGGAACAATACGAAATAACCATTTTCAACAGCCAAACAAAACGGAAACGTATAATCCGGCTTGCAACTGACAGGAGCCAAATGGACGTTTTTGTTTTTTGCCGTCCAGTAAACAAAGTCACGTGACCCGTGCAAGTCCTCTATATACTACTTCCACTCACCTGCGTAAAAACATATTCGCTCTTAATAAAATTTAATCGAAAATGACACCGGTACGTGTCTAGCGCTTTCTAAAGCACATTCACGCATTTCAACTCCAGAAACTACTGATTACTGAATGTGATTCGGATATGCAACTGCAAAAATCACATTAAATGCGTATAAAGAAGGAAACACAGAGTATTTGACGAATAGCCCATAAAACCGTTAAAACTTACGCGATTTCAATGTTGGTATCACCAATGACATTAAACAACATGATGCGCAACTCCGGCATTTTTGGCCGAAGATCGTATCTGATAGCACGCTCCAATGCACATACTTGACGAGACGAAAACGAGCGGATGTGCTGCTGCTTTCAAGGCATAGCACGAATGGTGTTCGTGCCTGCTTTGACAGTTGTGTGCGATTTCAATGATATTTTGGAAGATTGAGGGTAAAAAGAAATTGGAAAAGGTAAGGTAAATACCATTGTTGTATATCACACCCGGGCATCGCACTGTTAAGTACATGTGGGAAAACCAGCTTTTGTCAAATTCTACGAAGTTATTAATTCAGTACGGTAACGTAGTTGCCCATTTGCCGAAATTTGCATATTTAGTTACCCCTTATGGTTTCAAATAGTTCATGCACCTTCATTTAGGATTTTTTTTAAATCAGTGAGGATATATACTCATCGCTGTAACTTACTATTGCTCATTCACTTTTATTTGGCGTTTTGAATCAAAGGGTTACAAGGTTCACCTAACATTCACTCATACCGGTACTATATTGTATAGTCTGATCTCTCAAGTGTTTGCTCCAAATATGGCTTGTAATTTTCTACTAAAACCCTTTATTAATTGGTTATATACCAAATTAAGTAAAACATTTTTTACATAAAACATGAGATATTGGATTTATTATTCTTTTCATTCTAAATCATATAGACTGCTTTATTTATTCTTAACGAAATTAATAAATCTCCTCTCTTTCTTCAGATGTGGAAGTGGTGGACAAACCTGTCTAAGCATGTGAGACTCCTGTAGCACAAGAAGCAACAGCAAAAATAGTAAGTATATCAATCAAAAAATTAAGCCGACATAAAGCAAAACTTTCAACTATTCGTCTAACATCAATTTGCATATTATTTATTCACAGGACAACTAGCAGAGGAGAGATATCAGAAGTCTGGCGACATATCAGTGACAGTGTGATTCCAAGGAATATAATTAGAGTACTCGCATAAATGTTTGCAATAGAAGAACAACCTATAGAGGCATGCAAACACATTTGACCCTCCGGTAGAGTTGTGTATGGCCCCCCATATCTTGCAGGGCTTGAGGAAATAACTAAAAATTCCAAAGCGTAAGATTCCATAAGCGGTTTTGTTTGTAAAGGGCACAAAACACGTCAGACATACTTAAAACAGCTTTGGAAAATGAGGATTACGGGTCACTCACTACACCCTGTGTTATATTTGGTTCATCAACTTTTGGTAGTAACTATAGAAGAAATTCAGGAAAGGTATAGTCATGATACACGATAAAATACTGTTATATATTTTAGCCAACTTTAATCTAGACCAGGGATGTCAAACTCGCGGCCCCAGAGAACTTCCAGTGCGGCCCTCGAACGCCCTAACAATAATTCTAATAGTATTTTGGAAGTTTTTTTTATCTAAATGTATAGATTTTTTCAAACCTTTTAAAGTGAAATTGATTATTCACACAGAAAACAATTTACTGAAAGTAGTTTTGGAAAATCAAATTTTTTGTTCACATTTTGACCCAATTAAGAATACACATCAAGCTAGCAAAAGAATACTTGAATAAAACACTTGAGTGAATAAATTAAACGCAAGTACATGAAGAAGGTGGCATTTTCGAAGAAATAGGAGTTGCAATATTTTCTGCATTTCAAAAAATTCTGAAGCACATTGTTTAATTTGTCATATTTCCATCAGTACAATGAAAAACACAATAAGCTCAGCAGTCAATATGACAAATTCGAAGACCAACTTCGAACAGAAAATTTCCATGTGTTTGTATATTAATATAATTATACAACGACTTAGTTACTAAAAATCAATAATAATTCAAGCAATCCTATGCCACGCAATGTGGCGCGAAATGTCTTGTCGAAAAAATCTGTCATTTGTTTTTTTACTGATCTATACATGAAATGATAAAAGTAACTTTTTTGCATTACTGGAATTATTTAAACATTCGCAAAGATCCAGATTAACCCATGATCATGTGACCTCGTTAGTTAGAGTTGGTACTATAAAATCATTTCAGCCTGGCCTTAGTATGCTGGTGACACAAAAAGATGCCAAACGCCAGTACAAATGTAATTAAAAAATTGAGTTTATACTGTAGTATTTTTGTTAATTTTAGGTTCATATATTTAGATTAAGTATGTATTATTCTTTCCTTATCCAAAGCTTGTTCAAAAATGATTTTGATGGTTGTACATAGAATTTTATGATTTTTGTAAAAATACAGTAACTTGCAATAATAGTGGAATGCAAATATTAATATGTAATTGCATTTGAAATTAAGAAAATAATAAAACTTAATCCAACTGTTTAGTTGCATCACAATATATGTCACAAACTAAAACTATCTTTCAAGTATACATTATCAAAAACTGTTTGCGGCCCTTTTTACAATTTCCAAAATGCAATGCGGCTCTCGAAAACCCATGAGTTTGACACCACTGATCTATTCTAGACGATTCAAGCATTGCTTTGGGAAATAATATCACTTCAATTAAATTGAAAAAAATCTCGCTATATTAAATACAAAATCGTTGCTATCATAAAGGTAAACCAATTCAGCCACTCGGAATATATTGGCCTTCACAAAGCAATGGAGGCAAAATTGAGAGTTCATGAGCTATGAACTTTTGTTCTTTTCTTTGTCTTGAACTTTTCATACTCCACAGCCCCTATTAATTTTTTTTTAATTTTAATTACCATGTGATGGTCATACATATCTTTAACTTGTATTTTCTGTCATGATGTATTATCTCAATGTGTCAAACTTTTAATTAGTGTGCATATTTTGCTTCCAGATGACATAAATGTATTGTCTTGTTTATTACCTCATCTTCGAGTATTGACAAAGAAAAGGTGCCAGTAAATTACGTAAAAAATCGGAGGAAGGCAAAACATATAGGTAGTTCCCATTCACACAAGTCTTTCAAGAGGACTTGCTCGAGCCAAACTAAATGAGCATTGTCAGGTGATCGGTAAGGCTGAAAGTTGAATTTAGCCCTGCAACCTCCTGCATCAAAAATAATATTAATTAGTGAGCTATGAGCTAAATTTAGACACAAACCGGGGCATTATGTACCAGAAATGTTACCTACGATTAGCTGAATATGTAATATGTCTAAGAAATTCACCTACTAAAACAAGCAGTTCGATAGGTGCAAACATTGTGTTATGGAATTGTATCACAGCACCGTAAAAAGAAGTAAAAACAGTTTTGCTGTTTTGTATGACACCCTCTTTAAATGAAATTTCAATGTTTAAGCGCAAACATTAAAATTATTAACTTTGAACTTTGTCATTATCTGCAAAATGTTCCAAACATATCTTTACGCTATCGCGTTTGTAATCTTCTCTGATAAAAAAAAACGTCTATGATGTGCAGAATTACTCTTCGCAGCTTGTCTGCAATTCCAGCTTTCCAAGTGAGCAAAACTTCTTAGATATAAGGATTATTTTCTTTTGTTACAGGCGCAAAAAGGCAGGTACTACACGTAAAGAAAACGCCGAGTAGCAAAAGCGAGCGGAAAACGGTCGCGAAAGGCGACGAGAAATATGTGCATTGAAGCGTATCATGAAATACAATCTTTTGCCTGTAGCCTTATGGAGTGACGTCAGAGTTGCCTATCACGTTGTTTAATGTCATTGGTGGCAGCGAATGAAATAATACCGTAGCTCGCTGTGCGTCATCAGAACCACCTCTGGGTACCACCTCAGAATGATGCGTGATTTTTCATGTACTTTTTACAGAAATCTTAAGCTGTTCAATATCTGCAATAATTAATTTCTAATGTATGAATAATATAAATTCACCATTTTCCTGAAATAAACAATAAATAACGCAACTATTCACCCGGTCCAAATAATTCCGTTCCGTTAATAAGCACAATCGTTTTCGCGGTATTTATTTCTCCCTTCAAACTGCGAGACGTTATTGAAGTTGAATGCCTTACGCCTGTATGCAGATCAAGGTGAATAAAGTCACTTTGGTGCAGATCAACTAGAAGTAGTTATGTGGTTTGGGGGCTTTTTAGTTATGTCTGCGGGTTCGAGGTTAGCATCTACCCGTACCAGTCCATGGGTACCGTACCGGTACCGGTATAGGATTAGTTTGTCAGTTACCGTACCGTACTTGTTGTTTATTTCGGCGCGGCGGTGTGGCTCAACGGGCTAGGCGGTAGGAATCCGCTCGCCGGCGCACCTCTAATTAGGGTTCGCAGGTTCGAATCCCATGCAGGGATGGTTATGTGCGAGAGGATTGCTGGACTCCTCGCCGTCGTTGGGTTATTCACGTAACCGCTGGTCGTAGCCGTGGTTGGTACACTATTTGTGATATACCGGTATATTCTGATATTAGATGTAGGGTGGCATAGCCAGTTTCTACTATTACAGTATTAGAGGTTAAAGCTATACAAACCACCAAAGTACGACACTCTGACGACATATTTGCGACCGAACGACAATGGTCAGATGGTGCGACCACGGATTTCAAGCCTTGAACATCGTTTCTGCTGCGACGAAACTAGAGCATACGCATGCATGCTTGAAAAAATTGGGCTTCTTATTGCATTTCTGACCGTCATATATTTCAAGAATACAATTATTTTGAACAAACTCGTCAAATTATAAACAAAGCACCGCATCACAGCAATCAAACAGACAGAAATACGGTGGTCGCAAATTGGTCGACAAAGATATTATCGACGTATCGGAAATGCGCACCCCTCTATTTCCCCTCCTTTACATGTAGAAATTCGAAACTTTAAAGATGGTTAAAAGAAACACAACTCTACCCACCTTTTGTTTCTTTCGCTAAAATGCAAAAATATGATTACAGCTGTACAGGAATAGCATGAATGGATTATACAATAAATTAAGCTTCTAACATCTGAACATGGAACATGCTGTACCAGGGTTCTCTACCAACAGACCAATAATAAAAACTATCCAAGACGATTAGGGCATTTTGATCTCCACTATCCGATGATCTGAACATGTAGCTGAATAGAAATAACTGAAATTTGAATTTTGTTTTCTATTATGTGTTTCCAGTGTTATATATCTCTATGTGAATTACTTTCAAATTGTTATAATAGTTCGAACTTTCTGCCATTGGCAGAAAAATGTCATTTCCAAGAGCACAAGTAAAACGTTTCAATGAACAGCCAGGTATGTTTCACAATTACCGGTACTCTGATCCATATTTTAAAAATACCACTAAACATTGAAGTCCTATTTTAGTTGTCATGAAAAAGTCTGGACAGGCCTGTGGAGTCGTATGCTTCATTTATCCTTCTGTTTATTTATTATGTTGTTTTATAGTAATAAAGCAAATAGCCATATTTATAGCGGATCGACAAAAAATTTAAACTGCAGTGGGGAACCACTGTTCTACAACACATAATTTTTATCTGTTTAATGTGAGAATTGTTGCCATATATTGTTTTCTTATATTCTTAATTTCCAGGATGTGCACCTCCCCCTGGTCATTATACTGTGCCTGATGTAAAAAAGAGTGGTTCTGGTATCTTGTCTTTTGAAACTGGAGGACAGAGATTCAAAACAGAGAATAAATCGGAGAGAGATGCCATTGATGATGTCACAGAACAACTTTCTACCGCATTAATCAATCACAATACACATTCTTCATCAAAAAAGAAATTGGATTTTGCTGTTCCTGCACCAGTTTCAGTGAGTTTTGTTATATTTTAGTAGTTTCCAACCCTTTTGCAATATTTTCTACCATTTACCCATCTTCATTCTTTCCTGGCTAAAAACTCATTTTTTGTTTGTTGTTCTCATTAGCTAGTGATATGCACAACTTGTATGCGTCTCTGTTCTCATACATTGAATAATTTATAAAATGTGCGCATAAACGAGTGTGGGATATTACGGAATAGCTAAAACATGTACTACATGCAATAACAAAGTAAAAATCCCCCCCCCCCCCGATTGGGAAACCTGGTTATATTCGATGTTTGCCAGCTATTTCACCTCATCTACATCTTTTTGGGGGTATGAATATTTATTTTCAAAAAACAATTCTGCTTTTTATTCAGACTTGGTTGTTGATGATATTCAAATGTGAAAGATTCTATATTCCTTGAAGTTAACATTCTCTAATATGTAAATTATTCTATCAATGTAGTTATTGTGTATTTTATTTAT
Organism: Styela clava; assembly: GCF_013122585.1. Classification (NCBI taxonomy): domain Eukaryota; kingdom Metazoa; phylum Chordata; class Ascidiacea; order Stolidobranchia; family Styelidae; genus Styela; species Styela clava. Next base: position 11,146,105 of record NW_024102831.1, on the reverse strand, counting down.
GTGACACCCATAGATGGCTTTAGAAAAATAAAACCTCTTTGTTTGTTTATCTTAAAGTGGAATAAACACTTTCTGGTATTGAAGTGTTCCTTAAATTTTTAATTAATCGTGTCAAATAATATTTTTTTTGTTCACATAAATAGTTCTGATTTGTTAATTTAGTATAGAGTATTTTTTTAAAAGAGCAACCATATAGAGCAAATAATTTTGAAATAGTATCTTTCAATTTATTTTGATGATGTACAGCAGTGAATTCGATTAATCCTATCAGAATATCCCACTTTATTTTCATTACGTAAAATCTAATGTCACTAAAAAATGTCAATTAACAATGACTAAACCTTTTTTTAGCAATATTTACAAGACGAAATCAAAATCCAATTCAAATAAAACGAACACCTCATCCATCTCCATCTATGAATGGTAAAGATAAACAACGATAATGAAAAAGAAATCCCGAAAGCCTGGTTCAACAAATTAGCGAACAAAGAGAGAAATTACAACTTAAAAATTCAGGTACATTTTTTGATCATATAAGACATTTGCTGCAGAAGTTGTCATAGTTTTAATATACTATGCAGGCATGAAGTGCAGTGGAACTGGAGCTTTATTTTTCACTTCTGAGTTCTGAGCATGGCTGTGGGGCAAAAATACATTTGTCTTAAAAATTTGAAATTAAGTTCAATCAATTATTAAAAAATTATACCCTAAAAAGGATAGATTCTATTAATTTTATAAAATTATATAAATAGGAAAAACTAATTTGACTGTTTGCTGCTTGAGCTATTAAACTTCCTGGGAGCTGCGACTACAGCTCTATCAATTATGATAAACTTGGCTTTAACAAACGCTAGGGGCCGGCTTCCCAGCCATTGTGCAGAAAACCAATTTCCCAAATACTTATTTAAAAACCAAGAAATACTTTTGGCAATAGGCAGAGTTATCAATAAAGATGTAATGCGATGCCGATGGATTTTCGAATTTTTGTCTCAATGAAATCAACCAGCTCTCCATTACTATTGTTCTTGTCTTGTTGTCTAATATACAATATTCTCTGGAAAACCACATACTGAGTCTACATTTTGTTTCTGAACTAATATTCAACTTACTGTTAATATCTGACATTTGTACATATTCAGGAAAATGTAAAACTAGAAGGAAGAATCAATCTGCTGTCGAAAGATAAATCAAGCTTACTTGCTCATGTTGCGACTACTGAGAAGAAATCTGCAGATTTAGAAAGAAGAAATTGTGTGCTGCAATCTCAGGTACAGCATTGGTACTCTTGTAGTATGTGTACCGGGTTCGGGTTAGGTCATAATTTTATTGCTTTTTCCCCTATTTTAGTTCTATTACTAGTTCGGGGACTGTCTGTGTCCACCAAGTGATGAATGCCCATCCCTTTACACAACTTGATGTAAAGTAGGCGAACAAAATTAGTTACCTCCGTAGTGGTACATACACTTCTAGAGCGCCCAACATTTTATATATTTGGATACAGAAGTGTATTAGGCTTTGCTAAGTTGTGGTTGTTATGTTGGGAAAAAAGATTTTTGTTTGCAACTAATGGACTCAGAGATGGACATGATTCGGAAAGAACAAAGTGTGTTACAAATACAATCTCAGGTGCAGCATTTTATAGACTATTATGTGAACCGCTTTGCTAAATTGTTGTTGTTATTCTTCTTTTTGTGAAAAAGTATTTTTTTCTGTTCTAATGGAATTTTCGATTTTCAGTACCCAATCCTTTTCAACAAGTGGCTGCGGGGTTATTACCAGTAATTTTTACTTTACCGATGTGCGATATTCTTGCAAATTATTTCGAGTATTATACTCCTATTATCTTATAGTCCTGAGTCCTGACACTTTTTATCACTGTTATATTCAGCCTATCTATATACGGTAAATCTTTTTGTAAATTGACAGAAATCTGTAGAAAATGAAAAACAGAATAAACGGGAATGTTTGGATGAAGAATTGAAGAAAACGAAACAAAAGTTGGAAACAGCAAAAAAGGTTGGCAATAGTTTTACTCAATTTTTCTGGAATTCCTAGGATTCGTTAAAATCACTTTAATTTATGGATCAGGTAAAATGACAGTCTGGTACATGTGCATGGCATGAGTTTTTTGGGCATTCAGCTTTACTTTCGGTTCATATTATGGTGATACCTCGGCTCGGCAGTGACACAGAATTATCCAGTTCATGAAAGGGGACTTCCCTTCCAAGCAGTAACCTTCCCCCATCCACCCTCTTTACATCTATTCCGGTAAAGGAAATGATACAGAAAATTTTTATTACCATTACTCGAACAAATCGATAGTCGAACACCAATCCTAAACGAATTACGTTCGACCACCAAGGAGCTGTATATTATACCTCGATTTCTTTATGCAACAATCATTGTCGTTTTCAAATTCCAGAAACCATGGATTGCAGATCCCTTGTTATGGAACATTGTTAAAAAAGAATAGGTCACATCTTTTCATCTTGAAAACGGATTTGCGTCACAGATTTAATCAGTTTTCAATCAATAAGAAAACTTCTGTTGTACAGTTATTGTTAGATGGAATTTAGGTCCGTGTTTTTATCACTTCAATGTTTGTACGTTTTTTTTAAAAATAATTTTTACCCTGACAGGTCACCAAAAAACCTGATCGGCCACTTCAGTGACCCGTGGATTGATGGTTTGCCCCCCAGGGTATTACTAGATTAAATTTTGTCTTTCATTTTTTATAGTCTCAATGAGTAACCCAATTTTTGCAGGAATTGGACAAATGTCGTTCATTACTGGTTGCGTTACAATCTGACCTGGAAAGTTCAAGATCAACAATATCAGCTCTCAAGCAATCAAATAACGTTTTAAGTATGTAATGAATGAAGTTAATTTCAGTATTTCCATTTATATTAGAAAGCAGTGGGTTAGCAGTTAAGATTAAAGCGATAGACTTAACCGTGTCTCAGGTTTCACATCTTTTGACCAAATCCCATGCCCGTCACCTCACCCAGGGTGTAATAAATTGGGTAGGCGGTGCTCAATCCAAACTATAGTAATTCCTCATTATCATTAGATATCAGCGCTTGCTTGGTCTTGTTCGGAGCAATGGTGCCAGAATAAGAATCGTAGGAAAAATTTTGCTTTTGAAAAATCGGAGTTTTAAGCACCTGTCTTGACAAAATATGACTCAATGGAAAATATTGGGAACGAAATTATAAAACTTACCTTTTACAGCTCAACTAAATAAAGAGGTTCAGGAACACAGTGATGATGTTGCAAGTCAAGTTTCAAAACTCCAAGGTAGGTTTCATTTATTTCTCCCTTCAGTCAGGGCTGTGGATTCAGAGTTTGGAGCCCGAATCATATTATTTAACTAGACATAGTATAGTCGAAGACTCACAGGTAAAATTCTAAATTAATCAAGGCTGGAATTTCAGACTTCCAATGAAGATAAAAGAAGTCAAAAAAGTTGCACAAAAACCTCAAAAAACTGTCGAGAATATATACAATAAAGTTTTTGTTATCAAATTTGGATTTATTGGGAACTGGTGTCATAGGCAGTATTTTTGTTACAACACAGAATCCACAGAGTCTTAAGTCTGATGCAAATTTTTTTTCAAGCAGTTGTCAGAGTCCATTGTGTTTTTATTGATGATTAATAAAATGGTTGTATTCTAATTTCTAATATCTTTCAGGTCTTGCTGATGTTCTAAGAATGGAGAAATTGACAGCTGAAGAACATCTTGCGACAGCGAATAATAAACTACAAAATGTAGAAAAGAATTTTGGTCAACTTCTTCAAGAAAAAGTACAAGAAATTGAACAACATTTGAATGACAAACAACAAGTAATTCTTTTATGTTTACAGGAATTTTCATTTGAGTTGGATATCTATAAGTTATTTGTAATTATTGAGATAATATTCAGTCAGTGATTCTCTGGCCTTCACAACGAAGCATCTGTGAAAACTACATTAATTGATGAAGTCATTTATTCAATTCTTTGATTGGAGGTTCGTTTGCTTTCATTTGTTTTATTATTGAATGTAAATTGGAAAAAAATGCATTTTTCATAGAAAAGCAGAAGGCCACGGGTTAAAGTCTGAGGTTAAATGAATCTGTGATATTTTATCTTTGTTAGACTATATTAGTTTTATATGTTTTAGTTTTGTATGATTTTTAGACAATTCTTGCCAATTTGAAGAAAGCAGAGGAGATTATAGAAGATTTGAATAAAAGAGAAGAAGATTCAAGGAGTTTAATCACCTCTCTTCAGAATGAAAAGTAGTTGTGTCCATTTCCTAGTATATAAATTCTTTCTCGGGGCTATTTCAGATCGGCCTGTGCCAGTGATATTATGTGTTGAATGCATATATTCATATAGAGGTTAGGAGTCCCATATTATCCCGGGTGAGATTTATTTATCTCTCGCAGGGTAATCAGAGATGCGATGGCAAGCATAATCCTAATGCTTAGCATGACCCACTGTACCGACGATATTATTACAATGTGACCTGCTTAAAATTAGATTGATAGTTTTCAGTTTTGAGGGCTATAAGTGAGTGTGCTTAGCCTGTTGCTTTGCGATGTTTTGAAGTCACGACTTGTTTATATACCTACCTGTTCAAAATCATGTTCTTGTAATGTTTGCGTAGAGGCTTGCGCTGTATGGAGACATGAGAACTCAATTGTATAAACTGAAAATCTCCCGACTACTTTATATAGCTCCAATGATAGTTATATCATTGTCGATGGTGTCATCATGAATATATTTACAATTACAGAGCAAGTTTGATTCAAGAAAATGGTCGTCATGGAGGTGAAATTTCAGAATTGGAGAAGAAGCATAAAGAGTGTGAGCATACAATAAGGTATGTATCATTCTTTAGCTTGAGCAGTAGTTGTTAAAGATCATTTCTTTTTTTTCATCTTGTTGCCAACATAACAAACAGCAGCACAGTGGGGAACTGGCAGGATAGTTGTGCTCGCAAAGCACTACGACTGTAAATAGTAGAACCTTGTTCTACCGAACAAAAATTGACTCTTCCCAATTCATATTTGTATTCAGGATTTTCAATCCTAATTCTCAAGTAATCGTTTAACAACCTCTAAGACTGTTTGACCATTTAAGTCTAGATAATGCTGTTTTCTGCTTATCTGTCTTTTATTACTTACTAGTATTTACTAGTGACTTTCACGACCTTTAATAATTTCAATAATATCTGAGAATATGATGAAAAAAAACTTTTTTTCAATTCGTTTCTGTCAAAATCCCTATTTATTTTGATTTTAATAGCAACCTCAGAAATGAAATCTTGACCTCTAGACAAAATCTTACACTCAATCAAGAAGAGGCTTCGCATTTGAATGAAAAAATCTGTCAGTTGGAGAGTGATATTCAGAGGTACGTACAAATTTATCACAATCACTTTCAAGGCCATCTTTGAATGGAAATATATTTTAGTCAAATCTCAAATATCCATGAGATTTTATTTTGTATGTTGCTATGAAATGTTGTGATTTTTGATTGAGATGCAAGGGTATTTTGAAAGCAGTAGCCAATGTTCAGAAGAATAACTCCATGATACATTTATATGTTCTATAAAGTTTTAATAGTATTCTAACAAATCAATCAAATCATTTTGTTGTTGGCTATAAAAACAGTTAAAAGTCAATGGCTTTGTAGTGAGGTAATACAGGGTCTGATTCAAAAAGAAAAGTCAGTCCCGCCTATATACCCGCATATAAGCAGAGTTCAAAACTCAAAAAAAGGGTGACTATATAAGGAGTTCAGAATTCTCTTCTGCTGCCAAGCATTCATATTGACGTATCTAAACCCGGTTTTATTTTACAATTTACGTTTGTTTTGGATTACATTGCACTAGACTCTAGAGCACGGGTGGGCACGGTTTTGGACCAGGGGCCAAAAATTTTGCCCACCTATACTGGCGGGTCATTTAAATGGAAAACAAGGAGCCTCGTGACAAAACTAAATTTAATCTTAATCTCAACAAATTCCTTGAGCTATTTGTTAGCTTAACATCAAAATTTGGCTTTAGTTTGGTTGCGGCAGCAGCAGGCGGGCCAAATTGAACTACCCAACAGGCCGGATTTGGCCCGCGGGCCGTAGTTTGCCCATGTCTTCTCTAGAGCATATGGTGTTACTTTTGTGTGTTTAAGAGCATATGTATATATACAGTATAGTATTTTCACCTTCTTTAGTTCTTGTTTGAGTTTTTGAACATATATATCATCTGTGTAGTTGGATTTCCTCAATCTTTCTGATACAGTAACACCGTCTACTTCAAACGCTTTGGTCAATATAAACTGTGCTGATGCCAGCATCATTGTGTCAACTTGAATCTTTAAGCCTCGTAGTTTCTGACATGCAATGCTAGCCAAACCTTTTACTTCTCTGTAAAGACACAAAAAATAGAGTAAATGTGGTCGACTCTGTCAAAAAATGGTTGGCTGGTCACATTAATTGTTAGGTGCATATAGGACTGCACTGAAGTATCTCGGCTCGGCAGTTGGCGCATCGAAATAAACGTTCGGAATATGCTTGCCATCGTACCTCTGATCACCATGTGCGTGTTCGCAGGTTCGAATCCTGTGAAGGAATAATTATGTACGAAAGAATTGCTGGACTCCTCAATATGGTAGGGTGGTTCGCGTAACCGCTGGTTGATTACACCTTCCTCCACCATCAAGTCCATGCATCTGAACCAAATTATTGATCAACTTAATCATACCCAACATGGACTGGTAACTGTACGAGAGACTATGACTTGTCATATGATTGAGGCGCATTATCACTTTCCTCTTCCCTGGGATAAATATGAAAATCCTATCTTTCGCGGGTTTTATATCTAATTTATTCAGCTAATTTGAGTCGAAGATCAGTATGTATGAAAGACTGAAAGAGGTTCAATTCAAACTAAGCCTGGACTACTTCTAAATATACTGAATATATTTAATTTAGTATGTACTCACGTTATTGCATCCTGTATCGCTTCACTTATAATATCTTCAACTCTGAGCACCGATAGCTTGATACCAGCCCTGTGTAGATTTGTAAGTGCTCGCTGGTTTACATAATGGCACGGATGAGCGTATGATATGTTAAAAATCACGGGGCTTCCCCCTCCTAGTTTTCCTCTTAAAGATCGTAGCACTTGAGCGAAGTGATCGGCGCTGATGATGCTTGGACTCTTGTTAGAGATGACCTGTCAGTTGATATTTGTATGAGTTAGGTATGCTGTATATATATAATTGTGCTTATGTTTTCACCATTATTACTTATCGATCTTAAGATCGGTAAGTATGTTGATAGGTATTTGTCTGTTTGTTTGTCTGTTAGATGAACGATATCTCACAAAGGCGAGGTTGAATCTGCTCTAAATTTTGCATGTGCATTCATCATATCTCAGACCAGAAGCCTATTGATTTTGGCTGAATTATGTCGTATAATTAGTGATGGGACACGCGGTGTCACTATAGAGTCACGAATCGAAACCGCAGTTTCGATCGATAAGTCTTCGGTCTCCGACCGATATTCTCGTTTCTGAGTTTGGGGAAATCGCCCCGTTCATCTTGCAATATGTAAAGTGGAAATCCGTCTATGGAATATTGTTTTGTACATTACTTGGCCGTGAGATGGACATCAGGTTTACAGAAAAAAAAATTATAAGAATATTATACATCATGTAATACTAAAGCTGTTATGATGAAGATGATATTAAAATTTATTTCAAACTTCGCTACAGTGCAAAATACCGACAATACACAAGACGAACACAAAGTTTAAACGAGGTTTAAAACTTGAGAAATAAATGGGCGATCTCGCCTTATGGTATAGAATAAATGCGAAAAATACGGGGACATAACGCAGGAGTAGTAGTAATACGAGCAATACCGTGATAAATACCAACACATATTAAAATTATATAAACTTTATAAGAATAGCTGAATCGTGATTATCGTCCGCAAAAAAAAGTTTTTTTTCGACAGTTATATTACCTGCAGTTCACATGGTCCTCGCGGCCAGTACTTGTCGTCAGCTAGCAATACCCTCAGTTCTTTCGCTAACTGTAATTCTGCATTTTCGCCCTTATTCTCGCCACCACGAAACACTTTGCTGAATCTGGCAAGTATATGTGCGTTATTGAAAATAAAATAAAATTTGTAATGTATGTTCTTTTTACCAAAAATGTACGTAGAAAAGAAAAGCAACTTTGTATACAGTGCTGACCATTCCATCGCGTATTGACGCTTATGTTCGGAGTCCTCGGCCATAGACCTCATTTTTCTTAATTAAACCATTGGAATCACTAATGCGATAATTCTGGTTATGACGTCCACTCCTGGCCGTCCCATTTTTAGTTAACAGTGAAATTCACCGTGCACTTTTTACTTATCTTCTCATCAAACTATTTCAACTTGTATAATAAAATTCTTACCGTAGGATTCCTGCGTGTACCAGATTGCATTTAACGACAAGCTTTCCGCCCGTTGGTGTTGTTGCGTTTGATTGAGTTTGCAAGAAGAAATCTATGTATTCCTTCAAGCTTATACTTGCCTGTTGGCAATCTTCTTCCAAAACCATGACATTGGCTACGAGTGTTTATGCCCCTCTATATTGTACTGAGGAAAGAAAACTTCGGTCAAGACTATATATTTCTGCGATTTCTTACAACGATTATCCCTTATTAACTGCAATGTATATCGTACGAATCGTACGGCGCTCCAGAAGTGTATGTACCAATATGGAGGTAACTAATTTTGTCCGCCCACTTTACAACATCAAGTTGTGTAAATGGACTGAAACCTATGGGAAGGGGGTATATTCACTTGGCTAACACAAACAGTCCCCGAACTCGTAATAAAACTAAAATGAGGAAACTCGGAAAAAAATTATAGCCTAACCTGGTACTTACACTACGGAAATACCCGAATTTCGATATATGATATCCATGCAGTAACAAGTTTTGTTTACGTACGAAGTCTGAGCAAGAATGTAATTTATACAATTTGCGTTTTATTAAATATTAATGTCATTTTCACATATCACTATAATGAAGAATCTAATAAAATATTCATTCGATGTGCAATTGCCTCCGCAGTGACTATTATTATACGTAAATTATAATTTTGAATGCATATTCCAGCCATCATACACTTCATTTATGTGTATATACCATGCATGAACTCGCATTATTGTTTTGTATTAGTTGCGCTCTGCTATGGTTTGGATTATCTTGCTGTTCTGTGTAAAATTCTTATATTCGTGTGTGCTCCCTTGACGTGATAACTTGTAAATTTTTTGTTGTCCCAATGTCCGAACTGAATTTGTCTCACGTGTACTTCTCTCCCATCATGCTGAGATAATTGCGTTAAATGCAACTGCCAGCATTTTTGCATGCTACTTCGAAAAATTAAACTAGAAAATCCTCTTAATTTAAATATTCAAGATTCTCTGTATCTATATGTCGCATTGGGGTCAAATAAAATACAAGCAATGATGAAATGCTAATCCCCTATTACAAATTCCATTTCGTAATGCATGGTGCTCGATTGAGGGATTAACATCGAGTCCGCTAACTATCTAAACGAGTTGTTGCTTCCAAAAACTAAGTGTTAGCTACGTTTCGTTTTATTAATGCTCTCCAAATGGGCGTCTGCTGCCGAAAACAATGGCGCTGCTTCTGTGACCCCGTAGCTCTTTTTGACTGTCAGTAATACAATATTAAAAATGGTTTTACACCTTATTACTGAATTGCACCAGATTGGGACGTGATTCATTCTGTGGCGTGATGGATGTTGTTTTCATAATCTTTTAAAATGATAATAATATTTTCAATTTCAATAGTTAGAAATTTATGAATTTATTTCAAAATACAATGTCAAAAGCACTGCTACAGTATTCTACACAAAATATTGTATAATAGATAGACCAGCCATTTTTATTTTATTCAGTTTAAACAGTGACCACAATATGTGCTATCCCGTTCTTGCACTCCGAATAAACATGTAGTAACACGTAACATTTTTGGAGGCGCTCGAAAACGAAAAGTTCATTTACGACCCAAAACTTCTCCGCATTGGCATGTTCTTAATGTAGCTCAAAGCTTGGCTTCATTAATCAACCAGTTTTTAAATTCCCAATGATGTGTCAGACCTCGTTCATTTCATCAGCGTAATCGTCAACAAAGTCTTCATTCATCGAGTATTCTCCATTGCTTGTCTTAATTTTGATAGATTTGTTCAGCAGTCCCATTGCCCTCGTTAGTGCTTCTCTATCTATTGAAAGGTTGGCTCCTCGCTCGTAGTCGAGAGAACTAACATACCGAATGTTGTCTTCCAGGTCTTCCAGCATCTCGAATAATATGTCCTATGAAAAGTAATACTGTGTAATTAAAAGATTTCTTGTCGTGAAGACTACTGGTATCTATTTTAGCCCAGTCTATCCCAACTCTTACGGGTAGTTTTTAGCCACCGCTACCAAACTGATATAAATTGTGGAGTCTATGTTCGAGGTAACATAGATTTAAGCCGCATAATAATTGAGGTTTCCGTTGCTTTTGTGTTGAATGTTACCTGTGTTACTTACGGTGTCATCGATGCTATGTATGGCACAGATGAAGCGTTATTTGTTACAAATTTTAGTGTCTTACTAGCCAAAGTAATACGGGTTTTGCTGCCGCGCTTCTTAATTTCACCAGCATAGTATTAAATTAAATGGCATAGTATATGCACTACCTAAATATATCGCCGAAAATCTGATTGTATCGGGAACATGAGTAATCATTAATCACCCGCAAGCCTAGAATACTGTTTTCAAAATCAAATGGCGTTTACTTTATTTTTTCCTATTAATTATGCCCAAAACGTATTGCAATTTATTTTGAAAAATTAGAACTCGTCGTAATTTTGATAAGTAACGGGTATGAAACTACTGACGATTTAATTTTCTTGTGATTACAGTGATTCCAATGCTAGTTCACCAATTGATTCTGAATAAAACAGGGCGCAACATTATCGCTTGAAAAATATCAAAAATACCTGCACGTGAAGACATTCTATTCGCATTCCTTTTGGGAAACCAAAACTTGTCGTGGCATAACCGTTCGTATATCCATTCATTATCTTGTACTCGTCATTGGTATTTTCTTTTGATTGCATCGGCAAAGCAGGTCCCTCTATACATTGTGCATATCTGATCCGCGTTTCCACTCTAACCTGAGGGATTGGTTTTGTAGGCTGTTAGAAAAAGTAACGTTGTCTGCTTTCTGTGCGAAATTTGAAGGCCAGTTTTGTGCGAGCAAGAGGCTTGATATCCAAAAATTGTACAATTGACGTATATTCAAACTCCTACGAGATACAGAATCGCCTTATTTCATAATCACTAGAAAATCACAACGGCAGAGAAAAAAGAGCTGTATAGCTGGGAGCGTTATTCTAATAATCAGCCATATACTCTTCACGCAATTGAAAGACAAATTGATAGCATCATAGTTATCATTTTTGCTATAACGCATCAAGCATTTCGTATACTTCACAATACCCAGATGCATTTTTGTTGCTAGCAGTTTCAAGTACCTTATATAGTTCACCATCTTCGGTTTTATCTCTCAAAAAATTGTGGAGTTGAGTCACTTCTTCAACCCATCCTGTACGACCGGTGTATTCGCTCAGGAAAACATTCACAGAAATCACGATTTGTTCGCATTCAGACAAATCTCCCATCGATACTTTGGAACCAACCTTGGTGAATAGAAAATATGTCACATAAAAAGAAATTATTTTTACGGGGGGATTTTCGTGAAGCAAGGCCACGCGCACTTAATCATAACTGATTGAAATTTTGAGCGACCACAAAAAAGCCACAGCTACTAAGACTGGAAATCGTTATAATGTACAATTGCAATTAGTGTATACATTCAACTCGTATAATGAATACATACTCGTATGGCATAAATTTTTTGGTTGCTGAAAGTTTATCTACAGTTGTTATTTGAAACGACTGAACAACTGAACTGCTTTTTATGCGATGTTTGTCTGCTTTCTTAACGCCATGTTTCAACTTAAACGAAATCCTATATGTACAATGTTCAACTATTTGTTAGAATATAAAATTTGCAAATGTTAACCGACGTTGAATTTTAGCAGTACCTTTTCCCATATTGATTCCAAATCTAGTTTATTTGGTCTCTCTGGTTGCTTCGGCCCTTTGTTGCCTAAAGATAATTTCTCTAAACTTCCAACAACTTTCTCATACGCTGATTCTTCCTGTAAAAATATTATATGACATTTACGCGATAATATCAAGAGATCGTTCATAATATTCTATTGTGGACTCGTATTTCAGGCTGTGATTGGAATTCACACTGGAATTTTAGTTCACAAAAAATTAGAGACTTCCACCTAGTGGAGTTCCGATCCATCAGAAAAGTACTGCACTCATCAATAATATCACCAAATTCGATAATCTATTTAATTTCGGCTCGTCGGAAAAATACCCTATCCATCGATTAGATCACAACGGTACTCTATCTAAGAGACCTCTGGTGATGTCACGTTGTCGATTCAAAATCGCTGAACTTAAATCATTTAACAATGTTTAGTTCTATTCAATATCGTCACAAAAATAACGGTAAAACGCGGCCGCTAAGCATCAGAGTATCGTTACAGAATATAATTATGAAGTAACTCTGTATTATGAGTTAAGTCAGACAAAGAATTCACCTTAGTGATGCCCTTTTTCACTTTCGTCGTTCCGACTTTTATTTTAATCCATTCCACATCAGCATTTTGTAGCAGTATATATTCTCTATATGTCTCTAACGAAAATACCTCTGGTAAATCCGACGTGAAAAATTTTTTGTATTGTGGAATATCGATGCATTTTCCTGTAAAAAAAATGAAATGTCGTCTCGATTTTGTTCCTAAAATGTAATATTATATTTCATATTGTATCATATAAAGTCGAGCCAAATTTGTTTCATACATTGCAGTATCTATATTTTTTATTTGTCAGTAACTATATAGTACAAAAGTATTACCACTGGATCATAGACTTATAATACAGCCATGTTTAAATATTAGCTATAGTTATATTTACTTCAAGCTAAAATAAAAAAGATTCTCTTACTGACCTAAAATTTCAGCGAGTTGTTCTTGTTGGTCCTGTTGATAAAAATCGCTGCGAATAGTGAGGCTTTGTCGTAATTCGGATATAGCACGATTGACATATGGGCGATCAACGATAATTGTTCCTCTGCATGTTTGGAATTCGTCGAATGATTCGATGTTTTCTTGCAAATCCTCAATCATGTTTTGGATTATTTGCGGAAAACTGAAAAAATATAGATTTATTTTAATATCCTAGCCATACTGAGCTCCATATATTTTAGGTTTTAGTAAAAATTGTACGGAGTGAGAAGGCAAACCGCTGATCCGCGGGTCACAAAGTAACCAATCACGCCTCTGCATGTCAGTGCTTTAAAAAATTTATAATGATGCTGGCATTTAAGATCTACAAAGAAATCTTAATATCCATACCGACCTATGATTATAATGCAGAAAATATGCAACAGCACACAAGTCTCTGTAATAAAGGCATTGATTAAATCTAAAACCCACATTGTTCTTATGATTAAAATGTAATTTGTGACCCATTCAGTAAAATAGTTTTTCATATTAGATGTGGAGATTTCTGCTATGTTGTCATCCAAGTAACGATAATAACAAAGTAGTTATAATCTCCTTATAATCACTTCAGTTTTATTGGCGTGGTTACTTGAGCAGCATCAAGGTGTGTACGCCAATCACGTTCTCATTCCGCCAATTTTCTGGTATACAAGTTATACAACTTACTTTAACGGCCATGCTGTGCAAACAAATGATAAATACATAATTTGATATTCCAAGTAAACGTTATTTACATTTCAAATTTCATGCGGAATAACATACTATGTAGTTTCGATTTTAGAATACCATATTTGAAACGCTCAAAAGCGGAATAGCGTTTGATTTCAAATCAAAATTTATTTGAATGAAGTTCTTGAGTTTTGATGATATTTAATGAACTCTTTATGGGCTCTATTCTAGGTTATAAGGACGTATGCTAAAACGAAACTGCTTGTTTTTATACAAAACAAATAGCCGTAAATCATTGGTCGAGGGATGATTACTATAAACACTCGGAATTCTGTCACCCTTGGATGTGAGGCGTTGCTACAAAATGTACATTTACCTTATAGGCGACAGTTTTACTCCTCTGCTATGTAAAGTTTCAAGTCCTTCTCGGTTGTATTTATTGTCCCAAGTATAGGAATGTGCAAATCTCAGGTGAATTGTAACTCGTATTGACAATTGTCGACAGTGATCCAGAAGTCCCTGTAAATCAACCAGACAGCAATGCTCAAATTAATGTACTCGAAAATCGAATGAATAATGTGATCGCCGCAATTTCGGCTTCAACTTATCTTATTATCATATGTATCGAATGTCATATGAAAGTGTATCCGTGAATTTACCGAATGTAAACCGGTGTATGAAATATGCTCCCCTACCACCCTGAGAAAAAAATATCAGCATTATTTTAACTTTTTCCATATTAAAGAACTAAGGCCTTGAAATTAATTGGTCCCTTAGTTGCGGAGAAGCGATTTTTAGTACAAAGACAATTTTGAAAAACGATCCATTAGCCTACTTTAGTGTCTGCTAATTTTGATGGTAATTTATTTTATATATAATATATATATACTTTCTAATTACTTACAATCAACTCTGCGCTTCCCAAGTTACTCGGACTTCTGCTTGATGTAAGATTTATTGACACAGTGGTGTTCGGTTGCAAGACTCCTTCTTCGTTTTCTGCATTGCTCATTATACTGCTGATATCGGATATACTCGAACCCCTACTCATTCGTCCATCGAGTATATTGGATGCTGTATAAAAATAGCGTTATTTGTAAGTTGTGTTGCAGCAATGAAAAAAAATTGGATGTCCCAAAAACTTCAAGCAATATGTTGGGATTGCACGAGGCTTATTGTTTTCCACTTTTGCTTTTGTAACGCCGTACGTATTTTTCATAAAATATAACATTTTACGTCAAACTTACATGTGCCGCCAACCTATTTTGGCAAAATATTTGGCCGTCGGTTCAATAGATCTTGCCCGCCACTGTATTAAGGAATGAGTGAATGCGCCCAAGTTTTTGTTATCAAAGTCCGAGTCAAATTTATTACAACCCGGAGTAAGGAGACGTAGCAAATTGTATATTTTTCTCCACCCTACGGCGTGTTTGCAATGTCGCCAATCTCAAACATATTTCAATGACTAGGCGCTTTAAATGAAAAGCAATAGACCATTGATCGTTCCAAATTTTGTTAAAACATACCTTTCCTTGCTTTTGTCCCCATCATATCTTGAACGAATATCCCGAATATGTTTTTGTTTTTCTGTCCTGTTATTTTTTTACTGTATAATAAATTGTCTGTTCCATCTTTAGTAACCTGGTATACATTCGCCAGCATTATTCCATGATTTTGTGGAAAATATGTCATTGTTTTATCCGGTGACGGCTGACGACCATCGGAGAAATTTCTTCCGATTGGCGAAGACGGTTTGACTTTTGCATCGTTGTGACTTGGTAATCTTACTCGATTCGCTTTTGCCAACTGAAGGTCGCGATTTAGAAGAAAATGCTGTAGATAGTCTTGAATTGACAATGTTGCTGCCATGCTAGGAAACGTCGCTCAACGTTAATCGTTAAAAATTACAATTCTGAAAGTGTAACTATATTAAGAATCATATAGGATAGTTATCTTCATTATTGCTACAGAATCCTTGCATTAGTACGCTTACCCATCCACTGTCGCAAAGGCACAGAGGAAATGTAGAAGGTTGGTTTCGCGTAACTGCAGCTGATATTTACAATTTAACATATTTTACAACTAATATTATTAAAAGAACTTGCAGGAAAGAATCCCAATATAACTTTCAAAATCAACTACCCGAGTTTGATTAGTCGCACTCGGCCCGGTTTTTTAGAACTTAATTTTTCACCTCTGAATAGTATGTAATTACATTTATTCTACATTTCTACTAGCGATGTCACACTAAAAATTAATAAACCCGCCCTTAGTGCACAACTCCACATCCGCCAAGTTCCCACTAATGAGTGTGTTAAAGTACAATCCTGCCTCATAATCATTAACTAACAATAATGGCAAATATATGTGTCTTTTGACGCATATAAACCTCGTATACTCCGCTATGAAAAAAAATAACAATAAAATCGGCGCCGAGAATTGACGATTATAAACCATTGTTTTCATAGCTTTCAATTCAGGTCAACAATACTCAACGAGAACATTTTCACAGCTGGATAGTAGACAGTTTGTGAATCAATTTAATAAGAATTTGAAAAAAATATAAAAGGATTTAGTTTAATAATTCACAGTAGACCCAAGAAAAATTAATTACACGGCCTTGCTGGCTCAAGACGCAGTTATGCGACAATGTACAACAAATATAAGGACGGCTACGTTATAATAATGAATAATATAGTAAATATAACTAATATTAAAAATAACGAAATAGTTAAAGTACAATATATCTTTAGTTGCCGCTTGCGTTATCCCGAAATAAAATCTACTACAGAATGCGCCAATCAAGTTCATCACATTATCGCATGTATATCCCCATTCCCTTCTATCATCTATTCTATACGCCGGAAACCAATCCCGTTTCAAAAGAGGTCCTTGAAATGAAGCCGACTAGTTCAATGCAAAATCCAATATCAACGTGTCATTAAATCTGAAGAGTGCTGGCCTGACAAAACGAGGAAATAATTTTGCTTTACATATTCTGTTGCGACGTTATCATTACCGGTAGTTAGATTTCAATGTTCCAATTTTATTCTTCGCCTGCTGCTCACTATAATATCAATCGGTGGCAGTTAGTTAAGGGTGGCAATATGCAACTTAACTTTTCTTAATAGCCTGCACATATATATATCTTTCCTTTACATTGGTATATTTTCAAGTGTATCTTCTTGCAAATTCTTAGTTTAGCTCTTCAATATCGTTGGTCTCGTAAATTAGCGCTTGAGCTTTCGCGTCTGTGATTATTAAATGTGTTTATTCACGGCGTCGTGGTTAGCATTTCCAAACGAACTGGTATTGTCGAATGTTGATTTTGTCGCACTGAGTAAACTAAATCAGAATGAGGTATTCATCATTTCTCGCCTGTCGGTTGAAAATTCATAATACATGATGGCCAGACATAATTCATGAATGTTGAATGTGAAAAATAATTTCAGTTGGGCATGTTAGTATCCGCGAATTACGGTATATGCTCATACTGTATAGGACAAAACTCGTCGGAATTCCAGGCATAAAATAATAATGAAAGGAGTCAAAGTTTTCAGAAATTCGAAGCGTTTATTTTTATTAACAGTCGTTTTTAACAGTAAGGTTATTCACGTCGAAGTTGTTGTTGTTAAAATTTGATTTTCTCTGGAGGCGTAGTTTAATTCAAACGTTTATTACAAATTATTACCGGAGTCGAAGCAAACCTCATTTTTTTCGAATATTTCTATGGTTATTGCGCACTATTCTATGTCGGTTATGGAATTCATATCGCGCTTGCATGGGGAGAGTTTGCAACCTGAAAATTATACCGAGTACATGTGTGAACCCGGCCAATGCGTAAGTGTCACTTGACGAAGTAATAAAGCCAACAAGATTCGTTGGTAATCGCGGAAAATTCCGAATCAGTTTCAGAAATTTGCTTACACCTAATCCAACTGTGGTTGTAACTTTTTCCTCTCGCGCATTTTAGGTTGTTTTAAAAAATATAAGTAATTATACATGCATTGAAATATAAATCTGACTATTTTCCTAATAGTATATAATATGAAATAGGAGAAAATTGCGCGCCGTTAAATTCAATTCCACATTTTCAAATTCGTCCAACCGGTAATGTTATAGCCGTCCCGTAAAGTAGAACACTTACTGTAAAATGTTAGCATATTTACTGTGCTTGTCTAAAAGTGTGCATAAATTTTGGTCGAAATATTTAGGTCATAGTAATGAATAGTTTTCATTCAGTATTTAAGTCAATATTTTTACTTTGGAATCCGACGAGCAAACATCGGTCGGTACGTTTTCCTCCGCGAAGCTCTTTTGTCGCTGGTCAATGGAAAACATTCATTCATTCATATTAGAGGATATTGGTTTTTGGACTGGGTGCCAAGAATTTTGCCCATCTAGACTGGCGGGCCATATAAGTGTGACGTAAAAGTTACATTTTATGAACAACATTTACAGTTTTACAAAAGCCAAATTGGGAAACAATAAGCCTCGTGACGAAACTAAATTTAATCGCAATCCCAACAAATATTTCTGGGAAATATATTACTCGCAATACACAATATTCTAGTATCGTATTTATATTAAGTTAAGTTTATTCTATCATTGTCTCGTTGACTGGTGCCAATAATGTTCGATTACATCTTTTATTGCCGTTTTATTGCTTTAGTATCATCTTTGGGATTAGCCATCGTTAAAACTCTTACCAAAACTTTTGTACAAAAATCACAAAGGATTCCGTTTGGATTCCGATATTCAGCGCTGGAATGATCGAAAGCAATGACGCACAATTTGTCATCGTCAAAAAGCGCATTCTTTATTTGCAATTTGTCATTTATGTTTGTTGTTTAGGGTTATGCGCCGTTTTAAATCATACTATGCGACTACTTTAAATATATTACACCAATCGGAAGATACGTTAACTTTTTTATTTATATTGTCTTGATTACCCATATAAAAGAATTTCTTACTTATGTTGTTGTAAATCACGCTTTTGCGTCAACTGGATGCGTCACTAGTGAGTGTATTAGGGTGGCAAACAAAATTGGACTAACCTTAAAAACGTCACCGGGAATCCGTTTGGAATTGTATTACCGACCTGTCAACTCTTCTATATATTATAAGGTTTTTTTAAATGCGAAGGAAATTTATCGATACCGTATATTGTTTTGGCCCTCACAGATGTAATAAATGGAAGTAAAATTATGTTACTGATTGAAAAACAACAAACCTGGTTAAGATATATTAAGAACTGACTTCAATAACAAAATTGAAATTGTATACAGACTTTATGGACACCACTATTAAGAACGCTTCAACCACTTTTTTTTTTAATTTCTTCGAAAGGGAATTAATTCTTCTCGATTATCACCTATGAAAGTATTGTCCAATATCAATCAATGAGTATTCATATAATGTAGAATAAGCTCGGTGGCGTGGCACATCGTGCCAAGCGTTAGGAATACAATCGACATCGCACCTCTGATTGCCCTATGTGGGTTCACAGATGCAAATCCTGTTGGGGATAATTATTTGCAAGAGGATTTCTGGACTTCTCTTCGCCGTAGGGGGATTTACGTAACAGCTGATCTGTTACGGCTTCTTCCACCATGAAGTCCATGCATCTGAAACAAAAAACTGACTAACTAAACCCATACCCCACATGAACTGGTAACTGGACCAGAGGTCGTGGTTCATCATATGATTAAGTCGTCTTATTGACTTTCCTCTCCCCCGGAATGAACATGTAAATCCTATACTAATATTCTATACTAATATCATATAGCCATACCTATCTTAATAATAACACTAAGTTTGATGCTATGTAGCCCATCTCAGTATCAGATTAATATCATTTATACTTTATACAGTCCTGCTATATATCTAGCACTTAGCATGGAACTTCTTTATTCTCTCTGAAAGCATATCTAAAGGTTCCCTACTTTCTGACCACATACTGTTTTCTCACCATATTGAAATATTTGGAATAGCTCAGAACACAAATATTATCTAATGAAGTCATGTTATCATAACACATGCTCTCATGCGTACTTCACTCAGCACTTGAGTACTCTCCACCACCACAGTAAAGACTAAATATGAACAAATTCTCATTTTTTATGGAATTTGTTCTTTCTAAATATATGATTATGGTTTGAAAAAATGTAAATTTTATTTTTTATTGTTTTTTTTAAGATGTATAGCAAGTCATTATCATTATCTACGAATTTTTTAATCTGATGTATTGTGTTTTAAAATATGTTTGTTTTCTTCTGGTATTTCGAGTACCTAATACCTCATTGGTGGGAACATACTTACTAGAACGAGTCACAAATTGGTGGGAACATACTTAATAGAACGAGTCACAAAAATTGCGATATTTTAATTAACGGACCTTTCCAGGTTTAGAATTTGAACTACTATATAAAAATATACAAAGTGTGTGGAAATTGAATCTCCTTCGCCCAAAAATGGAAACTAAAATTATACCAGTATTGTTTCAAAATATATGGAAGATAATTATATATAAAGAATTTGAGATTCTATTGGATGTGCAAATGTACCATAGTTGATTTTCAATGTATTTTTATACACAGATTGAATAATAATCATCGTGAAGAAACTGAAGTCCTGAGAGCAAATATCAAGAAATGTTCTCTGGAATATGGTATGTGGAGATATAAATTTGCTAATTGTGTGTAGGTAGCTGATACTCCCTAGTAAAGGAATCATATCTGTAATATGATTAATAAGCCAGATGTACACCAAGATGACGCACAACCTTAATCGTAACCTGGTACACATACTATGTTCAGGTTGTTCATAATTTTCCAGGTATCATGTATGAAGTTTCTATAATAGAAAATTGCCATAGTCAACATTCATTATTATTCACTGTTACTTACTAACTTGTAATTTATTTAATCAACCATTTATTTATTTGCCTCGTTTAGAACAACTTACTTCTCAGAATGAAGAATTACAAAATAATTTGAACAATTTTGAACAAGAAAAAGATGATTTGCATAAACAAATTGAAGGAAAGTTGAAAAGAGAAGAAGAGAAAACTCAGGAAGTCATGGAGGCAGAAGTCAGTGACTGATTTTATTGGCTATTATCTATAGTTTTCAAATATATCAGTTTTTAGTCTAAAATCTGGCTTCTATGAAGACAGCGTATCAAATTTGATGTTTTTTAAGATTTTTTTTCAAAGATTTTTACATCATTGCTTTTGAAATCCTACATATCTAACTCCTTACTTTGGGGAGATTGAAAATACAACTCTCAATTCTGTGAAATTATTCTGAAGGCAGGATTCACATCCTGATATACCTATTCCACAATGTCCTATTTTTATGAATTTGCTACAACGTCATTACAGCGTAAAACAATCATTTCTTATTTGATGATAGAAAACACAATTTTAAATACAAAATGATATACTTTGTCGTTTATTATTTATCTTGGCCATTTAAAAGTACTTTTTTGTCTTTAGGCACAAAGAAAGGAAGCTTATCAAGAATTGTCAAAATTAAAGATTGAATTGAAGAAATTTACTGATGAGAGATCGGGAGAAAAATCTGAAATGAATAAATTGTCCACAAGATTTAAAGATTTGGAAAAAGAAAATGAAAAAATGTTGAAGAAGTACAATCATTCTCAACATGAAACTTCTGAGTAAGTTTCTTCTTTGTTATGCAACATTCTGTTTGAGCTAGATTCTGAGATGTTCACTATTATCCTTGTAATTTGATATATTCTGTATGTGGTGATTGTTGAGTTTGTCTTTAAATGAAGCCAACTGATAAGCGAACTCTTTGTAAAGGTTTCAGGTTTAAATCGTGTGAGGAATTTCAGATTTGTCGTTACTTCATGCTACTAAGATTTGATTATCATATTAATCGTAGATGAGAGGAGAGCCGAAGGGTTATTCAAATGGCAGCCTCTCATCCGGTTACAAGTCCATGTATTATGGGAATGGTTGTTCAGTTATTTTTTTAGATAAGTAGGATGGCGCTCCAAAAGTTTATCTACCACTAATGTGGAAGTAACTAATTAAAACAGTCCCGAACTCGTAATAGAACTAAAATAAGGAAAATCGGAATAAAATTATGGTCTAACGCTAACCTGGTACACATACTACAGGAGTACCAGTGGGGTTTATAGTTTAGGAAGCCATAATTGACCAGTGCCAGTGGATATGTAAACCACACTACAACAATGAGGAGTTCAGCATTCCACTCACACATAATTATTCCCTACAGTATTCGAACCTGCGAACTCGTCAATGGTAATCAGAGTTGCCATGGGAAGAAAGCATGGTATAAATGCTTTGCATAATGTGCCGACCTGCGTTATGCATCTCCATGACCCATGCACAACTAATTTTTCCTGGTTGTATTTAAAATGCGACAGATTTCCACATTAGGTTGTCCCATCGAGTTTCCTCTGTCTGGGATAAATAAATAAAATTACTGAGTTCCATAGATGAATGTGTTTTACAGGTTAAAAGAACAGATGATACTACTCGAAGCAAAAGCAGATCATTTGGAAACTCACTTGATGAAAGCCAATCAAAATAATTCAAAATTTCAAGAAAATGAAGAATTAGCCAATAAGAAGATAGAACAATTGGAACAAACGCTGAAACATCGGGAATCACAGTATCAAGCAAAACTCACTGAATTTACAAGGTAACTTTGGAGTAAATTTCTGAATAAAAAACCATAGATGTGCTAATATTTTTAGTCAAATCTGGAGTATTTCATTATATCCTGGGGATATCATATGCTGAACCACGGCCTCTCGTCTGGTTACCAATCCATGTCGACTATGGAAATAGTTAACCAGATATTTGTATCAGGCTAATGGACTTGACGATGGGGAAGTCGTAACTGGCCAGCGGTTATGTGAACCACCCTCAGATGGTGAGGAATCAATCTCCTTGCCATAATTATCTCCCACAGGATCTGAACCTGCGAACTCACACAGTGTGATAAGAGGTGTCATGGCTGATTGTAGTTTATAGCACGATGCACCAACTGCTGAGTCTAGTTTTCTATTAAGCCCATCTATATTGCTTGCTGACTTGAAAAGTTGGACAATTTTAACTTTCTATCAGAGTTCTACGACTCCTTGTATTCAGCATGTGCTTTTATTCAACTTTTTCAGGCGTCTCCTTGAAACTCAGAAGAAACTGAATCACAAACAAGAAGAACTTCATGAAATTATCAACACAAAAGAATCGAACATTACTGAGATGAAACAAATGAGAAAATTATTAGAAGAAAAGTCACTCAAACTACATGATCTTAATAGGTTATACAAGTTTTTTTTTAAATTATAAATTTATTTTTGTGGTGCTGAATTGTTCTGGTAAATCATCAAATATAGGTATCAGGCACAAAACTATGACTATGAAACTGCGAAATTTGGTGATGAGTGATGACTATTGTTCATTGTTTGTTATCCAAGTGTCATTTTACTTATACCTTGATTTGTGGGCATGATGGCCTAGTGCAGAGGTGTGCAACCTTCGGCCAACAGGCCGCGTTGGTCCACGAAACGAGTTTTTAATTTAATTTATTCTAGTACGTGCGAGTAATTTAAAGCCTAAGTCCAATTTATTATATATTCCCATGACGTTACAATGCCCTAACAGATAGCTTGTGCGAAGCGAACAACACTTGTCAGTTGTCAATACCAAATTTAAATAAAGGTGCGGCCAGTGGTTTCACCCAGTTATTTGCATCTGGCCCTTCTGTATTAAAGGTTGCACGTCGCTGGCCCAGTGGATAAATCGTGAGACTTAACTATGATGACATCACAGGTTCAAATCCCACGCCCACCCAGGGTGCAAGAAGCTGCATATGAACCCAAAAATAAGGACATCAGGGAAACATAATAATAGAATAACAAAGAACAACATGTAATAAACAAAATGTATTCATGCCTGTCTAATCATACTTTGCACTAGAAAGGATTTGCTCCAGCAGTTCTTTATTCTTGGAAACTATCTGTTTCATCTCACTTTTAAGTTGTATTTTGATTCATGTTACACGAACTGATTTTGGCTATTGTTTTGTCATTGTGTCAATTAATTTGCTGTTATTGCGTAATGAATGCATGTAGCAATCAGTGAGGTTGTAAAATAGCATTTCTACCAAATCAATCATTCGAATTGACCAATCTAAGTGCTTGGTATAAGAACCTCTACCCACAAAATGAGGACACATTTGAAAATAAGGACGTTTTTTAGAAATGAGGACAGAAATATTTTCTAGGACAAAGACTTTCCAAATACTAGCAATGCTTGCTTGTGCAGCACCTTGTTTGGAGTGAAGAATAAGTCATTTAAAATAATTGCAGAATTCAAATAAAGAGGTATCAGAAAGAGTAAATAATTTGTAGTCTTGGCATTGGGGGATGAAAAAAACACCAATTATAATAATTTATGAAATCATATTTAATATTATCGTTTTTAGGTTGGAAAAAGAAAACCATGCCATGTCTGATAAAATAAACAACTTACAAAAAGATTTGTCCTTCGCTCAAAAAGAGAAGTCTTCAACAGAAGATCTAGAGAAGTAAGAAGAAATATTACAAAATATATTCATAACTCTTGTTGTGCGTCGCTGTAACTATTCACTTTGTTATATTCGAACTCATATCAAACATTTATGTAATGATGATTGAAAAGCACTACTTATGATATTAATAAATTCGGCGCTCCAGAAGTGTGTGTTCCAATATGGAGGTAATTAATATTGTTCGGCTACTTTACATCGAGTTGTAAAGGAACTTAAACCTATGGGCAGGGGGTATATTCACTTGGCTAACACAGACAGTCCCCGAACTCGTAATAGCACTGAAATAAAGAAAATCGGAATAAAATTATCGTCTAACCTGGTGGTTGGTACACACACTACGTAAGTACCACGAATTCAATGTAACACAATATCTTATTTTGCAGGTGGAAAAAATTATATGAAGATCTCAGAGAGAAAGTGGAACCATTTCAGGTATTGTTTCGGTGTAAATTGTACTGCTATACTAGATGCTTATCTGCTCTTTGACCTGTGTAAAATTCTGCTTGCACTAAACCAGGGGTGTGCAACCTGCGGCCCGTAGGCCGAATGCGGCCTACAAGGAAAAAAAATTGTGCGACCCGCATAGCAGTGTCAATTTTAAATGATGTGCGGCCCGCGATACGGGTTTTTAATTTAGTTGGATCTGGTACGCGCAAGTAATTCCAATCTGTTTAGTGTTGCAAAGCTTATACCTGATGCCTATGACATTACAATCCCTTAACAGCTGGCTTAAAAACTTTTGTGCCTGAAATTACTAGAAAGTGTATGTTAAATAGAGATGCGGCCTGTGATTTGGCCCAGGTATTGGTATCTGGCCAGTCTATTAAAGAGTTTACACACTATTCTATTCTAACTTTTTTCGAATGATTTTTTGATTACTGCAACAGAATAGAACCTTCTTCGAAGGCAATATATTAATTCGCAATATAAAATAAAGCATAACCAAAAAAACAGTAGAATGTCTAATTAATTTGAATTTCTGACCAAACCTAATCATTTGCAGGTTCAAATTGATGCATATTCTGCGGAGAAGTCTATGTTGTTGAGTGAAAATTCTGCGGCTCACGCCGAAATGCAAGCATTGGGAAAGAAATATGCGGAATTGTTGGGTCATCAGAATCAAAAACAAAAGATTCGTCATGTCGTCAAAATTAAGGAAGAAAACTTGGGTTTGAAGCAGGTAAATAGGGTTAGAATAAGAAACTTCATTGGGAATCTTTCGTTCGATTTTTCGAAAGTCTGTTCCTTTTTATGTACCAGTTTTTAGAGTTTTACTTTTTTTATCTGATACCTACATTAATTATGTTTCATCCTTTTCAGGTAAAATATGAAATGAATAATCGAGACATTTTGTTTCGTTTCTATTTATTAAAGATTCTTTTTTATATTATTGCGCTAAAATTTTGAGTTCAATGTTTCCGTATACAGGAGGTGGCGAAACTTCGCATGCAAATGAGTAAGTTACAGAAGCAAGTACTGGCAAACCGGAACGCAAAATTCAATCCTGCGGAAGCTTTTCAACACAAAAAAGAAAACGCAACACCTTTTGGGCCCAAAAATTGAAAAGTATTCTTCAACTCACCATTTTGTCATTGGTCTTCGTGTATTATATGCTAATGAGGAGCGATTTTCGTTCGAATTTTTACAGAATTTCTCTGAATGCGAATATTTTATTTTTCAAAGCTGCTATTTGTTATCATTCCATGAAACCTCAATAAGGTTTTTTATAATGTTCTTGATTTTATTTGACATTCCTGATTATTCTTGTACAAATAATAACTTGAACAGGGCAACATATACCGTGTTTCTCCAAAAATAAGACGTAGCCTGAATTTTAAAAATGATTTTAATATAACCCCCTAAAATAATATCTAGTCGATAGCAAGAACTTTTTCCTACACCTTTCAATTGATTGGTTATTTTTGAATAATCTGTTTTTTTTTTCAGTTTTTTTTAAATAAAAATGTGTCATTTATAAGTAAATGGATATCGGTTTTCATATTTTGTTTATTTGAAAATCTCGTAATTCTCTCTTTGTAATTTAGTTTTTGATTAATGAAAATAAAAGACATCCCCCAAAAATAGGCCCTAGTATTATTTTTCAAAAGAAAATTGAAATAAGCCAGTCTGATTTTCGGGGAAACATGGTCCTACATTTATACTATATTAATGAGATTAGCAATCTCGGCTTTCCCCGAATAAATATATTTTAGTTTTTGCTTTCTGGTTTTTAAATGAAATTTTCATTACTCAAAAAATACCCCGAAGTTTTATACTGTTTTTATTTTTTTCACATGTTGCTATACGTGTTTTCTTTACTCATAGTGGCGGCCGTAATTTATCACTCATGTCTCTGAGGCAGTGGTTCTCAAACTTCTTAAACCGGCCCCCCTTTTTAGAATTTGTCAAGTCTCGCGCCCCACCTCAAAAATAACTAGCTAACAATAAGCTACAAATAATAGACAGTAAGGCGTGATGTTTTGTTCAAAACACACCTTGAAAATATGTGGATGGAACGTAAATAAAGAAATAAATGGAAAGTTATGAAAACAAACAAGGCGTGCAAAAACAAATCTAACAAAATTTTTAATGAGTTTCACGCTCCTGCAAAAAATTGTCTATGTGTATTGTATACAAAATTGTCTAATTTTCTGTTTGAGAACCACTGCTCTAAGGCATGAGCGACTATTTTGCTAAACAAAACCCATATGCCAGAAATTGACCCGCAGGGAGGGATATGGGAGCTTCTAACCTGTCCGCTGGCTAGAGCATGATAATATACCACTATCATGGTTGGTCATTTTTTTTACTATCCGCTGATAATCATTACATCTTCGATTTCGGTGTTATCGGAGTTTTGTCTTATGTCAGTGAAGCCTCATTATTTCAACATTTTAAAATACTTGCCTTTTTGTAATAGATTGTTTGTTAGTCTTGTTTTTATTTCAAGATATCTAATCATTTCTTTAGCTTGGTTTTCTTACCATAGAAATTAATCTTAGCTGGGACTGAAAGGTCGAATGTTGATTATTTCAAAACATGCAATTCACGAATTGTTGAATGGAGAGAATATCAAATATTCTCCTGGAATTTTTGTGCTAAGAAATGTTTTTAAGATTTAAAAAAAGATTAATTTGTATGTTTACTATGCCGTTATATTGTGAGTTAGACCAGGCAGTTATAATAAGTATTTCCATTGGCGATTTTCTGATTTTAAGTGAAAATACGTCCAAAAATCGGTAATTGGTTCCGGAATACTGGAGTCTAGTTCACGTCAGGAGGGTAGAATGCAGAGAAATCGACCGCCAATAAATAAAAAGGTAAGAGATGTTTAAAAGTATATATGAGTTTTTCTCATAACGGTATTTCCAAGTTTCGTCCCATTGGGTTAAAGCCCTTGATATCCCATCTACCTCTACGATTACCGCATAGCATGTTTAAACTTATCTCAAATGCATCCATTCGAGTTACCACTGATTGCGCACGAGAAACTTGCAAGAATGAGAACAATAATATTAAACGTAGATAGTAAATCATGGAGAGAAACTCTTTTACATGGGAAAGCAAGATAAGATTGCGCTACTTATGCTTACTTTGAATTTTACGCAATGAAAGTGTCTACGGTTAGGGTTTGTTTTTTATCAATTCTAAAAAAACATGTTTTAAAATAAGGGCTTTTTTAAATCACAAATTTTCTGTATTTTTTATTGAAATATCCCTTGCATCGCCGCGAAACTACGCCAAAACGTTGCATTCACGCAGCTGGAAATATAATTTCAAAGATATAAGTAAAAAAATTTGTTTTGACTTTTACTCCTATTGCGTACATTTATCTCCACCAAAGTCATAAGATTTTTCCCGGAATGTTTCTACAGGGGTGGTAGCACAAAAGTCATATTGGGGGTGTCAAAATAGGGCTGACGAAATGCGGTCGTTGCGTGTCAAATCAGGGGTGACGAAATAGGGTCGACAAGGGCTTGTTTTAAATCAAATTTTTTCCGTATTTTTTATTGAAATACCCCTTGCATCGCCACGAAACTACGCCAAAACGTTACATTCTGGCAGCTGCACATGCAGCCGGAATTATAATTTCAAAAATGTAAGTAAAATTTTTTATTTTGAATTTTACTTCTATTGCGTACATTTATCGCCACGTTTGTATCTCCACCAAAGTCATAGGATTCTACCCGAAATGTTTAGCCGAGATATCAGAGAGACGTTTTGAGTAAGAAAAATCATGAAAATTAGCTCACGAGCCTCCTACAAACGCAATTAGATCAAGTGCAGTGCTTTGGCAAAACGAGTGGCCTGCGATAATGAAGAATATGCTTATACCGGCGGTAATCTACTGATATAAACGATGAAAAAACCAAACCTAGTTTTTGTTAATTATAAAAGTCCTCTAATGCAAAGACGCCACAACTAATCTTTTATGACGCCATAATCTGAATTTCGAGTTCATGTATTGACATTTTTCATAAAATGATGGCAATATTACGGTTATACTGTTCGGTTTATTTATGCTCAGCATACTTTGTTTTTATGGTCGAAGTGATACAGTTTTTCAAGGTCATACAAATTCATTTATTCGAGCGCATTTCAATTCTCGCAAGGTGGTTTCACGCCAGGGTCATTCACATAATGGCTTATCGGTTGCGTCTTACTGCGCCAACCACTGAACTACAGCTTGAGAAGGTGTGCATTAGCCTCTATCGACATTTGTGGCGCTTTGAAAGATTTATTGCAAATAGGAAGCGCTTGGCGAGTTTTTACATCCATTTTTCTTCAACCTATTTAATACAAAAAAATCAAATAGTACGGCCATTTTGAACAAAACAGGCAAAACAAAACATGATTTAAAACAATTGTTTTAAAACAATTATTTTTGAACAAATCCCTAGTTCCCGTAATAGCTTATCGGTTGCATCTTACTGGGCCAACTACCGAACTACAGCTTGAGAAGGTGTGTATGAGCCTCTATCGATATTTGTGGCGTTTTGAAAGATTTATTGCAAATAAGAAGCGCTTGGCAAGTTTTTACATCCATTTTTCTTCATCCTATTTAAGACAAAAAATGCCATTTTGAACAAAACAGGCAAAAAAACTCGATTTAAAGCAATTGTTTTAAAACAATTTTTTTTGAACAAATCCCTATCTACGGTTGCAAGTTGTTTTTGCATGTTTTGAGGTTTAGCTTGAATGTTGAGCGATGGAAGTCCAAATATATCGCGTGCAGGCTTATAATGTATCTGTAAATTACCGATAATGAAGACAATAGCGTAGCCAGCCCAAATATTTTTTTTTGGGAGGAAGAGGGTCAATTTTATTATCCAATTTGATGCTTACATTTGATGCATTTCGCTGAGAGCGAGGCCAAGTACAAAAAGCCACTGATATATAACGAATATTTAAGAAGCTTTTATTTAATTTTTATGACTTTTCATGTTGATTTTGAGTGTATATAGAGGTCTTTTAGATCCCAAATCCGGTATAAAACATTAGCGAGACGTGGAAAGTCTTCTCGATCCGAGGCTACCGACCACTAATTGCAGTGCAAATATATTAAAAACGATTTAAACAACGGCGAGAACACTCAACATCAAACGGGTCAGTGATCTTAATGTTGAATATATTTGAAATGTAATAGGAGGGAATATTTGTTCGACATGTTATTTGTTTTTGAAAAAATATTACTTGGGTCGCCGGTTCCCACCGTATTTCACTGCAATAAAATTTCTACAATATTTTCCTGCACTGGGATTAGTCAGTACCTCCATCAATATCATCAGATGTTCCTGTACAAATATCGATCGAACAACATATGGGAGAATTGCGCTGTCAATTTGGCATTGACCCGAGGTCATAATTATACGTCACTTGTTAACACAGCGGGCGGTGTACAAATGTAACAACCCGAATGTTTCTTGTCTACGAATAATATAATACGCGGTCTAGGTGTTAAAAATATGTTCTCTATGTTTTTGAATGTGATAAAAAATGGACCATGCATGTTCACTGCAAACATCAGCAAAATATTTCACCACCTCGCGTGCCAATGTGTTCACCTTCAAATTATTATTGTCTATTCGTTCGATTCATATTGTAGGCTCACAGTATAATCAACCTACCTTGTAGATTCGTAATTTGGAAAGGCTTTACTCAGAGTCTGAGCAACCCAGGTCACCCAAACATTTTCAGAAGGCGCGGATGAACTTGACTCCATACCTCTCTCAACTATTTAACAACTTTTCGTAAATGGAATCAATTCATACCACCTGTTTGCAAATTAAGACCAGTTCTTCGATAACCAAAATTCTGGTTGTTTTAATAAGCGCATGCTCTACCTAGGATGGAGAATAGGATTCCCATATTTATCCCTGGGGAGAAGGAAAGCCGATAAGACGGCTTAACCATATGGCGAACCACGGCCTCTCGTCCGGTTACTGTTCCATGTCGGGTATGGGATTAGTTAGTCAATTGTTTTCGGAAGCATGTACTTGATATTAGAGGAAGCCGTAACCTACCAGCGGTTACGTGAAGCACCCTACGGCGGCGAGGAGTCCAGCAATTCTCTCGTACATAACTATCCTCGCATGGGATTCGAACCTGCGAACCCACGCAGAGTATGCGGTGGCTAGCGTATTCCTAACGCCTAGCCGATGAGTCACGCCGCCGCGCCTACTGTCTACTAGTGACTCTAGTTCCCTTCAAAATTCCCCAGGCTAATTTTCGGAACAGCACGTTCTACGCTGAAATAGGGAATTCCCCGTCCATCTGTTGGTCTTATAACTCTTCAATTAATATAACCCGTACTATATAATTTTTCATAAGTGGTGTCAGTCATACCGTACTCGCCGTCAAAATCCAATTTTTTGAATTAGATATTAGAACTTCGGGTGTCGATAACCAGCTTTGGTTCCCCGCGAATTACTTTCGCCAGAAAAACTGTGTAATTATCATTTTCTTGTAATTTGTGCTGGTGCGATATTTTTTTACTGGTTGGAAAAATACACTCGACCTTGGCTAGCTATAACCAGTTTGGCATCAACAACATCAAGCTAAAACTGACTTGACAAACCTTGAATTAAACACAGAAAGAAGAGCTCAAAATAAACAGTTTCTTTGCAACCTTTATTTACAAATCCACACCGCATTCCTTCAACGACAGTAAATTCCACACAAAACGCAGGTTTAATATAAACAAAAATGCAAAAAACTAATTAAGGGTTAACCACTAATTCAAATAAAAAATAATCTTCATTACGATCATCAATTACTCGTGGACATAATTTGAATGCAAAATGCTCTTTGATTCTGTGGTGCAGAATACTGAGCAAGGAGTCTCGGACATTCTTTCATAATATCAGAAACATAAAGAATCTTCTTCTTATTCATTATACAATGATGGGCCTGACAAATATGTTGCCTGTTGTCAGACATGAGCACAAGATAAGTGGATTATGGACCAGTAAGATGAAATACATTAGTACTAAATTATTTTAGTCAGGGTACTTAATTCTTGTGAATCTAGAATTCATTTTGTCATAGGAAATGATCAAGTTAAAACATAATCATAATTTTCAGATTATATCATATTTTCTTACATAACCGTGCACCCAAGAAATTTCAAAATATGAAGGAAGATTATGCCATAAACTAGCCATAAGCAACAATAAGATTCTGACCTAAATCTACAGTGCAGCGGTTTTCTGTGATTGAGAGGAATTTTTGAAAAGCAAGTTTTACTTTTGACACAATGAAAAGAAATGATTAAAAAAAATTGGTTTCAAATTATCTGTGAAGTATTCAAATAATATTGTTGTTGCATCTTGAACATTTTTATTCATATTATGCCAGGGATTGACCAGAAGATTCGGAACAGAGAACACCAAACAATGTATGGGAAAATACAACTAAGAAGTCTTGACTCATATTATCAGTCACTTTTCCAATTTGTTATTTAATAAGTCCTGAGATTCTGAGGAACAATATTTAAACATGATTTCCTGTTAGTAAAGCAAGGACTAGAAATACGAAAACGTTTTTATAGTTGTATATCGCTTTGCCGCAACAAAATGTCAGGATTGGGACACATCGTGTATTCCCAATGAAATTAGGAATTTCATTTGCTTAAAATTGCAAAATCAGAAACGTTTGAAAAATTTATCGTCTTCAGAAAAATTAGATACGCATAGGTTGTGGCCTGAAATATCAATGTGAAACAACAGTAACCATATTATGTAAATAATGTTCTCAATTTGTCGAAAATTTTTTTTTTTGCAAAACTTTGTGTATGCTCGAAATTAAAAGGCAAATAATATAATAAACAATCAACAAAAATACAGGATTTTAGAAGAATCAGATCAAGAATATCATTGAAACATGATGAAAGATTTAAATCATTATCTCTAGCAAATTATTTGTTACAATTTGCAAGCAAACTGCATTTAGATGATAAATTGACATCTTTATTAAACCATAATCATCATCGCTCATAATATGTGAAAGAGTACAGTGCAAAAGACGAAGTGTTTTTTGATAACTGAGTAAAAATATTGTAAAGAGAATTTTTTTCCACAGTTTGTAGTTTCCTGGAACTTATCGCATAGAACAAGCATTGAGATTTACCGTGCCACCTACAGAAATCAATAAAAACATAAAACCTCAACAAAATCACCGACAAGCATGTTGTCTATGCTAAGTCAAAAAAGCGATCGCCATATTTTCCTCCGCTGAATCTCCCATGATCGCCTTCGCTGACAAACCGCTTACGACTTTTTGTTGGCACAGACATCATCAGTTTTGCATCAATAATTTGGAGATCATGACATTTCTTCACAAAATTTTGCAGCTGTGGATATGCCTTCGGAACATCGATACTCAGGTCTGATATTTCTCCATAGACTCTCTTAAATCCATGCACGAGCTGGTCTGCAGTAACAACGACAGTATCAGCGAGTCTTTTGAAAAGGTGGACCATCATATTTGCAGAGCGTTCATTGCTTAACTCAATCAACATAATGATAGCCTCGTAAACGACCTCGTGATTAAAATGAGGGACATCGAGGTCCGTTATGCAACGTATTGCTTCCTCGGAATCACCAGATGACAAATATTCTTTCAACAACAGATTAATTTTCTTTTTGAGTAAAATCATGGGTTGGTTTCCACCTCCGACTCCCCAAATGTGACTCAAATTATAATGCGGAATACTCAAGAGCAAACGCGCTTCTTTTGCGCAAGACTTTCCGTATTCATCATCATTCAGAGAAGCAGCTTCAATAATTCGGCTCAAAATTTTCTCTTCGATTATCTTTTCTGAAATTGCACGAGCCAGAAATCTTCCAAGTACTTTTGCTGCATCAGGAGTATCGAGTACCAGCTCAGGTAAACTATCACAAAGATCTAAGAATGCATGACTCAAATCTTCGGCGTTTGCATAATATATTATCTTGGAAGCATTTTCTCCGCTGTCATTTTTTGATGACAATGGTGCGACTAATCTTTTCAACAACAGAGATGCCAGCTCTCGGAATTCATTCTTCTTCTCCATAGCGAGTGTTATCAACACCACAATCACCATGTATTTGCGATCGGATACATTAAGACCTTCAACCGATTCATGGACTTCATCCTGCTGTCCATGTTCAAAATATTCTTTGATAATTGGTTGTAAAGTCTTTATAATTTCATCTTCACTCCACACTGGTGTGACAGGCTTGTACATAATATCGTTGTCTTGCTCTTCTGAATCATAATTTGGATCTTTATTATCCATAACACCGTCAGTTAATAATTCCTCGCCGGGTCGGCCCCATGTTCCTTTGCCCCCTCCACCACCTTTCTTTGGCAATCCCCTGCCATAAATTGTGCGGGATTTACGATCACCGATTTTTCCTGCACGTTTTACTGCGCCGTTTGACACTCCATTACCATTTCCAGACTCAGAGTGTCTGCTATTCTGGCTATTTGATGAATCTTTGCGCGTACGTCTCTTTTCTTTAGCTTTTGCCGCTTCAGCGTCCATTTTTACTTCCACTTTGGCATCACCACTGCCTTCTTTTTTATCGGTATCCATTCTTCCCTTTGTACTTTACTTTACAATACCAAATACCGACCCAACAAACACAGCCAAGCTTTTACAGTTTTAATTTGTCCTGCAAATCTGTTTTCATGAATCGTTCGATAACCTCCGTTCACTTTGCACAGCAGATCAACAACTTTGCAGACACTCGCGCTGTGCGTGCACACTCCGTCGTAAACAATCGTTTAGAATAGAAAATGGGTATGACATGCGGAAATTGACATTTTCTATGAATTTATATTTCTGTCCTTTTTGAAATTACACATAAAAATATCTGTACAAAGTTGTATTTGAGGTTATACTGGTTTTAGACGCAATAAATTATAATTTTAATGACAAAAGATACAGACAAAAAATAAATTTAACAATACTGCCACAGGAAATGAATATAATTACAAGTATGACATTAAAGTTGGTTTTGTGTAGCTACAAATGTCTTTATTGTTATTCCCAATTCAATAATATCGATCAATCTGGAAAGATTGACTTTTCCAGTTTTTTTTTTATATTCTTCATGTTTGCATTTGTCTAGAGAGAGCCGTATAAATAAAATTGCAATGATCGTATTTGCTCAAAATTGCAATCACTAAATAAATGTCGTGCTCCATCCTGTCCATACCACAGCAATTTTATTTCTGTTTTATTTTTTTCACTGTATGTATTTTGGTTGATGAAATAACAAATATATCTCTCTGTTAGACTCCATCTTATAATGAGTTTTAAATAATTTCCCGGATTTCATCAATTCTGTTTTCTTAATACTCGTAAACACACACGTAGCCACCATGGCGTGATGTGATGTCATAATCAAATACCGAACCACGTGTTCTGTGACGCCATTCATAAGGAAGTATACAGATTTAGTTTCTGTGGTTTGCGTAGATTTATAGAGACTAGTTTTCATTATGCCAAGTGACTAACAAAGCTAAAATAGATTGACGTAGTAATGGCGGGAATCGCTCTCGAGGTTTCGCCAGCAAACGCTCCCCAACCTTTAAAGAAAAAGCGATTTCTCCAACATCACAAAAATGGAGTTTTGAGTCAAAACGCATTGGCCGCTGTTCGTCGTTCACTCCCCATATTTTCTGCCAGAGACAGACTTATTCAAGAGTTGAAAAAGTCTCCAACAGTGATTGTGATCGGTGAAACTGCTAGTGGAAAAACTACACAAATTCCTCAATTTTTGTTAAAAGCTGGCCTGGGCAAAACTGGCTGCATCGCATGTACCCAACCAAGAAGGGTAGCAGCGATTACTATTGCTCAAAGGTATATACATTTGGCTCATGTTATTTTAGTATATTCAATACAAAATATTGTCATAACTTCAAATGTCTGAATGTAAAATGAATAACTATCAAACCACATATTTATGTTTTGATTTGCAATTGTATTTGTGCAATTTGACATACAATAAAATTATATATTTTAGATTACTCCATTTTCTACAATTTATTCATCTATATAAATCATGTTTGCGCAATATTTTATTTTAAATAACTAGACTATAATCATTTCGAGAATTTGGTATTTCATGGTCAAGACTTCTAACGGTGTAAATAGAATATCAATCAAAATAATGTTTTTGTCAACATTTCTGCGTTATCAATCTCCTGATCTCCATTAATTTACAGTGCTTTATTCATATTTGTTGTTCAGTATGACCCAATTTTAACATAAACTCTGTATTCTATATTCGAAAATGTTATTCCAGAATGTATTCAAAACTGTAATTTCTATTTTTAAAATTTGACACAATTCAGGATTCAAATTAAAATAAATATACCAATATTACCAAGTAAATTGGGCATTCTTGCTGTTAGTATGCTTGCCCCTCTATGACTTATCTCAATCCCCAAATGTTATCTTCAACTGTTTAGCCAGTCCCCTTAATTACTTGCTTCTAAGTGGTTCTTAATCTGTTTGTGTATTTTGGAACCTTAGTGTTTGTTCTCTGGGTTTGGCAAAATACTAATCACTCTACAGTTTGAATCAATTGGTTTTATTTTTTTTATGTGACATAAGTGCTGGTTATGTATGGCACAACTTTGAACAGGGTGTCCATAAAGTTTTGAGATATTTTAAAGGAAATTTATTGATACCATATATCGTTTTAGTCTTCACACATGTATTAAATGAAGTGAAAATACTTCAACAATTACTGATTAAAAAAAAAAACTGGTAAAGATATATTGAGAACTGTCTTCATAGCAAAATGGAAATTGTAAAGGGAATTTATGGACACCCTGTATATATTTTACATTTACATACACATATTATTCATACACATTTTTGTAATTTTATTTTTAGGGTATCAGCTGAGTTGAATGTCAAGTTGGGTGAAGAAGTCGGTTACTGCGTCAGATTTGAAGATTGTACAAATGAGAAAACAAGAATAAAATACATGACAGACGGTATATTCATTTTCAATTTTTAGCCTCCCTGTTGAAACGTTGACGTTCCTCCACCTGTAAAATATCATACTTTGTTGTGCTTCTGGTAACCATGGACATAGGTCATTTTTTGTGAAAAAATAAATTTCCTGAAATGGTGCTTGAACTGTTGACTTTAATTTTTAAAACGATTTCCAAAATAAAAAAAATTTTCAACTATTGCTTACACAGGAATGTTGCTGAGAGAGTCACTTGGAGACAGTTTATTGTCAAGGTATTCATCCATTCTGTTAGATGAAGCTCATGAAAGAACTGTTCATACTGATGTGTTGTTTGGAATCGTAAAAGATGCACAGAAGTCTAGAAAAGAGAAAGGTTTGCCAAGGTAGGTTATTTTATGTTTTTACTAATTTTTGAATAATATATGTCTCAACGCTAATAAATTGCGAATATTTGCCAAAAATTCAGATTTTTATTGTTTATATTATATTTTTGACCCCTGTTTATTTAAAAGGGGGTTTAGTTTAGTTAAATTAATGATTTGTGACTACTGACTATCATTCTTTTATTTATCTTTCAATCAAGTATATTTCTGCATTATTTCTTGTAAATGGAAAAACTCAAATTTTCAAGATTTTGTTTCATCTATTTCATGGGAATGTTTTTATAATGAATTCTACATTTTGCAGCATTCCTGTAGTGTGTGTACCAGGTTAGGATTAGGCCATAATTTTATTTCAATTTTCCTAATTTTAGTTCTATTACGAGTCGGCGACTGTGTTAGCCAAGTGAATATACCATACCCCCTGCCCATAGGTTTCAGTCCCTTTATACAACTTCATGTAAAGTAGGTGAACAAAATTAGTTACCTTCATATCGGTACACACACTCTGGAGCGCCAATATTTTCAGTGAAGTTTGCTGAGCTAACCTCGGATCTTACTGGTAGTATAGCTGAGCCTTGCTTTCCTGCATTGCATTATATTATAGTATTTTATTTTCCTTATGTAAATACAGCCTCCGTATCATAATCATGTCTGCTACCATGGACGTAGATCATTTTTCAAAATATTTCAACAAATCACCTGTACTCTACCTCGAAGGACGGTTACATAAAATCGATATTTTATACACAGAAGAAAAACAATCGGACTACCTCGGAGCAACATTAGTTACTATATTTCAGGTGATAATTTTGCGTCATTGACTATTGGTAGACTCTTTTAAATTGCAAATGATAATTTGATCATTTATCTTTTGAGTGATCAAAGAATTGAAATCGCTGTATAGTCTGCAAAATCTGAACGGCATGTAGAAATCTGTAGAACCCCAAAGTATTCAGACCAATTTCCCTTTATCAATGGCAACATAGTCAGAGTCAGGGCTGTGCAGTTCTTACTGGAGATATACGATAAGTAAAAGCCGAAGTCATTATTACAGACTACTCGATATCTGGAGTTGGAGACCAGGGTCGTACTCGTAGCCAGGAATTTTCACATGGGATGGTTCTGAAATTCCAGTTGCCAAGTTAGATCTCATCATCTTAAAAATATGGTTTTTTAAGAGTCTTCAAGGGTCTATAAAGCTACGAAAATTTACAAAAAAAAGTTTTTTTTTTTTTTACATTTTAGAACTGTAACATTGGCCTTTCTATAAAACTTGATTAGGATGATTTGTAACATTTCTAATAACAGATCCATCAAGAATCAAATCCTCAAGAAGACATTCTGGTGTTTTTAACTGGACAAGAGGAAATTGAGTCGATGTGTCGAACAATAAAAGATTTATCGATTTCACTTCCTTCAAACCTTCCAAAGTTACTCATCTATCCACTCTATGCATCCCTTCCTAAACATCAACAACTGAAAGCATTTCATGCGACGCCTCAAGGTGCAAGAAAAATTGTTCTTGCCACGAATATTGCTGAAACGTCTGTCACTATAAAAGCAAGTTATATTTACATTTTTTTTATTTTTCTTATCCTGAATTGATGATATAATGATTCAGAATTAGATATAATTAATTACTAATTGTAGTTTATTTGTAATATTATATTATTCGCCGATGCAACAACATAGAAGCCCTCTCATCAACCCAAATTATAGTGATGCTATCAGTTTTAAATTGGGAAACATTTGTAGTGCCAATTGATTGACTTTAATTTTTTTAGTGAATCAAACTTTCTTTTTATATTTATTCATATTTGAATGATATTTTTAAAATCTGTGTCAATTAATTGATATTTCAATGTCAAACCTTTCAACAAAAATCCTCAGGATTTTAACAAAGGCATGCACATGGTATATCCATCTCATATATTGTGTACTATACATGGAACCGTCATGGTACAAATAAATTACAGTATAGAAGACAAACACAAAGGACAGAAATTCTGGAAAGTCTGGAAAATCTCAAATGAGGTTTAACATCATAAGACATGAAAGTGAAAGTACTTCACAGGCAATCTCACTTGTCTAATAT
This sequence comes from Styela clava, assembly GCF_013122585.1. NCBI lineage: Eukaryota > Metazoa > Chordata > Ascidiacea > Stolidobranchia > Styelidae > Styela > Styela clava. The sequence goes on along the minus strand of NW_024102831.1, from coordinate 11,106,685 downwards.
GTGACAAACGTTCTCATATACTTTAAACAAATACCATTTTCTTCCAGGGTATCAAATATGTGATTGATACTGGAAGAGTGAAAGCAAAGTCTTTTCTTCCGTCAACGGGATTGGATATTCTTGCAGTTCAGAAAATATCAAAAGCACAAGCTTGGCAAAGAGCAGGGCGGGCTGGAAGGTAAATTATGAATTTGACTTTAGAAATAGTCGACTTTTCCTATAGTAATTGATTGTTTTTTTATATTACCTCTTCCATGGAGCAATAGTTCAAATGCAGTGTACTGCTGAAGTTTCTGGTATCTTTGGGTTGGCTCCAGCTTCATCTGATATGGTAAGCTTCAGCAAAACGTCACTGCTCCAAGCTGGCTCCCCATCCCTGCCTGTATCCACACTGCTGAAATACTATCAAGAAAAATTGTTATACTTGACAAATTTTTAATGTGATGTGTATTTTTTGTAAACATGTATATGTGAATACATTGATTATATTTAGGGTTACTCACATAATATGTGTACCAGGTAAGGGTTAGTCCATAGTTTTATTACGATTTTCCTAATTTTAGTTCTTTCACAAGTTCGATGACTGTCTCTGTTAGCCAAGTGAATATACCCCTGCCCATAGACTTCCGTCCCCTTACACAACTTGATGTAAAGTAGGCGAACCAAATTAGTTACCTCCATATTGGTGCACACACTTCTGGAGCACCTATTTGGGATATTAAGCAATAAAAAATCAGAACATCCGTCCTATTTTAGTTTTATATACAAATAATACAACATCCATTCATAACAGAGAATGTCCTGGGACAGTATATAGATTATATACAGAAGAAGAATACTCAGAAATGGATGAAATGACCAAACCAGAAATACTTCGTTGCAATTTATCGAGTGTGATTCTTCAACTTATGGCAATCGGAATTACAGATGTACAGACCTTCGATTTTATGGATCCTCCTCCAAAGGTTTGTCCTTCAAATTTTTAACTGTTATCCAGTAGAAGAAAGCAGAAACACCTAGAATTAAGTGCTTCATAAAAAGCTTGGCTGTTATCAAATCGTTCCAATTCTTTTGCAAAATTTTAGCTTTTATGGTTGTGAATTCCCATTCAAAGATGAAAGTAGTTTCTGGAAGGCTATTTTAAATTGTTTCTCAAGTCTTATTTGGCTCGATATTTCACTTGTTTTGAGTATATCCTGTTGAATTGTGTCACCTCCTCTGCCAATCATTCCTTCAAACTCTTTGCATGTAAGGCTCTTTTGAAACTGACCTACTAATTCTTTTTATGGTTTAACATCAGGAGTCTATTGAGGATGCTTTGAATCAACTTCAAATTTTGGGAGCAATCAGTAAAAAATGCGAATATCAACTCACTGATCTTGGATGGAAAATGTCTGTTTTTCCGCTCGATCCGAAATTATCAAGAATTATTTTGGCTTCAACAGCTGCGGATAGAAGGTAAAATAGATACTTTGATTTATTCAAGCATAATTTCATGCAAATGGTTAAATGCATTACCTTTTCTTATTGTTTATAGTGTTTCCCACATTTTTGAATTTTCTGTGCAACAAGTAGACTAAAAATGGTTTATTTCATATCATATTTAATAACAAATACTAGACGTTGTTAATAAGTAAAATTTAATTTTTTTCAGGTGTACTGAGGAGGCAATCAGTCTTGTTGCGCTACTTTCTGTTGACAGTATTCTATATGTTCCACATGGTAAACGAGAAGAAGCTCATGCGGCAAAACAAAAATTTGTCTCTAGCGAAGGCGATCATATCATGTTACTCAACATTTATAACTCATTCAAAAAATACAAAGGAGACGCTGGGTGGTGCTATGACAATTTCATTATCACTCGTAATTTAAATATGGCGGGAAACATAAGACGTCAGTTACGAGATCTGTGTATTAAAGCTGGGATAAAAGATATTAATTCAAACAGGACTGACATGGCACAGCTACGAAAAAGCGTGGCATCTGGGATGTTTGTAAATGCCGCGGAACTACAACATGACGGGACTTATAAGGCGCTGTCCACTGGGCAAACAGTTCAAATCCATCCTTCGTCTTGTCTTTTTCGTTGCAAACCAGCTTACGTGATTTATAATGAATTAATTTATACTTCGAAATGTTATATCAGAGATTTATGTGTTATTGATCCAGAATGGTTGTTTGACGCGGCACCGGAGTATTTTCGTAGAAGATTAAAAATAGAATAGGGATGGCCAACTTTTCGCGTTATCTCAAAAATGCTGTGTCACACGCTCGTCCTTTATCTCCATGTTGCATGAGTTAGGATAGATATATATTATGGTGAAAATGGTTGAAGTTAAGTATGTGGAGTGAAATCATGATATGTTCAGGTATGATATGATACTTGGCAAAAGGTCAAAGCAGGGGTGTACAACCTTCAATACCTGAGGGCCTGATACAAATACCTGGGTGAAGCCGCGGGCCTCGTAGGCTTTCTAGTAGTAAAAAGCATTGTAACATCATAGGCATAGATAATGAATTTGTGACGCAAAGGGATTAGAATTACCCACATGTACCAGATTAAAGTAAATTCATTGCGCGGTCTGCGCATTCAAAACTGCCAAGTGGGCAACATGTTGCACGCTCCCCCAATGTAAAGTATTCATTTGAAGTACGATACATAAAATGTGTACATTTTTGAGACACGCATCTTCTTTTATTAATATTTGCGCTCTTGTTTTGAGCTGTTCTTGGATTGTGCTTAATGATAATCATATTTCATTGTTTTTCTATGTTTATTAAAGCCAAGTATGTTTGCAAAGGTACACTAACATTCGACATTGAAAAATATTGATCGAAACATGTATTGTATATAAATAATATTTTTGTTGGATTTGTACAAATTATGTATTTACTTCTTTTACTGATAAAAATAATGCCAATCAATTTTTTTATTTTTACTTCTGTTTATAAAGCTCACACACACTCAAATAATATGTCAAACTTTTCCGTAGATTTTTAAAATAATTTATAAATCTATTACATCATAATGGCACAAATAAACGAGAGCCCAGATCCGATTCAAGAAGATGATAATGGTTTGGATGAAGATGACTTCGATAATGTAGGTTTATGTCATAGAGTTTGTTACAATATTTTTAGATTTATCCAATTTTTAGCACCGTAATTTTGGTTAGTACTTATTGTTATGTTCTGCTAACACCAGTTGTGCTTTATTTATTATCAACTGAATTTCCTTTGTTGTCATTTTTTGTACTATGGTGAGGTTCAAAATAAATTGTCTATTTATCAAATGTATTTTATCTAGACTGTGACCATCTTGATTAGAAACAAGTGAAAAAGAATCATAAGTTTATTAGGAAATCCTGAAATATGCGCACCAAAATGGCGCACTGCCTGAACTCAGGTTGTGTACCAGATTAGGGTTCAGGTTATGCGACATCTTGGTGCGCATACTTCAGGAGTACCGTCTATTGTTAGTCATGGCCACAGAAATTTATAAAAATTGTTAATTTTTTTTATTTTTCATGAAGTACCTAGCAACACATCCAGCATTTATGGACAAGGATCCAACTCCAGAAATGATTGAAAATAGTCCTTTACTTCAGGTATGATCAATCAATATTGATGTATTAACGTAATTATTGTTATATATAGGCGCTGTGTACCAATATGGAGGTAACTAATTTTGTTCGCTTAGTTTACGTCAAGTTGTCAAGGGACTGAAACCTGTGGGCAGGGGCTATATTCACTTGGCTAACACAGAGAGTTCCCGAACTCGTAATAGAACTAAAATAGGAAAATCGAAATAAAATTATGGTCTAACCTGGTAAACAAACTACTGGAGTACCGTTATATATACAGGATGACCTTAAAAACAAAGCCCAAAGGCCTGTTATTTGTAATAAAATGAAGAAAATTTATTCAACACTTAGAACTGCTGTTTGCGTGTGATTGTACCCAAAAATTTCAATAATCAATGACACTTTGCACAAAAGTTATGCTCCAAGTGACACGAGTTTCGTTTTCAAATCCTAAAAATTGATGTCTAATCAATTCATTCAATTGAACTTGTGACTCGCAAGTTGTGACAACTGAGAAGGATGAAAAAAAAATTGGGCATTTTGATATATGTATAATCACTTACTAAAAAGGTCTTATATCATTAATTACCGATGCAAACTTGTTAATTAAATATTGGCTACCTGTTCTCGGCTGAACCCTGTCAAATTTGTTAGTTCAGAATAAATTGACTATCTTACACATAACTGCTTTTTCCAGTTGTTTATTGAGATATAACTAATGTTTTATTAATTTTTACCAGGGTTTACAGCAACTAAAATACGAAGATGATGATGACACTCCTGAAACTCAGGCTCTTGCTTATAAAGAAGATGGAAATTGGCATTTCAAGAAAAAATTATATGCCCAAGCAGTCAGGTGATTAAATTATCATTGGCAATTTTTGAGATGGACCATGATGGCTGTGGTGCCGCAGTTTGGCATATTTTCATTTTGTTATACATGAATGTAACTCTGATAATTGAAGTCGAAATTTTTACGGAAACTCAAAAAAGTAGATCAAGTATTCTCAACAGTCAAAAGAGACTTAGAAACACTTGTTATACATGAGAATAAATAAATTAAAAGTCAAGTAAGAGTAAAATGTTTGTGATATTATTGTTCAAATTATCAAACTAGGCAACAATCTCATCCCTATGATGTGCTGCCTCTTTGGCCCCCTGTATACACACCTGTTTAACACATATACATTTTACTTACTGAATACTTGCATAGACCATGCTAAAGATGATGTTATGTAGGATTCCTCATGAATTATCTTTTCTTCCAGGGCTTATACCGTGGCTTTAAGAAAGCAATGTTCTGATAACACTCTGAACTCTACTCTTTATTCTAATCGAGCTGCAGCAAATTATTATTTGAAGAACTATCGGTCATCAATTGCTGATTCAATCAAGTAGGTTATTGTTTTCAATCTCTAAACTGATCGTACTATAGTAATGGCTCTGTGTCTAGGATTATGGCAGGATACTAATTTGATATATAACTCGCGGCTTCATTGCAAAAATTGTGAATTCCATTGACAGTAGGAACTAACTTTGCAATCTTCTATGTGACCAACAGCCACATTTATCTTCTTGCAAGCAAATTTATCACTGATTCAGTTTCAATTTACTCCCAGTTGGTACCCCTTGTTCCAAGCTTTTTTTTTTCAATTACAATCTCAAATTTTGTTTTTGACTTGATACTTATGAGAGTTGTTATTACAATTGGACACCAAATTTTTTGCAGAGCGTTAAATATTGAACCAACAAAAATCAAGTCACTTCTGAGAGGTGCTCTGTGTTGCGAAGCGCTGGAAAAACATGATGAGACTATTCGGTGGGCGAAAAAGATTGTATCGATTGATGAAGACCACAAACAAGCTAAAGAATTGTTAGAAAGTGCACAAAAGAAATTTAAAATTGCTGAAAGGGATCGCAGAAAACGTGAAACGCAAGAAAGAATGAAACAGAAAAAAATGAAAGCCCTCATTGATGCGATAAAAAACCGCAAAATCAAGTTGGATTTGAGCGACTTAAAACCTGAAAAAAATGAACTGCTATCTGAGGAAGATTCGTTAACATTATCAAGCGTCGATACCAGCAATCCTTCACACGCAAAAGTTCATTTTGAAGACGAATCATTAGATTGTTTAGCGGAAAAAGGCAGGCTAATATGGCCTGTATTGTTTTGTTATCCAGAATACCAAGTTTCTGAAATTGTTGAACAATTTCACGAAGATGCAACATTTGATGATCATTTGGATATTATGTTTGATGACCCACCACCCTGGGATACGCATAATTGTTATAAAGTCGGAAGCCTGGAAATTTATTATGAAAATAATGAAGGGAAATCGATTCGCAGGGTTTCTTCAAACTGCACTTTGGGTGATGTCTTGACTTCTGAAAATATAATAGTAAAAGCTGGTACTCCAGTGTTCATTATATTGTCAAAGACTTCCACATTTAAAGATGTATTTTTGTCAAAATATCGTACAAGATGAATTTTTATGAAGCTTCTTAGTTTTCTACTGCCCATGCATGCGGTGCTCCAGAAGTGTATGTACCAATATGGAGGTCACTAATTTTGTTCGCCTACTTTACAACATCAAGTTGTGTAAAGGGACTGGAACCTATTGGCAGTGGGTATATTCACTTGGCTAGCACAAACAGTCCCGAACTCGTAATAGAAATATAAGAAATGATAACAAAAATCGAGATAAAATTATCGCCTAACTTGGTACACATACTACAATAGTTAAGTGGTAGACCGCCAATGCTGCTTCGTCTCATAATATTGTTTGATTGATTTATCAATTTAAAAAAATATCACTGACATAAAATCATCTGAAATGTTTTGTGCAATAATGAAACACCTATTCGCCTAAAATTTGGGAAGATATTATTGTGAAAATAAGACTCATGTTTTGGGACTTTGCTCGCAAATGCTGCCTTATTATACTGTATGACAACTTAAGCTAAATAAATAAAACAAACCTTTAAACAAAAAGTTTCAAATTTATCCAAATCGTGGTGGAACTAAAATCACTAGATGAAAAAATATTTCTGCATATCTGTTTGTGGATTTGATCGGATGCGGCGAGATTGGTTACACTTGACCAGAGGCGGGCAAGCATTGAGTCCCAAATTTGTAAGTTCAATGAAAATTTAAATGACAATTCTGTCAGATTCATGTCGCTCCCGCTAACATTTCTATTTCTATTTGCTCCCATTAAGAAAAACTGTCCTTGAACGGAAATTTTTACCGTGGGGTCCAAGATGATTTTTGAGCTAAAACACAGCACTGGGGATATAGCCCACAGTTTCAAATTCCACTCAAATATTTTGATGGTAGGTGCGTTGCCTACAGCTGCTGCATTAAACGTTTTATATTATTTGCTGAGACATTAATGGTTAAACTTATTACAAAAAATTTTATTGTGTAACATTGACAACAAACCATTGCGGTTATTTAGAAGTCAGAGATTGGAGGTTTGCAAACAGTTAATTCATATGTGCAACCAATAGTTTATAACAGGGTGGTCTAAGGTTGTCGGCTCGCGGGCCAACAAAATTATTTTTGCATTTTTCGCGGGCCACAATAGTTCCACATTCAATATTTAGTTTTCTCTGATTTCTATATTGTTAGCATATATTCCCGACCAGTTAGATAGCCAGATAAAAATTAAGACTGCCAAGCACATCATTCAAATTGCAATTTCGCTAGTTGCCTTAGTCAGCCTTAACACTATTTAATTGAGTGACATTAGTGATGACAGTATGTCAAAAGATTTTTCTGAATAATTTTATGACGAAACAACACGAAATGCGATTTTTCGATTACTCTCCGAAAGTGACGCGGGCCTGGGTTTGGACCACCCTGGTTTATAACATAAAACAGTACTCTGCGTTTATTGTGCCAAAAAAACACAAAAGCAGTTTTCATGGATCTCGATTTGAATCGACCTCATAAAACCAAACAAATAAAATTTAGCTGGAATGAATCTTCGAGGAAAAACGTAAACCACAGGAATGTGCAGCAAACTGAAAAAGCAAGCGAATTATGTTCACGAGGCTGTCATCTATTTGAAGTAGCGCAGCTGGGACCTCCAGAAGTATGTGCACCAAGATGACATACAGCCTGAACATAGTACGTGTACCTGGTTAGGGTTCAGGTTGTGCGCCATCTTGGTGCACATACTTCGGGAGCACCCGCTGCTGATGCAAGTATAATGGTAGCCGACAATATCGCCAAACGCAATAAGTCTCTAGTACCAAACTCCAAGCGTGAATTAATCAGAATGCTATATCAGTGCTCATTAACAAGTACAGCCTTCTGTTATCTTCTGCGGAGTTGAGGTGGCCCACAAGTCGAACAATTGTCCCGCTCTCCGATAGCCTGGACAAAAGAAGCTCGAGAAATTATTAATTCACTTGAAAGTTTCAAATTTGCAAAGTCTCACTGTTAAAACTTACTTTATCCGTTTAGAAGATGTTCATAGTTAAGTCAAAATATCGGGGAAATACCGTATACATTGGAAAAAAATCCTTGAAATACAAAGGTGTCCAAGTTTGGAGTAATGTTATATATCAATCAATTTATACCCAACACTTAGTTGTGAATCAACTCAAAATACCTACGACTGTTCAATTAGTTTCGAGTGTGTAAAACTATTCACTGAACTTCCAAATTCATCTTCTTATTAGAGTTCAAAAGTTTGACCAGACCATTCCTAGTTCTGGTAAGTAAAACCACAGGCAGACGACACTGGTTCAGATTTCGATCTTAGCGCCAGTTTAGGGATCACAAGCCATACTTACATGATGTACAAACCAGAAGTTCTGCATATGACTATTTTGAATAAAACAATCGCATTTTGCAAATTGAAGAGCTAGCTATTTCACACATAAAATATCCCAGTTTCTTCTACATTCCATACAACAAGTTTACTTCGTAGAATTTACTTCTGAAACTATACATATGAATAACATAATACTAGAATTAAATTGCACAAAAAATAGACAAATCAAACAAAGCATCACAAATCAAAAAAACAATGCATTGGGGTAAGACAGGGGGTCAGCTCATAGAGCGAAACTATTCCTCATTTTGTTTTTTAGATTTCAACATTTGCAAAAGTTTATTCCTCTCGGTTTCCGCTTCTTCCAGTGAAATTTCTGTTGGTTGAGGCCCCAGGGTCGTGTAACCGGGACCCATTTTTGATTCCTGTGACCCAGATGAAGTGGAATCATTTGCTGTTTCATCTGGTTGTGGCCTCATAGTCTCTGGATCAACTTGCATTGCTTCAGTCAAGCTGGGATGGATTTCATCTTGCAACTGAAAAGCAAAAAAATTATATTAACCAGACTTTCAGTGCATATTCATAAACTGGGTGTAAAAGTACATTCCAGCCAGAGAGTAAAAGAGTTATTCAATAACATTCATTTTTACAGCTGTTTCACTTTTATGGCTAAATTTACCCTCAGGCTAATGAGACGCCTTTCATGAACGAAGGAATTCAGAAATAATCCTTGGAAGATCAAAACTTGTATACCTATAAAGTTGTCATAGTCCTGTAGTATTTCAATCGAGGAAAAAAGCTGTCAATATTTGGATTAAAAAGGTTAAACTTTATATGACATCCACAGAAACTTTATCATCACTATATTCTGATAGAGAACATACCACCGAAGCACCAGTAATATCATCCTGACTGTCCATTTGTTCCTCTTCGGTCAATGTTTCATTTTGTTCCTCAGCATTTGATGCTTCCGAACGACGTTTTTCTATTATTTCAATAGTTCTGACAATACCAGGACCTACAGCATAGTGACCATCAGGTTCCTTACACAATTCAATCTTGTCAGTTATTTGATTATAACGAAAAACATGACCTGTAATGTTACATACGGTAAATAGTAAGCTTGTAAAAAAGACAAAATCACTAAACTTGCAGGCTTTCGATAGTAATAGAAGACAGTATCCATGACAACCACTACTTTGCATTATATCCTTTTACCAATTGAATGATGTAAATTTTTGGTTAGGCCATAATTTTGTTCCGATTTTTCTTATTTCAATTTTATTACGAGTTAGGGGACTGTCTGTGTTAGCCAAATGAATATACCATAGGTTTCAGTCCCTTTACACAACTTGATGTAAAATAGGCAAACAAAATTACCTCCATATTGGTAAACAGTACACACTTCTGGAGCGCCTAATTTTGCATCAATAAAGTTAGGAAGTCAAAAAATATATCTTGTACCAAACCCATTCAAATTTACCTCAAAACATCAAAGAAACAAGCTAACCTTAGAAAAAATTCCATGTGAAACAATATGACAATAACTGACATTTTAGCTGAGGTGATATATTTTAATCATACCTGGCAAAAGTGGTAGTTTGCAGTGCTTTTCATGGAAGAGCCCGATATCTCGACCAAACTGTTCATAAAACGCTCCACCAGGTTGAAATAATTCAGGATGATTCACGGAATAATCCCATACACTTTCTTTCCCAGTCATTTCGGCCATTTTGGAAACAGCTGAAAGAGCTGTATCAATACTTGCACTTGTCATAGTTGTATATCTGTGAAATAATGTAGTAACCAGTATTTGGACTGGTGTTGCAAATCATATTACAGAACCTCAATGGTAAATTTTTATCCTAATTTTGCATAAATAAATTGTCATATATACCATAAATCCAGAACTCCACCAATATCACAAAATTTCTTCCGAAAAACACAGCAATAATTTGCTTGAAAAGAATAATAAAAATTCCACTACCTTGGTGATTGTTGATTTTTTGTTGATTGTAGCAAATGAACAAAAGTATGCAAAGTATCTTGATCTTGTGTGTCATCCCTTGCATCAGTTTTAATGGCATCCCTCAACAACCCTCTACGCCTAGGAATGCTAGGCATTTCATTATTGTCCGTTTCAGAAGTTTTATTTTCTCGTTTTATTTCAACCGTAACTCTGTCTCCGTTTCTCAATCCAAGAGGTACTTTACCCTTCACAGGTTCGAGCAGTTTCGGAGGAAATCCAAGTTTTAATATTTGCCTGTCAAAATATATTCACTAGATTGATACCTATGTCAGCATCGAATTTCCTTCCACATGAATAGCTTTACAGAAATAAGGGCGCTCCAGAAGTGTGTTTACCAATATGGAAGTAACCAATTTTGTTCGCCTACTTACTTTGCATCAAGTTGTGTAAAGGGACTGAAATCTTGGCTAACAGGGGGTATACAGAAAAGTCATTATACGCTGAAATATATGGCTCTTTTAATGAGAGCGTAATCGCAGCAAATGTTTCAGGAGGGAAATGGAAATTTGATTTTGAAATTCGCCCCCAAGCCCCCCGCCTAACTTTTTGAAAAGTCAGACTGCGACCCTGTGTAGTATAAAAAAATTCTGTGCACAATTATCACAGGTATTAATTATATCATTAATCTTAAATACCTCTGAAATACTCAAACTCAACTATTCAAATATGAACACATCACAGTTGTAAACATTAGAAAATCAATGAGATCTTGGTAAAAAGTAGTTAGATTCAGACACAATTATTTCACTAACCTTGACAAAGAAATTCCAAAGTATTTTTGCACAGTGTTTTGCAGGTCAGTATAATCCATGTCAGAATCTATTGCTAGAGTTTCTTGTCTTCCATCAGAAGTTGAAATCCGAATTTTAATTGTTCCATCATCTGTGTGACCTGAAATCAACATGCTATCTTTTACATAAGGAAAAAAAATGACGGTTTGTTCCGAATATAATCAGCAAACCAGATTTGAACCAGCAAATAGTATTAAGTCGAAACTGGTAGTATATTACTTTAGTTTTCTTCAATCGGAGCAATAATTAAACTCTCCCATATTTTGACTGATTTGTCTTTACCCTCGTAATGCTGTTACATCATAAATACCAGTGTATCGAAACTACAAAATAATTTGTCCCAAGTTTGATGAAGAAAAAACAGGACAGTGACTGGTCAGAATATTGATGATCACAATAGGTCAGTTCCGCCAAATGAAGGCCTTGGATTTTTGATGTAGAAATATTCGAAGTATTCAAGAGATATATGTATGTACAATCCAATGGCTAGAATACCGTTTTCAATATTTTAAAAGATACATATTCATATAAAGTATAATTCATAACTATGTCAGTAATTCTGGAGAAATTCTGAGTAAAAGACGTATCAAAATAACATTGAAAGACTTTTTCCTGACCTGTTCTTTTCTGTTGTGAATCAACATCCGCTACTTTTCCAGATTTTGTGTCAGGTTTTATTTTTACAGTTAATGATGGCTCATCCAGGTGGAATATCTTCGGTGAATTCTCACAAAGTTTTGTTGACGTACTACCTAGCTTTGTTTTATTTTGTTGTATTTTTGTTTTGTTACGACTTGTCTTCAAAAAACTTGATGCTTCATTAGAAGAGGATTGATCAGCAGAAAAAATTCCGTCATTCAGTCCATATTGTGAGAGATTTGTTTCTAAAGATTCTAGAATTCCGTTTGTAATAGCATGGAAGTTTGGCTCTTCAATGCTACAATACTTCTCAGCAATATCCTTTGCAATTTTTGTTTTATCAGAATTTAGAGAAGAATCAACCTCACCAAAGAACCATGTAACCTGTAAAGACAAGTAAAATAAAATTCAATCATTATCAAAAGAGTTTAGGTTTATAAATTACAATTATAAATAAGATATTGCTAAATTTTAAATAGCAAACGAATTCACACAATTGTTGGTTCAATAGCGCACAATGACACAAATGTATTTCTGTAACATTTTGTCTGACCAGAATACAATCGCTATTTTCATCGTAGTTGAATTACTTTTGTCTACGGGAGTCCAATTTTGGTCAAATGTAACAATACAGAAATACATTTGTTTCAGCACGCAGCCGACTTTCGAATATTTAGAATAGCATCCAATGATATATCCTTTTTTTTCAAAAGGACTTTTTTTGTTGCTCTGCATTGACTAATCAGCATGTGTAATCTGTAACGCCAACATTGATATGACTAACAAGTAACAATCCTCCTCCAGGATCCTTAATAATTTTATCATTATTTGTATGAAAACAAAAGTTTTAACCTTTTCTTCAATAGTTTTTCCTTGTATAGTTAAACGCAGCATAAATTGTTTAGGAATATTTTCATATTCCTTTCCTTCCCAATAATGTTTGAAGCCACAGCATTGTCCTGGTACTTCAGCCGTGGTGGGCGTGGGATCCCCATTTTCAAACATTACACTTCCAAGATTATTCACTCGTCTCAATCTCTTGACTCCACACCAACAACAAGGGAATTGATAAGGTACTAAACTAAAATAAGAAATCTGAAAGGTTAGTTTGATGTAGGGTATTCTAGATGGGTTAGTATAATACTTATTATATGATGTATTGATACTAAAGCTGGGAATGGTTAACCGGTTAGTTAGTTAACCGATTTTAGATGGTTAACAGTTACGATTTATTTTAACCGTTAATTGACATCTCATGTATAAATCATCATTATGATGTACAATTTCTTCAAAAATGATTATGTCATCGCAAATTTATCTCCTGTGGAGTTTAATTCAAAAGATTATCCTGAACTGTATCGGTAAGGACCCAATAAATGTGAAAAACGAGAATATCGGTTGGAAACAGAAGACTTATCGATCGATAGTTAGGGGATCCCCCAAAACAGAAACTGCAGTTTCGATTCATCCGCTCTTGTAAATTGCGCACTGCGCATCGCACACACAAACTCGGCGGGTCTCAAAATTCTCTCGCTTTACAAAAATCTAGATCACTATATCAATAATTGATTGATAACTCGCTAATTATACGACATAATTCGCCCAAAATCAATAGGCTTCTGGTCCGAGATAAGATGAAAGCACATGCAAAATCTGGAGCAGATTCAATCTCGCTTTCGTGAGATATGGCGTGCATCTAACAGACATACAGACAAATACCTATCAACTCCGATTAAAATCGATAAGTAATAATTGAAATACCAAGATTGCTGATTATGAAAACTTGACAATGATAAATTCAGTTTTCGGGTCAAAATATATTGTTCAGGATTTTATTGCAAAATCGTACGTTCAATGTCACCTAACAAGTGCTCAGTTGATGCTGTCTTTCAATATAATATATTCCTGAGTAGAATTTGCATGCCGAACACTGAAAATTTGTCACATAAATGACATTTAATACCGGATTCGGGTTTTACTAAAATACTTTCATATGTTCGAAGCACGCTGCATATCTCTTGCAGCAGAGCGATCATGAAACTATCTCCGTTTGTTGATAATTTTGAGCAATACCAGGATAAGACCACCCAAAATTGCTTTGTAACCATTGTGACGTAACAAGCTAAAATTATAAATTATTACGTCAAACATCACGCTGCGGTCAACCGGGTAATTTTACCCGATTAACAGTTTTTAAAGCGTTTTTCCTAAAATTCCCAGCCCTAATTGATACGACTTTTGCAAATTGGACAATGCTCTCCACAATTGGCCATTGTTAGGTTAAGGAACAACTATAGTTTGAAAAGACAGAGATCTCTTCGGTTCGGTATTGCATACCCAATTTACTACACTCTGGGTGAGATGGGGGTCATGAGATTTTAATTCAGGATTTTAACCTGCAATGCCATCATAGTTAGGTATGATACAAGTAATGGGTATTCAACAATAACTGATGAGCTTATGTAACTGAGCTTATTAAAATTATAAATCACTTACCAGTCTTTTAAAGCATCATATCTACACAATAGTTCAGCCATTGGAAAATTGTAAGTGACATTCTCACGAGGTTTTCCATGAGTACTTCTCATGACTTCAAATAAATATCCACCCGGTTTCAAACCATCATCGTCTACATTACAGAGACTCAACGCATTACACACCTAAATGAATGAAAACACTTATGCAATAATTTGAGATTTGGAACTCAAGTTGAAGCGCATCAAATCACAAATAAAAAATTGTTCGATGAAATTAAAGAAAATTTGTTCAACACTCGTACTTCTGTTTGTGCATGATTGTACCAAAGGTTTCAGTAATCTGAACGCCTTGGATAAAAAGTTATGTTCGCTTTCTAGAACCTTAAGGAAAATGTATGCGGCCCCCGAAGAAGTGCCAATTTTGAATGGTGTGTGCCTGTGCGGCCCACGGAACGAGTTTTTAATTTAGTTTATTCTTTAACGAGCGAGTAATTCCAATCCTCTTGCGTTGCAAAGCCTATACCTGAGTCCAATTTAATATTTATTCCTATGATGTTACAATGCCCTAATAACTAGCTTTGCGAAGCGAAGAACGCATGTCATAAGATCGATGACCAAAATTTTTGCGCCTTCAATTACAAGAAAGCCTGTGTTAAATTAAGGTGCGACCCGCAGTTTTACCCAGTTATTAGTATCTGGTCCTCCTGTATTAAAGTTTACCCCCTGCTCTAGAATACGTTCCAAACAAAGGACCTAGGTTCTGTTTTTTGTGGTATGTGCCAACCATTGAATCAGAGAAAAACGAAAATTCCATCTTACCAAGCATTGAAAAATTTTATTATTCTGTGATGCATGTTTCGTTCTTTCGATTGCGACATCAGGATGGAGTCCAACAAATCCAACACGTTTGTAAACATAGAAATGCATATCTGATACTAATTTTGCTGTGATGGAATGACTCTCCAGGAATATTTTTTCCATGGCTGACACCAGACGTAGCAAGTAACTAAATAAAACATATAATAGAAAATGAAAATAAATAAAATAAAGAATTTGGGAACATAATTTAAATTTGAGAAAAGATGATTTATTATTACTTGTTTATCAGTGAGAGCTTTTTTCGGAGTGAAGCACCATATATTATGAGGGAGCAATGGCCTTGTGGGTTAGTTCAAAATAAAAACACCTACCCAGTTTGTAGAGGTTTCCCTCCTGCTACTGTTAAACTTCCATCTTCATTGAATGTTAGATACCTTGCACCTTGATTTGTATCGATTCCCCAAATATTGGGCAGTAATGATGAAGGAATAGCCGGTAGCGATCTGCCAGCAACACCAACCAATGGAACAAAGTGATTATGGCTAGCTCCACTCCAAGCTACACATAATGGCAGATTTTCTCGACACTGACTTGGTTCGACTAAAGCAGGCACAAATATTGCAGTATAATCTGCAACATTTTTCATCCCCTGAAAAAAGATAGAATGACAGACAAACGTAAGGCAGGAATTTTGTTGCTCTTAGATAGGAAATACAAAAATACTACATTGTTTTCAGAGAAGTTTTACTAATATTGCCAACGTATATAGTTATATAAACTGTAAATTACAATCTGATCAAACTGCGCTAAAGTGCGAGTTGCCCCCATCGTTTGCTTAACACCACTGCCCAAGTATCTAAAACAGGGGTTCTCAAACAGTGGGCGCGCCCCACAAAAGGAGCGTAGATACTTTTTGAGGAAGCGTAAATCTAATTAAATATAATTGTTAGATTTGACCTTGTTCGCCTTATTTTGGATATTTACGTTTCTTTATTTTTGTAAAATTTACGTTCCATCCACGTTTTCTAACATGTCTTTTGAATAAAACATACTTTCGCCTTACTATCTGTTATTGTTAGCTAGTTAAAAAATGAACGACTTAAAAAGTTTGAGAACCACTGAACTAAAACATTTCCTATATTTAGTCATACTCATGCATGACAATGAATCAAAAAACAATAAATCATATTAAACTACCAACCTCCAATGAATCGAGCAATACAATAGGTCTTTTTAAAACATTAGCAAGAGCAAATATATGAATATTCCCAAGTCCTATGTTGAAACCTTCAGGAGATGTGTGATATGGATCAGCTTCCTCAATGATCATTCGCCAATCATTCTTATCAATGAAATCTTGAAACATAATCTGATGAAATATGATAAAACACAATCATTTGATAAGTAACCATAAAAAAGAACTGTTTATAGCTTGGAAAAAGGGATTTACATAGGTGTGTCTTTATGCTGCAGGAGGGAAAAGTGTTGAGCTGCTTGATGGCGAATTGAATATTAAAATGTTCAAATCATTATTTGAATTACGTTTTTTTGCAAACATTATCCGAAAACACAATAAGATCTGTAGCACACTTGCAAGACGTATAAGCGTACGTTGGACAATTTTGACAGGTGTAGTATAGTCGGGAAAAGTTTACAATGTTCTCTGACAACATATTCAATGATGGAATAAATTTCAATTCAGACACCAGCTTTGAAATTCTGGCAAAATCAAAATTTTTGTAATAAAAACTTTAGAATGTTCAAGCTTTCTTTAATAAACTGTTTGAAACGCTTGGTCAATTTTTTGTGATAACTGTTGAAAATTTACCCACTATTTAATTACGACTAAGATTCCTGACTCAAAATTTAATAAAAACATGTCACACTAGGACAATCAACTAGATCAGATATCTTGCAGTTCACATAAACATAATATATCAAAGTTAATACACAGCACAAGAAAAACCTACTTGATAAGTTTGCAAGTTTTTTTCTAGATGATGTACAAGATTATCACGCAATGCATGCCAAAATATTTCACGTCCTGTCGTAGCTCGAGACAATGCATGAACAAGACAATGTCCATCTCCATCAGCATGAACGGGTATAAGACGTTCCTCTCCTTCGTGATATTCTTTGATAATATCTGGTAAAGTGAAGAATAATTGCTATCCTATATGATAAACTAAATATTAATTTAATTCAACATTATGTAACATATTAAATTTCTGATTTACAGACTTTGCATAGCACAGTGAGAATAATGATAGGCAAGCCGCTAAATCCTGAAGCCAAGCCATAAGTCATCCGAGTCAAATCTAAGTCTCAGCAAATTTCAAAATTTCTGTTTTAAATAATAGCACAAAATTTTTTTTGAGCCTCTCTAACAAATCATCGAGCTAGAGTCTAGCCATCCTATTCCATGTCAGGTTTCACAACTTTTTGATTTATAATCTTTCAAATTTTATATGCTATTTTACGAAGAAAATAATACAAAGCAAAAGACCAAGAACACGCATGTATATTACAATCTTACCTAATAAACCATTCAAATACTCAACACTGCCAGATTGATCCTTCCCATAACCGGTTATATTGATATGTTCTGGTGAGATAAGAAATGCACGATGGCTCAATAATCTTCCACAATCTGCAGTTTCTCCGTGACCAAGTTCAAGTAACAGCTTAGGGCTGCACAGGAATAATTAAGTTATTTATGATGTTGAAATCAGCGAAAACGATGCAGCTTTTGCAACTGATTGATGAGAATTGGAAAAATTTACTGAATATCTTTTGATATAAATAGAGTAATTAAAAAATTCATACAGAATCGTTACTTAAAATGAATACGCTATTAATTTTTTTCTTGTGCATGAGGGAAGCTGAAAAAAAATTTTGAGTGCTGTAGCTGCAACCCTCATAGATATCATCCTTGAGTGAGTGGTATACTGCGGCTAATAATAAATATTGTATGATAAAATTCCCAAGACTTCCCCAGTTCATGGATTATCAATAAAAAAACATATGGGCTGTTTTGGAACCTGACACAAAACAACATACTACAACCAGAAACCCTTGAAAGATATTTGACAATAACAATAATGCATAATACCGTAAATCATGGTGCAATCATTTCAATTTGGCACTCGAGAAACAAACTTGGCTGAACAAGACAAAATCGAAACATACTTTCCAGCTTTATCCATTCCATATCGGGTGAATAGAGGAGACAACAATTTACAGTGATAATTTGATAAACCTCGAACTTTAATAGAATCACTTCCTTTCTTGGGCAATTTTGCATCCCAGACGATCGATTTCAACTGAAGTATAGAAAATTAAATCAGATATGTTCAAAATGAATAAAATATTACACTATTAAGTCGCAAATAAGCTGAGTTTAAAACTAAAAAAAAAGTTAAGGGGCCAAACTAAGGGGCCAGTTAAAGCCAAACTAAGGGGCTATACGCACATAACTCCAATCGCACTCAAACAAAATAACATCATGGTCTTTTAATTCTAACAGCTCCTACTCGAACCATGCTAAGTGCTGACAAAAAGAGTCCGCTTATATGTAAATTTTCATAAATAAACAGTTTTAGGGCCGTTTTTTCGGGGTTGGCTTATATGCGAGATCAGCTTATATGCGAGGATATACAGTAAGATATATTTAAAATAAGTTATATTTCTGAATTGAAAATTGTTGATTTTAGAAATAGGTTGTACAGTATATCTTACTTTCCTGAATATTTGAAATTTTTCAATTTTGGATAGATTTTATGAAATGTTAAAAATCAATTCTGAAAAATTAACATCTGATGTGTAGACTGAAAACAAGTTCATTATATTTTAATGACCATAGAAAAACCAATAAAAACAATGTTTATTTTAACTCATGTTTGAAATTTCCGAAAACATTACTACAGAATGTGTTCGATGAGTAATATATTATTCATTTTATTATTTTTGAATTCACCCATTCATTTTGTGCAGTGATTCAACAAAGATGAACCCTTTGTTATGCACACAATTCAATAATTAAATTCAAAAATTAGTATATTTAATGGGATTTCCATGTAATATGTCAATAAAGCATTTCAAATAGATATTATTAATGAATAAGCTTTGTGTAGGATGAAAATCACTAAATATTACTACCGTCTGTAAGTTAATATATTAAAATATATTCATTAAAATTAAAATAGTCGATAAGTCATTATTCAAATTCCGCCAAGCGTGACTCACCACTTCCGTGAATGCTTCTTCCCCATCTGTCACCTCTATGATGTTGTGAAGGTCAACTTGTGAATGACTTTGGCCACAGTTTGAACATTCTATGACTCTCTTGTGAGCAGGAAAATAAAGTTTGCTCTAAAAAGAAATGAAAATGGATTTTTGAATTCTGAAATCACTATAATGTTGAATATTCACTTAATTGATATAGAAACCATTGTGAGTGAAATATTGTTAGGACAATAAAAGAGACTTCATCGAGAAATATGACCTCTCAGCTATAAGCATTTTCGAATTTTAATTGAATGATTTTCAACTAAGTTGAAGCAACAGCTCGGTTACAGGTAATGAAGGTCATGAATGTTTTTATAAAATAACAATTAGATTTGATAACTGATATTCATAATTTTGAAATAATTCTGGATGAAATGTAACAAATCCAAGATTTAAATTAAATGGTAAATCTAATATATGGAGATTTCAAGTAAATACAGCAAAAATGAATGTCCATAACAAAATTTTAACAGCTGTTCTATGACTAAAAATTTGAAACTAACCTGACATTTTTCATCTGGACAAAATCCAGAATAAACTTTGTAATCCAACGACATTGTCACATATTGATACTGGATATAATTATATAACAATTTACACTAAAAAACATGATTGAGTGAGTGATGATATGCTTTCAAAACATGAACGAATGAAAGACTTAGCAAAGAGTAAAATGGAAATTGGCACCGAGAAGTATAGAGACAAGTAACAAGAGACATTAGTTAAAACTAAAGTTGTAATTCAGTATGCAATAAATCATTACAAAAAAGGTTCTATTGAGTTATAATTATAATGTTCCAAAAAGAATCAAAAGTTGAAGCATTACTAAATAAGCCTGCTGAAAAAAAAGATACTGTGTAGCTCTTAATGAACTCAGATTTTATTACAATCAACTAGTAAGACGTGAGTCAATATTCATAATGACTTGAGTCTATCCATTGAAAGGACTCAACTTGACTTAGTTATAGAAACCGATTTGACTGTGCAGTGGTTGAATTGACTTATCAGTTCCATGACTCCCGATCTTAAATTTTGAAATTCATTGACTCAAACACACAACTACGTCAAAAATGATGATTATTATTCACCAAAAACAATACTGAATCTTTAATTTATTTGGTCCCCATAACTTATATCCATAATTAACTGCATAACATATAGTCTCCATAACTTGTATCATTACCTACAACCACCAAATCAATCATTCATTCATTATTTTATTTCGTTTATCTCATGGTTTTGCTGATATTAGAGTATCCAATCCCAACACAAGTCATTATCACTTTATCACCGCCCATCCTCCCCCCTTTTTCATCATGATCAAACGTTTTTGTTTCGAGTTTGAACATTACTTGGAAAAAATCTCTTATGTGTCTTAGCAATTCTATTGTGTAGTCCGTTAACGAACCAACCATCAATTTAGAAACATCTTGCTCGCAAAGAACCATGAATAAAGCCGCTAGTCCTTGATTTACAGAGTCCACACATCCTCCGTTGAATATTTCTTCGAGCAAATCGTTTGCAGTTTTTGTGCCTAATTCTTCAGGAATAACAGGTTCACCTTGCCCTTTGGGATTTGATGAATTTTCCACGGCTAAAACAACACCTGTTGTGGTTTCCGCGGTTAGTACGATTCCAAATCCAGGAGATTTCCCAGCAGCATTTCCTTTCAAATGATCAGCGTAAATATAAATATCAGGCAAATAAGTATTTAACACAGACCTTGATGATTCTATAACACGATTTGGAATTTGTGGGGAAACATTTGATGCAAAAGCAGTACCACGTATCCGTTTTATTTTTCCTTGGTCGAAAAACTGAAGGGGTCTTAATTTTCTTGGATTTGGACATTGAAAAAACACTTCACCTCCCCCTTCAGGGGCAAATCCTCGCTTAATAACTTTGAGTTCCAGGTCATCAAGCACTCCGAACATTCGCATGACTGGTAAGCTTGTCAATCTATAAAAATCAACTGTCGGATCAGATGAATCATTGGTTACTCCACGAAACGTCGCTTTAACCCTTTCTTTACAAAATGGTGCAAGGAAGAATATAACCTCTAATAAGTAACTGATGGAACGCTGAGGGTTACAATCATGATCTATCACCCCTCCTATTAACAATCCAGGCCTAAAGATTAAAGTAGTTCCAGTGACATTGATTTTCGTTGTGGTTCCATTTGTAATTTTTTCCAGAAATCTAAGAAGATTAGCTTCGTATTCATTCAAACCAGGACTCTCGCTGTTGTCTCTGATCGAGGAAATACGAACAGGTTTCCCACTAAGAATTGACAGAACCAATCGTTGTCGCAAGTAATTTGCTCCGACATATTCTAACATTTCAAACCAGTTTAGTAGACAGATTGGAAATGTAAATTCTGAAAATAAAAAAAGAGAAAGGAACTCTATTAACCAAGAATACAATGCAGAACTGTCACTGCCATACCACAGAGTTGACATATTATATTACTAGTTAAAAATATTCCTGTCTATCAAAGCAATATATGTTGTATAGTATGATATATATAACAGAGGCTTGCTCTCTGATAAAGCTTACAAAACATTGTAATTTATTACCATTTGGTCATTTTTGATAAGATACGTAATGTACTATCATGTCTTATATTCAGAAATTCTTGGATAGGATATTGGAACAAGTGCCCGAACCCAGACTATGATTAAATTAAACCAATACTTTATGGAACAGAGAATACTTGTCACTTAATAATTTATTTCTAAAGCGAAGAATGTTGTTATATATATATATATATATATATTCCTTTTCTTTCTGTCTTTAGACAGATGCCTACAAAAAATCTTTGATGAAAAAATCTGAATAGACGAATAATGTTTTTCTTGATATACCATACTCGGATATTATAAATAGAGAAAGGCAGTCTTGAAATATTATCGACGTTTACTGTTTTGAATGAACCCTGACATAGTGCAATAGTGCTTGATCACTGCAAAAAAATCAAGGGTCTGGAGCAGGGGTGCACAACTCAAATGAGGAAACACGGCGTACTGCCGTAAGTGCCTAAACAACTCCAAACAACCAAGTGACTGTGTGATGAAAGTAAATGCATCGACTGCTTGAATATGGTCAAACAAAAATGTAATGTGAAAACACAGCCCAAATTTTACGGTTATTTAAAAAAAAAAATCTGTCTCGCACGGTAAGCTACTGGGGTCTAGTATAGTACCACAAGTACTTCCAGTGGTGTAGCATAACGAATTTTGCATATGTTATTCCTAACCCCCACCTGACTACGTCACCAAATAATTACGTCACTAGGACGTCACCATCATGTTATATGGCTTGCCAATATATAATTACAATCGCCCGAAATGGCTTCTGCACCGCCGATAACGAACTCGCTAACGCCGACGATCTCTCTATGGTGATCGTTGTGACGAAAAAACGAGAGAACTTGATTGCTCGATTTCGGGTGATCGTCTGCGCGTTTTGGACGACCATCCTCATACTTTGGTGGGTCTTATTACGCCACTGTGACGTCGAAATGACATAATTTTTGGGTGGCGTAGTCAGGTGAGGGTTAGGATTGACATATGCAAAAATTGTTGAACCAGGCCAACTAGAAGTGCATGTGGTACTAAACTATACCAGACCCAGCTACTGGTACCCTAGCTGGCATGACCTGCTTAGTTGAAAATTTAAATGTGTTTGCTAAAAGTGTCTGTCAAGAATTCCATCCCGTGCCAGAAAGACTTTTTAGGAAAAAAAAAATCAAAGTTTCACATCACATTTCTGTTTGTGGTTATTTAAGCAGTTTAGTGTTAGTTTAAGAAGTTACATACTGACATATGAATGCAGGAATAAAAAAAAAAAGCAAGCTAATGCAGGTAGATGGTACGGTACCGAAGTCTACTAAAAAGGTCAATATAGACTAGGTATAACTGCATAGCGAGCAACTGATTCATGTGTAAAAAGAGCTCGAAACAGAAACAGTGCAAACTGGCAGAACAAAACCAATATTTTACCCATTCCAACATTCAGACTAGTCATATACACACACACCCGCTTTCAAACGATGTAAACGGCTAAAATAACTATTTCGGTTTCTTCATAATCATAATCACATTCCCGACGAACTAAAATGCTGTAGCATACGAGACCCGACACACTGACAAAGAGGAACATAATATGAAAGCCCTTGAAAGACGCTGTCCACTACCGCCACCAGCGTGGGAATATTAGCCAGGCATGTGTGAGAAAGCTACTGCCATTCAAATCGTTATTCTTGGAAGTAAGTATCTGGCACTGTGGTCGAAGGTTCTAAGTTGAAATTGTATTTTATAATAGTTTAGGATTAAAATAAGGACTTCTAGGGCTAGACCGTGCGCGAAGAGTTGCGCTGGCATTCCAAAAAATGGCTGGAAACCCCCCATGATGGGAAAGATTTCTATCTAGACTAGATTAGGAATTTCGAAATCGGGGATTATATTCAACAATTCGGTGAATAAATACGGAAAAAAGTGACCGAACTTTTTGTTTCATGATCCGGCTATCTCACTTGTAAACAACGCCTTTTTATTTTTACTTCTGTTTCTCTGAATTTATTATTTTTTTCTCTATTTCGTATTTTCTATCAGAGGAGCCGCCCTGCGGGGGTTCGAACCCGTCTTGGTTTCATTTTTTCTCACTTTCTTCGCCTGTCGATCGCAATGCCTTCTGGTCCGCAGCATCGATCGGTCTTTAATTCCATCTTTTCATTTCGATGGATTTGGTTGGTATTTTTGTTGTTGAGGACCAGGTTGTGTACCAGGTCAGGGAGTTCAGGATATGCGACATCTTCTTCTCATCTTGTTTTTTAATTCCTTCTTTATATTCGGCCTCTCTTCTTATTTTGTGCGCTATCTTGTTTTATTCCTCTCTTCTTATTTACCCAAAGCCTGTTTGTTTGTTGTTCTGCCTGCTACTTGTCCACAGTACCACTTTCCCTGCTGTTGGGGCTGGCTCACCGGTCTTTTTGAATTTGCTTTCCCTATTCTTTTCTTTATGCAGCTTGGTTCTTCTCACTCTTGTCCGCAGCCCTTCGCCATCTCTTTCTTCCCTGCTGTTCATGGGTTTTCTTTTCACCCTCATGCTGCCCACCCGTTATTCCCTACAGTTTCTCTAGTTTCTCTGCTGCTGCTCATCGGGCTTTCCCTTTCTTCGATCCCTTTCTGATCTGCTCCGGCTGGAGGTCCTGCGTCCAGCCTTCTTGGTCTTTCTCACCTTTTTCGCCTGTTCGTCTCGCCTTTTTGTTCGCAGCCCTTCGTTGCTCCTTGCATGCCCTCCTTTATTTCTATTCCCCTCTTACTGCCCTCCGTCTTTTTCCTTTTGTCTCTCTTCTTATTTTCTATTTTGTCGTAGGGCCCTGTTCAATTTCTTTATTTTTTTGATCTACCTCATCTATTTTTATTCAATCTGGCTTGGGGACCTGTACCTTCTTCAGGGTTCGAACCTAGCCTTGTTGTTTTACCGTAACTACACGCTTCCTCTGCGCCACAGCTTCTGACGAAGATGTGAGGGATCAAAACCTTAATTAATTAGCAACGTCACGCTTGGCAACCCTCTGCTATTTACCTCGACAATTGACAGGCTGCGTTGATCAAGACACGTGCATTCATGCCTGCCGTGTGCGCTGCATGAAACTACTGAATGAGCACTGGCCTCAAAAATTGTATCATGGTGTAAATCACATGATATCCCCCTCTCCTTTGAAACTTTTGAAATAAACCATGGTTTTAACTTCACGTCTTGCTTTTGGCATCGTCATTGGGAAATACGGTGACCGTACATTTGAACCCATACATTTGCGCCTGTATATCCGCGGGATCAATCTATATGAGGGTTATAAAATCCATAGGTTAGGATTAGTATGGGTTCAAATATCCGCAAAAAAAACATTTCCATAGGTGCAATAGTATGCAGGTGCAATTGTCGTGGGTTCAAATTACGGGTTCAAATGTACGTGGGTTCAAATGTGAGCGAACCGGAAATACACTTATCTAGAGTCACTTAGATCAGGGGTTCTCAAACTTTTAGTGTTGCGGAGCCCTTGGAAAGGTTAACTATTATTTACGGAGCCCCAAAAGAAATGTTGAAATTGTTACTTCCCCATTAATATTCCTGAGTAAAGGTAAAAGTACTTAATAACCTTTCTCAATAGAGTTAATACAAGTGGTAAATAAATCTAAATTTCGAAGATAAATTATGTATACTAAAGCTGTAAATTTGACACTTGACAAACATATTAATAAATTGAGGATCGAATCTTTTCCCTTTTGACATTTTCGGAAGACTTAAAATGACGCAGATAATGTGCGCGAATGTATTTTGTTACAATCGCCGATTGTTTTCGTCAACATGGCATGTTTTTAAACATCTTTGCGCCGGTGTTTATTAACCCTAAATCAAAAATTTCTGTCGGCATATACTTGTATTGTTCCCCAATGACGACGATAATTGCTTTTTTGTTCTCGTGGGGAATTATGAGTTCAATGTGAAAAACCTTGTTACCATATTATAGTCACCGGCGACGAAATGCTAAAAATAATAATTAATAAAGAGGTAAAACCGCAACTCATTTTTTGATTGAAAAACGACATTCTGAAATATTAAAATTTAAAAAGGAAGATCACACTATAAGTTTGGTTTCAGCAGTCTCACGTCAGATAAAAAACGCTTTTTTAGGCATTGGAAATCACAAAATTTGGTGTTATGTTAGGTTTTCTTTGGTTATTTATTGTAGTAACTGTGAAATCGAAACACATTAAATTGTGCGTGCGATGTACCTTTTTTTCATTCTGAATTTTCATTCATTTCACGGAGCTGCATGCAATAAATTAATTTCAATCGTTCGTATTTTGCCGACACCTTGTGATTTTTTAAACGGCGTTATCTTGCTTGAAAATAATCTCGAGTGCGAAAGAACAAATCAAGTTTGACAAATCCCAAGATCGCAAAAATACGACCCAATTTATTTATAGTTGGCAGTTTATCAAGTATTTTATGTTATTTTAGAATAGTAAAACCTTTTATTTTAGTAATCTTTATAGTAATCTCGAATGAAACGGGAGTAACGATGAGCACAATTACATTATAACGACGAGACACGTTAAATGCTCGCATCGGTCATGGATTGAATATTTTACGCAACTTAATCCGTTTTTTTTTAATCGTGAAGAATGTTGCGCGAAAATTTCCGATTCCATCCCCACCCTCTCCTAAGAAGCCTGGCTGCGCTCCAGCTCATAAATAATGTCATATTTAAATTCCGTCTCTTTGCCATATTTCGAGGCTATATTGTGTCGAATATTATCAAAGCTGTTATTGCTTCTTTGAACAGTTACAAAATTAGCCAAGTCAGTATTTTGAAAAGAAATCGAATAGCTTGCGGAGCCCCGAGGCTCCGTACGGAGCACTTTGAGAACCTATGACTTAGATCATCTTTACAATCTTTTTTTATTTATTTATTTTATCTTTTACATTATTTATCGTTATCTCGCTTGCTTAATTGCCGCGCATTGATACATTTGGGTGGTGTCGGATTAGGTTGTATTGTTTGGCATCCTTCTTTTAAATCGGGAAAATGTTATCATTTACTTGGGGATAGCGTAGTGGAAGTACAGAGATAAATGCACAGCAAAAGTTGAACACAACAGAAGTAAAACGGAAAGTTAAATCATATATCAAAAGATAAACCAAATAAAAAATATTCCAAAATCAGCATAACCACCACAAAAATACCTTATTGAAATACCAGGATTTTCATAAAGGGTATTCCATGATCGGGACTAGAAAATGGGTCAAAATTTATGAATCGTGAATTTTTGGGATCCCAACCCCAAATATAGGGAATAGGTAATACACTTCATCAGCCTTTCTATCTGCCCACAACTATAGACCTAAATTTCCTGCGAACTTTGAGCGTCTTTCTTCTTCGTGAAATGCCATTTTTATGTGTGTTCCTAGTTTTTGTTTTGTATTTCCAGTATGGCAAAAAAATAAACAATTGACTGCAGATTTGTTGAACCCATCGAACTCAATCGGATCCGTTTAATTTGAGGTAAATAAAAGCCATCAGAATGTCATTCCTTTTTCACAACAAAAAATGTCTCTATTTTCGCCAATATGGCGAGAAGGAAATTGTAGCCAGGTCTGGCATGCGCATGTGCTTAGCATGTGCTTAGCCTAATGACATCAAGAGAAAGGGGACACCAAAGAAATTGCCATAGTCGAACTTTGGCGCCTCGGTGTTTAATGAAATAATTCGAGTTGATCTGACGACCGTTTCAGTTTTTAACAGTTTTGAAGTTACGCTGAAATGGTACCTGATTCATTTAACGACCGACGCTTTTTAACAAAGATACTGTTAAAAACGTTAGTTATTAAATGTTTAAATAGCATTTCACCGTAACTGTAATACTGTTAAACATCGTCAGTCGTTATATGTTTGAATATCATTTCACCGTAACTTCAAATACCTTAAAAGAGCACAATTTGATGCAACCAATATGAAAAGGTGGTTGCGCATAACAATAATAAAGTTAAATAAACAACAATTTCAAGTGATCATTATTCCACCATAAAAAATAGCCAGAGCTTTACAGCCCTGTTTAAAAACGAGAAAAACTTTCTACTAAAAAGATATTTTATTTGATATCAATAAATTCAATAAAAAAATATATTGTTTAATTTCTATCAATTTCACTAAAAATTACAATTAATAATACAATTTTCCGTAATTCTTCCTTTATTTGAAAAATCTGCCGCAAAATTTAAACTGCATTCCAAATCCTCGTCTATGTTTTCTTTGTTACAGTTCTTGCAAATGGAAAGGACTCATGAAATAACCTAAAGAAATAGAGAATTTAATCTAAAAAGTGGATTATTTATTATAAAACAATGTTGATAACTGTATTTCTACTATTACATCACAACGGCTGTTTAATCTGATGCAAATCGCACATTACGACTGTATTAAACCGGAAAGTGAGCAGAAAAAAATTGTATCAATAATATTTAATTGTATTACGTTGACAAATCTGAACAGGTGCGGATAAGCGTAAGGAATATCCATTACCCTTTCCTGCTTTTGATGGGCAATCGTCTATTTTATAGTAACGAACGTCTTCTAGAGCCTCCCTGAAACTGACTGCCTTTTTGTTCTCGTTGTTTCGGCCACTGGAAGGTACAAGAGCAAGACAGGACTTTCCAGGAAAAGCATTGTTTGGTTTGATATATTTCGACATCTTTGTGATTTCAACATCCTTAAAAATATATATATTTGTTAACAATTGTCGTTATTAATTTATTAAAGAAAGATCTAAAGGTGTTAAATCGCCGTGACGCGACAGAGTTGACAGTATTGAACTCCGCGTTTGAGGGGCTTTTTAGTGTCTCGTACAAAAATAGCATTAAACCATCGCCAAGTAGTTTTAAACTATCAGTTAATTTGCCGGTTCAATTTCCAATATATATCTGATATTATATTTTATTTCCAAAAATTTCAGCCATCCACCTCCCTTATAATTTTTAACATGATAAACATAAGTGTCGCAATTCACGACCGCAGTATATGCAGTCACAATTGTGCTGTACAAATAGTTTCAAATAACAAATATAAATTGAAACATACCTCTGAACTTGGTGAGAGGTCATCATCGCTTGGCAATTCATTCTGGAAATCAAAAATAATGTTTTTGTCGAGTATTATTAATAGTAATACTCTGCATTGCATTGCACTGGCATTTCACTGAATTACATTACACTGACAATATCAGAGAATTGCTAGAAATTTATTTGGAATGAAACAAACGAATATAAACTTACAGATGATTTACTTGATTCGTCAGTATCGCTGTCAAAATCATCCTGGGTTGACAAAAAGTATAGTTATAAATATTTCATAATTTCAGTTTATATAATATAAGAAATTTTATGGCTTAATTAATTGTTTTTGACAAGTATTTCTGTTTTGGGGAAAGCAAAAGTAAGGATTCCCCAGGGTATCCCACATCCTACCATATTTTACATATATATATAGTTATATCATGAGTTTTTTTGAAAATATTAATTCAATATTTACTTCGTAATCATCTTCGTCATCTTTATCGACCAGTTTTTGACTTTCCTCCTTAGACTGAAAACAACAATAAAAATATGTTTATGTGAGCATTTAAAAAAATGTAAATGTTTATCTGTGCTATGTGTTGGGTTGCCAACTACTTATCCTTCCTGTGGAATGAATATAATGCAGTGATGATGTAGCAATAATCAAGATAACTATATAAAGTGATTTGAGGGCCTTGTTACACACTAACACAAATAATATGCTTATGTAAGCATTCTAAAAAGTAAAGGGTTAATTTTATTCAATTGATCACTTTCCCCGTCGATTTTCTTCATAAAACTCAAACATCTTACCTCTGGCTTCTCATCATCTTGATGAGTGTCGTTAATTTTCTTCTCGTCTACTTTCTCATCGTGAGATTCCTATTATAATCAAAATGCAATACTCGTACTATAGGAAATCTTGATCATGCAAAACACGTGGCGTGCAATTCAAGCACGTTTAAAATTCTAATATCTGTCACGGCTACTTATAGTATGGAATCACGAAAATAAATATTGCAGAAAATTGAATGCCAGGAAATGCAAAGGCAGGCAAAATACAATTAGAAGGCTATGTTGGAGCTGCCGTGTTTTATGTTCTTAGTAAGATGGAGTGTCTGATCGTAAATTTGGACTAGTTTTAAACGCTATTACTGCCAACAGGGCTTAGTCATAAGTATAAGAACGCAAAGACAATTTCGTACTATTTCACCAATCGATATTGACATATTGTTGCAGATGCATCTCTATCCGTAACAGACATAACGTATAAATTAAGGCTTTTGTCTATTGTTATTACTCGATCACTCTCTCTTTAATGGGTTCAGCATTCCGGATACGGAAAATAAAACC
The DNA here is from genome assembly GCF_013122585.1 of Styela clava. Taxonomy (NCBI): domain Eukaryota; kingdom Metazoa; phylum Chordata; class Ascidiacea; order Stolidobranchia; family Styelidae; genus Styela; species Styela clava. The sequence goes on along the minus strand of NW_024102831.1, from coordinate 11,076,301 downwards.
TTACATTTGTAGTGCAGGTAAGCACAGCATTGGAAGTATCGCCAATTGGAGAAGCCGATGGCTGAGGAGATTTGTCCTCTGTTACCTGAAAGCAATTTATTGTAAAGATTATTGACATCAAATAAATAAAAAATAATCGATTGTGAAATGGTAAGGGTATATTATTGAAGACTTCTACAATTTTACCTCTTTTTCAACTTGTGAGATTTCCTTGAACGACATTTCCCCCTTGATGTTGTCTTCGATGTTCTGAAAATACGGGTATGGTTTTGCGTAAGAATTTATGTATACCATGCAATAACCATTGGATCTAGTTTATTTTACTACCGTACCGGTACTGCCGTAGTGTGGGTAGCCTACCAGGTTTGTGTTAGGGCATAATTTTATTCCGATTTTCCTCATTTTAGTTCTATTACTAGTTTGGGACTGTATGTGTTAGCCAAGTGATTATACCCCCTGTCCATAGTAATCAGTCCCGTTACATAACTTGATGTAAAGTAGGCGAACAAAATTAGTTACCTCCATATTGGTACACACACTTCTGGCGCTACCGTACCTAATCCCATACTCAGCCACGACCAATTGCCGTATGAAAACCGTAGTTAGCTATATGTCAGTCATCATAGTCAAGTCATCTTCGTCTCGAGTCGACTCAATCACTGAGGTAAATCGTGAATGACTTCAGCCTATTCTACATTATATGAATATGAATTGAAATATCGAGAACAAATTTTACGTTAGCTTTGCCAGTCAGCAAAGTATTGCTAGAATCTTCAATTGGAAATGGAGTTTCTATCGGAGCTTTGTCGTCAGCTACCTAGAGGTAAAATACGATGATGAATGATAGAAACTTTGCCGGATAATTGCACGATTAAATGACTGGAACGTTGCACCAAGAATGTAAATGTTTCATAACAATGGTACTTGTGTAGTATGTGTACCAGGTTAGGGTTAAGCCATATTTTTTTTCCGATTTTCCTTAGTTTAGTTCTACTACGAGTTCGGGACTTTCTGTGTTAGCCAAGTGAGTATACCCCCTGCGCAAAGGTTTCAGTTCTTCTACACAACTTAATGTGAAGTAGGCGAACAAAATTAGTTCCATATTGGTACACATACTTCTGGAGCGCCTTGGATAAATATATCATCATAGGTTACATGCTGGGGTCTATACCAACTTTCTTTAATCTGAATATACGGTCTACATTTACCAGCAATAAAAGAATTTTAAACGTTGCGGTAAGTCTCAAAGGTTTTGCATTTTGGCTCGGACTATAGAAGAGGATTCATCGTTATTTAATACCTTGTTGTTGGGTAAAGAACGCGAGTTGCCATTGGAAGAAAATTCTGCTTTGTTGACTTCATTTTTCTTTCCCTGTGTGAAATTACAATCACAAGTATTATAAACTCAGCTATGCTTAAGTTATAGTGAAGAATAACTAGATAATTCTCCTGTGTTTAATATTGGAATTGTCGTATCATGAATATTCCTTACTTTTAGTCAATGAACATCTGATCGTACTAATTTCCATTCGCAATATTGTTTCTATTGAGTTAAATGCTGTTAAAATTGCGCCTAACGCAACGTTCGTACGAATGTCTACTTATCATGACCGTCAAACAAGAAACAAAAATTCAAAACACTGAATACCATTGTGTATTGTGGGCGCACTTTGCATATCGGTTCATCGTAAAAAGGATCGTATGCTCTTCTTTTAGTTATTGCATCATTAACTTGATCCTTTTCCGGTAGTTTCACCTCGGTCGTCTGAGATACCTGGAAAACATATTTTTTTAAAAATAAATAGCAATAATTTGAGCTAGAAAACTATCCCGCGAGGCTTGACAAAATAATCAAAACGGAAAAGCAAGTTACACTATTTTCTAATACGAGTTGCATTTTATATGTTCACTCTAACATATTAACACATAATTTGTCACTCGGGTTATGACTTCAAAAATAAAACGTTATTGGACACTCGAATGCGAACCATTTCAAACGCAGACTCTGCCTCAAATACTCGATTCGTGGTTTTAAAATGACTGCGACTTCTGACGTCAAGTTGAAAAAATTAACTTCGATCTCCAAAATAACTAAATTTTGACGACGGAAACTTTGGCAAAATAGTGTGCACTTTATTCACAATTGTTAGATTACCTTCGATCATTTGGTACTTCCGTAGTATGTGAACCAAGATGGCAGACACCGGAACGTAGTATGTGTACCAGGTTGGGGTTAGGCCATAATTTCAGGTACAAATACTCCGGGAGTCACTGGGCTAATCCTACTACGTTCCGGTGTCAGCCATCTTGGTTCAGATACTACGGATGTGCCCATCATTTTGCTGAATTTTACAAATATTGACAGTGCCATTCCATATAATAAGCATTTATCTATGTCGTTTCGTAACAAATAAACAGATTTAATATTGCATTTATGGCCTTTTCAATTGTTACTAATCATCCTAACTCGAATTCTGAAAACAGAGAAAAAACCGTACGTTTGCATCGCTGGTAAGCTCAGTATTGAAAGCATCGCCAATTAGAGACGTAGCTTGTAAAGAAAATTTGTTCTCTGCTACCTGTAAGCAAAATATGATTGATTAGTTAAACACAGATGTGATGACAATCAGTTATTCAATAATCTATTATTAGATCAATATAGGATACAAGGGTAGTGTCGCGTTAGAGTAATATTATTTTATACGTTGCAGGCAATGATATACCAAAGTGTCAATCCCTGAAGCAAATTGGAATTACTGCGGACTGCGGCACCCAGTCTCATACTTTGTCAGCGTCATTCACTCGTATAAATATGAATTGACATCGATTAAAACATCTTACATTTGCATTGCTAGTCGGCAGAGTACTTGTAGCTTCGTTAGTTCCAGGTACAGTTACCAAATGAGCACTTTCGTCAATTACCTACAAGTAAAATGTAGTCATGTGTGTTAGGAACCAAATATTACCGCGTGTGTACATTTTGGCGGATTCGAATGTGACAATAGATTGATTCATAGAGTCGTTACATTATTATTTAAACCGATGTATTAATTTTCATGATTCTATGCTTCTAATTTTTGGAAAGAGATCCTACTTCTTAACTTTAGCTTTTACAAGTCACATTCACATAATTTGGCGATAAAAAAAAATGAAAATCACATTTTTAGAAGAAAAATATACTCACACCTACCTTCTCAACTTTTTGTTTGCCAACTGTATGATTGTTAGTCTGAGTTGATTTCTGTTCAAGTTTCTGAAAAATAAAGTTTAACATGCATTCCAATATTTGAGGTTTGATTGTTAGCCAGGCTGTGTGTTTTATATATGGCTCTTAACTTGAAGTAAACAAATAAAATTTTGTTTAAAATGTGATTCAATGTTTTTAACTACGTGAAAGATATTAAGTTCGTCGCAAGATATAAAATACGACTCCGATGAGTTTAAAAAAAATTGTGACTTCAGTGTCTTATATTAAAAACAATATTTGATTGACATTATAACAAAATTTATTTTTCGATACCTTGGGTTTGACGTCATCTGCTTTCCCCATTGTCTGCAAAAAAATGTTATGACATGCTTCATTACACTCACCGAGCAACGCCCTAGATAAGCTGCCACCGATATGTGATAAGATGGTAAAACTGAATGAGCATGGTATCTGCTACGAAAAATGCCAAGTCACATCTCTTTGTAATAATGCAAAGTTAGGTTAATAAAAGACTCTTGGGTTGACCCTGAAATCGTATTAGAACGTCCCAATGGAAGTGGCAATATTACGAAGTGAAATTAATTGTATTGTGTGTCTCTTTTCCAACGAGTATGGAAGTAACCTACCTATACAGCAACCATATTTTACCGTTTAGCATTTTACTAAATTCTGTAGCTTCTGCAGGTAGGTGTAGATGACTCGGCCGTTAGCAAGATTTTAGTATGATTCATACATAATGTGAGCAAAACCTCATTCAACTCATACACTGTTGTCAGACATAGAACGTAGAACAATGTCGAAAAGATATTATATCTAACATACAGTACTTACCCATATTTTTGAAGATGCTACAAATTGTTCCAATCTTTTAGCTGTGTTGATGAGTGAATGTAATTGTTGTTCTGTTTCCGCCATGTTGTCAACTTTGAAGTTGCTCAACGAGTCTCCCGATTGAGAAACTGCAGTATTTTTACGCAAATTAATTAAGACAATTATCTTATATATATATATATATATATTGAATGAACTTGCTAGCTGTGTACATATAACATATATCGCATATAAAAAAAAGATTTAAGATTTCATCTTACCTTTATTGCAAATATTTTCAGATGATGTTGATGTTCCCGACAAAGCAGAATCTTCATTTATGTTCAAATTCATTTGAGACTGTTTTTCTTTTACAAAATCCAAACTTTTTTCGAACCATAATTTTGCCGAAGCAATTGATTCCAAACCACGAATCAATGATTTCTTTTGATCATCTAATTGTTCCATGAATTTTATCTGCAAAATTAGCAATAAATGATACAAATAATTCACTTTCCAAATGAAATTTTTATTGTTGTTTTAAACCAATGCCCTGAACAAGGCTATATACCCAAGAAGCAGGTTGAAGTATAGATCTATAGAGTTAAGAATGATTACAAAAATGGTTATTAGAATCGTCATAACCGAGGGACAACCAAGGCTGTGGAATCAGGGAAAATTTACGCCTCCTAGGTAAAGATATTTTTACTCCGATTTTGGACTCCTTCTCCAGCTGTGGACACCAGAGGAAATCAAATTTTGATTAAAAACTTTGGCCTTCTTTGATAGTGTTAGCAACGCTTTGTCAACGTAAATTTTTTTTTCGAGTATCTGTAAAAAACTTTGACTTCTATTACTGCTATGAAAACATTCCAAACTCCGACTACATGTCACCAAAATAAACCGTTGCATTTTCGTAGTTTTCAGTCAGAAATGCTAATAGAATAAAACTAGTCTTTCTTAGCACTTTTAACAGAATAAATAATTCTCAGGTTATTAGTGGTATGTTTAGGCAACAATTTCAGGAATTTAGTATCTTCCGACGAACCATGTTGTCGTCTATTTCTTTGCTCATTCCTTGACAAGGAACGTTTTTTCCCATATCGACAGACTTGTCACCAGACTGCGGCAATATTCCAGTCAATACAGGTGGAAGAGACATTGATGTCGCATCATGATCTTGATCTTTCGAACTTTTCGAATCTGAAAGTTCTTTGACAACTTTGTCTTTGGTAAGACTTCTCTTTTGCAAATCAGCGTTAGAATGAAGTTTTGAAATTTCTCCGTTTCCTCCACTGGCGAAGTCCCTGGCAAAATATTGAGAAATTTTTGATTTATTTTTTGTACAAACAATTATTATATATATATATAGCATTTAGGATGAAATTTCATGCGATCGATTACTCACTAATTATATATGAAAAAAATTATCAAACTCAAAATGATATTTTTGCGTGGAATTTGTAGAACAGCGTATATATATTATATATTTTTTCTTGCTTTGAATGAGTGAAGGATACTTGCAGCTCAATCATTTTTGCAAATATCTTTAGAAAAGGAAGTCAAGTAATGAGCACGCACAGGGTTATTTGGAAGCAAATATAGATGGATTTAGAAAATAAGAAATACAATTTTGTCGAAATTCTATCTAAATATGGAAATGTCAGAAAAGATACGTAATGTCTCTGATTCAAAGAATCTTTTTTAACCTTGGCGATTTAGTGCCAGGAATTCCAAGAGGTGGGAGCGTATTTCCACGTTTTCCGTCATTGTATCGCTCATGATCGATATAAGAAAGTGTTTCTTTATCATCAATTGTACTAATCTTGTCAGATGACTTTTTCGGGTGCTGTTGGTCACCCAAATTCGATTTATTTCTGCAAATATTCACTTTTATTTATTCTCTTCTATGAACCCATTTATTGCTAATGTGGTAAATATAACAAAATACCTAAAACTACCAATCGTGATTTCGAAGAATAATACGAACAATGCTGGGTTAAAGTTTTTACCATAAGGGTATCGAGTCGCGTCCGATATTGAAAAAGCCAGTCTGGGTCAGTCTCACTGGCGGTTATTTGATGAGGCCCCCGTGCCATTCCATTTAGATAAGCGGGGCTAGAGGCTATCCAACACTGAATAGGAACCTAAGGCTTTGTATTATGGTATTTCCACCTTCGCGATCACATTGTTATGTTCTGAAATAAACTTTCTCTCTCATTCACTAGCTAACCAAGCAGTAAGGTTTACGTTACCCGTTTCCAGAATAAAGCTTCTCGACCATTTCAGATCCGATATCGTCCTGATTTGCAGACTGTGAAGAAGTCTTTGAAGAAATCTATCAACGTTATTTAAGAATGAAAAATGAACAGAAAGTAGAATAAGAAACCCCGTGGCAGTAATAAGATGAAACAAATGATATGGACTGAATTTAGCCACAGAAATCCTAAAATGTCAATATTATTTCAAATAATTCAATATAACGTGTTTACCTTTCCATCCCTATGAACTTCTCTAGAGTTTTCCTCGTCACCGCCGTTTCCAGTCGAGGTTTTACAGCAGCGAGCGAATGTCTAGCAAAAGAAATGGTATTTTTATTAGTTTTTCCTTGCCGCTAAAAAAGCTGTATACAAGAAGTCACTTAGGTAGAAGAATAACGTATTCAGGAAACAAAAATCCTTACAACTTCTTGTATCCTGGATTACATAACGGGTATGAGTTTAATAGCCAGCTCAAGGCTCAAATCCCAAATCTCATACCAGCGGTGTTAATAGTAATTAGATACCCATACGAGGCAAATGTTATCAAGTTATTTAAAAAAGATGTTTACAAACGTCTCACCAAGATTTTGTTTGTCTTCCTTACTCCCCGACCAAACCATGATGCAAACGCATATACGCATTGTACTGCAGTCAAATAAGATGAAGCCTCATCTTGCTCCTGGAAATAAGAGATCAAGATTTAGTCCAGAAATAAATATCCTGCCTTCATTTTTAGATACATACATGAACTCATAGAGACTTGGAACTCCTGGGGTTTGACGTGATTACCGGTTCGATACAGTTTCTTCCAACATATGTGAGACGATGTATGCCAACTTAACTAGTAGACAGAAATCTCCATTTCTTTTAATCTAAGATGCTTAAACATAAGCATCGCTATTTCCAAGTATGATCTATGATTAACTCAAAGTCTAACTTTAATTTAAAAAAAACAGTAACAAATCCGTACACCTCCGTCGCGAATGTACTTGAATCGATTAATAAGGCGATTTACAGAGCCGGTCATACTTATTGCGGAATTATATATATGGAACGAGTTACGCGGGGCCCAGTCTCCCGGTAGGGCGGGGAAACCTACACGATAGTTTCTTCGGTTGACCATTTAGAACTATTTCAGACATGGTTATGTTAATTAAGGGTTACTAAACAGTTTTCCTTTCCCCTCTGTTTTTGTAATAAATCGAAGAGTTTTTTGGATATTTTAAATGGATGCTGCCATTGTGCATACCTCAAGAGCATGAGGTCTGCTGTAGTAGGGGTGTGCAACAGGAGTCCCGGAGGCCGGCCCGCCAAGCCATTTAGTGTGACCCTTGTGTCAACACTCAGGTTTTCCATTATCATACATAGGCTATAATCTTAATCTTATGTTCATATAGGTAAAAATACATAATATTTTTTGACTTTATCGCTGCGTTATATCCTAAACCTGTTTTTATTCCTGAAGAAGCGGTAGCCGTATTCCGCATTCCCCTGTGCTATAGCGATGGGCCAATTAGGTATTCAGGACTCAGGTGCGATGATTCCATCTCATATTTATATTTTTAGTAACATATAGGACCATGAATATAGGATTATTCATAGGTCTTAAATATAAAACTGGATTTTCTAAGGTGTTTCCACAGAGTCCAAACAAAATTGAATCAACACTTGATTATGAAATTGCATGGCGATAAATCTCAATAATAAATCTCAATGAGTGACTTACCTGGTGAGAAGATTTCCGAAATCTTCTGCCTCGTCGCTTCCGGCCACATGATACCCTGTGTCCCTCGTCGTCATGATCCGTCGTGAAACCGACTTTATTTTGCCTAATAGGCATCTTTGATAGTCAAATCAGCGCATATAGAACAAATCCTAATACGCTAAACTCAAATGATATTTCGCGCAAAATGGTATTCAATTCAGTAAAACATCTTCTTTGTTACGTCATAATGGCTCAAAATCTAATTGACCGAGCAGCAAAGATATCTAGTTCATATTCACGAAATGTATGTAATACGAAATTTGTGGAAAATTTTCAGATTACGCCATGTCATCCGTCACTCATGACGTCATAATACAATCAAGTAGTCTATTCGTTTCGAACCGACTTGTAAGCGGTATTACTTTCGGTGCGTGCCCGGCCTAACCCCAATCAATTGCATTACATCGGAACATACCACCTTCATTTGGAAAGGGTGTAATTCATGTTTTATAGACTGTGAATGAGGAAATGAAACCGACAAACCGACGCCAAGACGAATATCTCGGCTACTTGTGTGGTAAATTGTAGATATAAACCCACCAACCGACTCTCATAAATTGGAACTAAATTACCGTCAAATGGAATAACTTCGGATGCTTCCTAACTTGGGTTGGAAATACCAAGCAAGCAGGTTATTCACTGACTAGTTTAAAAAGCTGGATGTTTCACTTATTTCCATTTTTAGATTCCATGGCACGCACAAAATGTGAGTGTCGCCTGGACATTTTATAGTCGGATCATCGTACAAGACAAGTTTTTTTTTTCCTGACGTCCAATTGATTATTTTCGATGATATGTTGGGATCGAACTCGCTATGATTATTTTTTCCGTCATTCGTGGGAATACAGAAATTTTGCGACAACAGTTGTTAAGTTGTGATCGAGGCGGTAGGGTCCGGCAATCGTTGGGGTGGTAAAGTTGCTCGCGGCTAGCGAGGTTGTGGTAGGCACAAACAAAATAAGGCCCCCATTTTTTTTTCTTTTTTCATAGCTACTTAGTTTCCTCTTTTTATCCGCCACCACTCACTTGTATTTCCTCCGCCACTCTCTGTTTTTATGTACCACGCTTTGTTTTTTTTATCCGAAACTTCTCTTTCTATCTCACATCTGCATTACAACACTCCGTGCTCTCTTTTTTTTATCTATTATGTTTGTCTCCTTCTGACAATTTCCCTTCTTTCTAGGGGGTTCGAACTTTTTCATGTACTCTGTCTCCGTCTTTCCTTTCTCTCCTTTTTATTCGCCACCACTCACTTCTTTTTTATCCGGCCCCACTGACTTCATGCATTCCTTCCACCACCCCTTCATTAACACTCCGTGCCTTATTCTCTTTTTTTCCCCGTTCTATTTACTTTGTCTTACTTTTCTCTCCTTTTTATCAATCAACCTTATCTTTTTCTAACTTCCCTCTCCTGCATTGCTTCTAGCACCGCCGCATTACCGCACCTCTACGCTTTCCTTGCGCCACAGCTACTGACGAAGATTCGTTGGTCAGCAGATTTTTTATCAACGTCACGCTTGGCAACCCTTTGGGGTAATTACTTCGACAATTCACGGGCTGCGTTAGTTTTAAACTACGTGCATCAATGCCTGCTTGGACCTTTCGCGTGCGCTGCTTAAAACTACTGGACGAATACTGGCCTTTAAAATCGTATCTTGGTGTAAATCGTGGGATATTCCTTTCTCCAGTGATAAAACCTTTAAAATAAAGCAAATCATATGTAAAACATTCTCTCAACTACAAAAACGTTGGTGAGTCAAAAATGGAATCAAAAATACCTTATTGAAATTCCTGGTCTAAATGTTTTTTCATGATCGGGACTAGAAAAATGGAAATTTATGGATCGTTAATTTTTGGGATCCCAGCCCCACTGGAAAGTCAATTTCTCATACGTATTCCGAAAGCCGATAAGACTCTAGTTCGGATGGTAATTTAGGAATAGGTTTTACACTTTATCAGCTTCTCTATCTGCCCAGAACTATAGACCTAAATTTCCTGCGAACTTTGAACGGGTCCCTTCACCGTTAAACGCCATCTTTTAGTGTGTTTCCTGTTTTTGTTCGCATCAAGTGTATTTTCAGTTTGGTGAAAAAATGACTGAGTGACAGAATTGTTGGACCCCTCGGACTCGAACGGATCCGGTCAACCAAAGGTAAATAAAAATCCATCAGAATGTCTTTCATTTTTCGCAACAACAAAAATTGGTCTATTTTAGCCAATAAGGCGAGAAGTAAATTGTATCCAGAGCTGGGATCAACCATTATGCAAAATAAGCATGTGCTTGGGGCATCACGAGAAAGGAGACACCACAGAAAATTTCCGTAGTCGAATTTTGGCGCCTCAGTGTTTAGGGAGCTTGTAAATGCTTTTCTTGTGGTAGTTGTTGAGTTCGGAGTTGGTAAGATCCATTGCGTATACAGAAGTCCCTCGAAAAAAAGCTAATTTTTTGTGGTGCTTGTAGCTTCTTCGTGAGACTTCCATGTTTAATGTAATAATTCTGGTACTTCAAACATTTACTGACGCATTTTACCAGTGATACTGTTAAAAAACTTCAGTTAATAAATGTTTGAATAGCTTTTCACCGTCTTCAAATCTGTCATAAGAAACATAATTTGATGCAACCTATATGAAATTGGAGGTTGCGCGCAACAGTAATAAAGTCAAATAAACAACATTTTTCGTCCTTATTCCATCATAAATATTGGCCAGAGCTTGACAGTCCTGTTTAAAAATGAAAAAACTTTCTGCTGAATAGATATTTTATTTCAAAATCGATAAATTCAATAAAAAATATATATATTGTTTATTTTTATCAATTTTACTGAATAGCACAAAATTATTAATATGATTTTCCCGTTATTCTTCCTTTATTTAAAAAATCTGCCATAAATTTAAACTGCATTCCAAATCCTCGTCTATGTTTTCTTTGTTACAGTTCTTGCAAATGGAAAGGACTCATGAAATAACCTAAAGAAACAGAGGATGTGATTTAAAAATAGATTATTTATTATAAAACAACGTTGAGAACTGTATTTTTCCTATGACATCACAACGGCTGTTTAATCTGATACAAATCGCACATTACGACTGTATTAAACCGGAAAGTGAGCAGACAAAAATTGTATCAATAATATTTAATTGTTTCACGTTGATAAATTAAAACAGGTGCGGATAAGCGTAAGGAATATACATTACCTTTCCCTGCTTTAGAAGGGCAATCGTCTATTTTATAGTAACGAACGTCTTCTAGAGCCTCCCTGAAACTGACTGCCTTTTTGTTCTCGTTGTTTCGACCACTGGAAGGTACAAGAGCAAGACAGGACTTTCCAGGAACAGCATTGGTTGGCTTGGTATAATTCGCCATCTTTGTGATTTCAATATCCTGAGAAAAATCTATTTGTTAATAATTGTCGTTATTAATTTATTAAAGAAAGATCTAAAGGTGTTAAATCGCCGTGACGCGACAGAGTTGACAGTATTGAACTCCGCGTTTGAGGGGCTTTTTAGTGTCTCGTACAAAAATAGCATTAAACCATCGCTGAGTTGTTTTAAACTATTATTTAATTCGCCGGTTCAACTTCCAATATATATCTGATATTATCGTTCATTTCCAAAAATTTCAGCCATCCACTTTTTTTCTGATTTTTAACATGATAAACATAATATATGTGTCGCAATTCAGCCGCAGTATATGCAGTCATAATTGTGCTGTACAAATAGGTTTAAGTTCACCAAATATAAATTGAAACATACCTCTGAACTTGGTGAGAGGTCATCATCGCTTGGCAATTCATTCTGGAAATCAAAAATAATGTTTTTGTCGAATATTATTAATAGTAATACTCTACATTGAATTACACTGACATCAATACACTTAATTACATTACACTGACAATATCAAAGAATTGCTAAAAATTTATTTGGAATGAAACAAACGAATATAAACTTACAGATGATTTACTTGATTCGTCAGTATCACTCTCAAAATCATTCTGGGTAGACAAAAATTATAGCTATTAATATTTCATAACTTTAGCTTATATAATATAATATATGGAATTTTGTGACCTAATAATTTGCCCTGAGCTTTATAGGTTTTTGGACGAGTAAGTATTTCCGTTTATGTGACTTCGAAGCGCAGATATACTTTTTCGCAGTAGTTGCAACGTTTAAATCTGGAGTTAGAATAACTTTGTCGGGGAATCGTTTGTTTTCAATTTCATTTGATTATGCCAATAGCGCTATTTAGACTCCGACAACTTCAAATTTTGTACACTGCGACAGGCTGGTAAAGCAAACGTAATGATTCGCCTGGGTATCCCACATATTACCATATGTTACATAGAATCATATCCTGATTTTTATGAAAGTATTAATTCAATATTCACTTCGTAATCATCTTTGCCATCTTTATCGCCCAGTTTTTGAGTTTCCTCCTCGGACTGAAAACAACAATAAAAATATGTTTATGTGAGCATTTAAAAAAAAGTAAGCGTAAATTTTATTCAGTTGATCATTTTCCCCGTCGATTTTCTTCATAAAACTCAAACATCTTACCTCTGGCTTCTCATCATCTTGATGAGTGTCGTTAATTTTCTTCTCGTCTACTTTCTCATCGTGAGATTCCTATTATAATCAAAATGCAATACTCGTACTATAGGAAATCCTGATCATGCAAAACATGTGGCGTGCAATTCGAGCACGTTTAAAATTCTAATATCTGTCACGGATACTTCTAGTATGGAATCACGAAAATAAATATTGCAGAAAATTGAATGCCAGGAAATGCAAAGGCAAGCAAAAGACAATTCGAAAGCTATGTTGGAGCTGCCGCGCTTTTGTTTTTAGTAAGAAGGAGTGTCTGATCGTGAATCTAAACTAGTTTTAAATGCTACTGCTGCCAACACGGCTTAGTCAAAAGGATAAGAACGCAAAGGCAATTTTGTACTATTTCACCAATCGATATTGACGGCACGTTTACACATATTATTGAAGATGCATCTCTATCCGTAACAGACATAACGTATAAATTACGGCTTTTGTCTATTGTTATTACTCGATCACTCTCTCTCTTTAATGGGTTCAGCATTCCGAATATGAAGAAAAAAATCTTACATTTGTAGTGCAGGTAAGCACAGCATTGGAAGTATCGCCAATTGGAGAAGCCGATGGCAAAGGAGATTTGTCCTCTGTTACCTGAAAGCAATTTATTGTAAAGATAATTGAGATCAAATAAATAAAAATTAATCGATAGTGAGATGGTACGGGTATATTATTGAATGCTTGTACAATTTTACCTCTTTTTCCGCTTGTGAGATTTCCTTGAACGACATTTCCACATTGATGTTGTCTTCGACGTTCTGAAAATACGGGTATGGTTTTGCATAAGGATTTATGTATAACCATTGGATCTAGTTTATTTTATTACCGTACAAGTACTCCCGTAGTGTGTGTAACAGGTTAAGGTTAGGCCATAATTTTATTCCGATTTTCCTTATTTTAGTTCTATTACGATTTCGGGGGCTGTATCTGTTAGCCAAGTGATTATACCCCTGTCCATAGTAATCAGTACCTTTACACAACTTGATGTAAAATAGGCGAACAAAATTAGTTACCTCCATATTGATACACACACTTCTGGAGCGCTACCGCACCTAATCCCATACTCATCCACGACCAATTGCCGTATGAATACCGTAGTTAGCTATATGTCAGCCTTCATCTTACTACGGGATCAGTAATGAGTCCTAAACCCCAAGTCAAGTCATCTTCGTCTTCAGTCGAGTCCATCACTAAGGTAAATCGTGAATGACTTCAGCCTATTCTACATTATATGAATATGAATTGAAATATCGAGAACAAATTTTACGTTAGCTTTGCCAGTCAGCAAAGTATTGTTAGAATCTTCAATTGGAAATGGAGTTTTTATCGGAGCTTTGTCGTCAGCTACCTAGAGATAAAATACGATGATGAGCGATAGAAACTTTGCCGGATAATTGCACGATTAAATGACTGGAACGTTGCACCAAGAATGTAAATGTTTCATAACAATGGTACTTGTGTAGTATGTGTACCAGGTTAGGGTTAAGCCATATTTTTTTCCGATATTCCTTAGTTTAGTTCTATTACGAATTCGCGACTTTCTGTGTTAGCCAAGTGAGTATACCACCTGCGCATAGGTTTCAGTTCTTCTACACAACTTAATGTGAAGTAGGCGAACAAAATTAGTTCCATGTTGGTACACATACTTCTAGAGCGCCTTGGATAAATATATCATCATAGGTTACATACTGGGGTCTATACCAACTTTCTTTAATCTAAATATACGGTCTACATTTACCAGCAATAAAAGAATTTTAAACGTTGCGGTAAGTCTCAAAGGTTTTGCATTTTGGCTCGGACTATAGAAGAGGATTCATCGTTATTTAATACCTTGTTGTTGGGTAAAGAACGCGAGTTGCCATTGGAAGAAAATTCTGCTTCGTTGACTTCATTTTTCTTTCCCTGTGTGAAATTACAATCACAAGAATTATAAACTCAGGTTACTCAGCTATGCTTAAGTTATAGTGAAGAATAACCAGGTAATTCTCCTGTGTTTAATTTTAGAATTGTCGTATCATGAATATTCCTTACTTTTAGTCAATGAACGTCTGATCTTACTAATTTCCATTCGCAATATTGTTTCTATTGAGTTAAATGCTGTTAAAATTGCGCCTAACGCAACGTTCGTACGAATGTCTACTTATCATGACCGTCAAACAAGAAACAAAAATTCAAAACACTGAATACCATTGTGTATTGTGGGCGCACTTTGCATATCGGTTCATCGTGAAAAGGATCGTATGCTCTTCTTTTAGTTATTGCATAAGTAACTTGATCATTTTCCGGTAGTTTTACCTCGGTCGTGTGAGATACCTGGAAAACATATTTTTAAAAATAAATAGCTATAATTTGAGCTAGAAAACTATCCCGCGAGGCTTGACAAAATAATCAAAACGGAAAAGCAAGTTACACTATTTTCTAATACGAGTTGCATTCTATATGTTCACTCTAACATATTAACACATAATTTGTCACTCGGGATATGACTTCAAAAATAAAACATTATTGGACACTCGAATGCGAACCATTTCAGACGCAGACTCTGCCTCAAATACTCGATTCGTGGTTTTAAAATGACTGCGACTTCTGACGTCAAGTTGAAAAAATTAACTTCGATCTCCAAAATAACTAAATTTTGACGACGGAAACTTTGGCAAAATAGTGTGCACTTTATTCACAATTGTTAGATTACCTTCGATCATTTGGTACTTCCGTAGTATGTGAACCAAGATGACGGACACCGGAACGTAGTATGTGTACCAGGTTGGGGTTGGGCCATAATTTCAGGTACAAATACTACGGGAGTCACTGGGCTAATCCTACTACGTTCCGGTGTCAGCCATCTTGGTTCAGATACTACGGATGTGCCCATCATTTTGCTAAATTTTACAAATATTGACAGTGTCATTCCATATAATAAGCATGTATTTATGTCGTTTCGTAACAAAGAAACAGATTTAATATTGCATTTATGGCCTTTTCTATTGTTACTAATCATCCTCGAATTTAGAATTCTGAAAACAGAGAAAAATCGTACGTTTGCATCGCTGGTAAGCTCAGTATTGAAAGCATCGCCAATTGGAGAAGTAGCTTGTAAAGGAGATTTGTTCTCTGCTACCTGAAAGCAAAATATGATTGATTAGTTAAATACAGATTTGATGATAATCAGTTATTCAATAATCTATTATTAGATCAATATGGAATACAAGGGTATTGTCGCGTTAAAGTAATATTATTTTATACGTTGCAGGCAATGATATACCAAAGTGTCAATTCCTGAAGCAAATTGGAATTACTGCGGACTGCGGCACCCAGTCTCATACTTTGTCGGCGTCATTCCCTCGTATAAATATGAATTGACATTGATTAAAACATCTTACATTTGCATTGCTAGTCGGCAGAGTACTTGTAGCTTCGTTTTTTCCAGGTACAGTTACCAATTGAGCACTTTCGTCAATTACCTACAAGTGAAATGTAGTCATGTGTGTTAGGAACCAAATATTACCGCGTGTGTAAATTTTGGCGGGTTCGAATGTGACAATAGATTGATTCATAGAGTCGTTACATTATTATTTAAACCGAGGTATTATTTTTCATGATTCTATAGCATTCTATGCTTCTAATTTTTGGAAAGAGATCCTACTTCTTAGCTTTAGCTTTTACAAGTCATATTCACATAATTTGGCGATAAAAAAATAATAAAAATCACATTTTTAGAAGAAAAATATACTCACACCTACCTTCTCAACTTTTTGTTTGCCAACTGTATGATTGTTAGTCTGAGTTGATTTCTGATCAAGTTTCTGAAAATTAAAGTTTAACATGCATTCCAATATTTGAGGTTTGATTGTTAGCCAGGCTGTGTGTTTTATACAGGGCTTTTAACTTGGAGTCAACAAATAAAAATTTGTTTAAAATGTGATTCAATGTTTTTAACTGCGTGAAAGATATTAAGTTCGTCGCAAGATATAAAATACGACTCCGATGAGTTTAAAAAAAATTGTGACTTCAGTGTCTTATATTCAAAACAATATTTGATTGACATGATATCAAATTTTTCGATACCTTGGGTTTGACGTCATCTGCTTTCCCCATTGCCTGCAAAAAAATGTTAAATATGACATGCTTCATTACATTCTCCGAGCAACGCCCTAGATAAGCTGCCACCGATATGTGATAAGATGGTAAAACTGAATGAGCATGGTTTCTGCTACGAAAAATGCCAAATCACATCTCTTCGTAATATTGCAAAATCAGATTAATAAAAGACTTTTGGGTTGACCCTGAAATTGTATTAGAACGTCCCAATGGAAGTGACAATATTACAAAGTGAAATTAATTGTATTGTGTGTCTTTTCCAACGAGTATGAAAGTAACCTACAACAACCATATTTCACCGTTTAGCATTTTACCAAATTCTGTTGTTTCTGTAGGTAGGTGTAGATGACTCGGCCGTTAGCAAGATCGTAGTAGGATCCATACATACTGTGAGCAAAATCTCACTTAACTGATACACTGTTGTTAGACGTAGAACGTAGAACAATGTCATAAAGTTGTAATTATAGCTAATACACATGACTTACACATATTTTTGAGGAAGCTACAAATTGTTCCAATCGTTTAGCTGTGTCGATGAGTGATTGTAATTGCTGTTCTGTTTCCGCTATGTTGTCAATTTTGAAGTTGCTCATGGAGTCTCCAGATTGAAAAACTGCAGTATTTTAACGCAAATTAGGACATTTATCTCATTTAATAAATGAACTTGCCTCCTGTGTCTACATATAATATCGCATATATAAAAAAAAAGGTTTAGAATTTCACATTACCTTTATTGCAAATATTTTCAGACGATGTCGATGTTCCCGACAAAGCAGAATCTTCATTTATGTTCAAATTCATTTGAGACTGTTTTTCTTTTACAAAATCCAAACTTTTTTCGAACCATAATTTTGCCGAAGCAATTGATTCCAAACCACGAATCAATAATTTCTTCTGATCATCTAATTGTTCCATGAATTTTATCTGCAAAATTAGCAATAAATGAGATAAATAATTCACTTTCCAAATGAATTTTTTTGGTTGTTTCTAAACCAATGCCCTGAACAAGGATATATACCCAAGCAGCATGGAGTATAGATCTATAGAGTTAAAATGATTACAAAGATGGTTATTGGAATCGTCATAACCGAGGGACAACCAAGGCTGTGGAATCAGGGAAAATTTACGCCTCCTAGTTAAAGAAATTTTTACTCCGATTTCGGACTCCTTCCACAGCTGTGGACAACAGAGGAAATCAAATTACGATTGAAAACTTTAGCATTCTTTGATAGTGTTAGCAACGCTTTGTCAACGTAAATTTTTTTTCGAGTATCTGTAGAAAATTTTGACTTCTATTACCGCTATGAAAACATTCCAAACTTCGACGACATGTCACTGAAATAAACCTTTGCATTTTCGTAGTTTTCAGTCAGAAATGCTAATAGAATAAAACTAGTCTTTAGTGATTCAAGAGTCTTGCTGCACACTAACACAAATATATTTCTGTAACGTTTCGTCTGACCAAGGTCAGACTTCTTCAGACATACATAATTCAACTATCTTGAATCACTTAGGATTGTTATCTCTACTCTTGCTACAGCATCCTTGCAATATATGCATACGGATCCACCGGCACAAAAGCATAGAAGAAGGATAAGTAGTTAGTCTCGCAGAAACCAAATAATCAGCGCAAGTTAGCATTGTTGCGAGACTTCTGTATCCGAAAATGGATCCTACCTACTCCGGACTCATCAACTACAGTAGTTGAATTATGTATGTCTGAAGAAGTCTGACCTTGGTCAGACGAAACGTTACAGAAATATATTTGTGTTAGTGTGCAGCAAGACTCTTGAATCACTTAGGATTGTTATCTCTACTCTTGCTACAGCATCCTTGCAATATATGCATACGGATCCACCGGCACAAAAGCATAGAAGAAGGATAAGTAGTTAGTCTCGCAGAAACCAAATAATCAAACTAGTCTTTCTTAGCACTTTTAACAGAATAAATAATTCTCATATTATTAGTGGTCTGTTTAGGCAACAATTTCAGGAATTTAGTATCTTCGACGTACCATGTTGTCGTCTATTTCTTTGCTCATCCCTTGACAAGGAACGTTTCTTTCCATATCGACAGACTTGTCACCAGACTGCGGCAATATTCCAGTCAATACAGGTGGAAAAGACATTGATGTCGCATCATGATCTTGATCTTTTGGACTTTTCGAATCTGAAAGTTCTTTGACAACTTTGACTTTGTCTTCGGTAAGACTTCCCTTCTGCGAATCAGCGTTAGAATGAACTTTCGAAATTTCTCCGTTTCCTCCGCTGGCGACGTTCCTGGCGAAATATTGAGTGATTTTTAACCTTCCTACAAGAGACTAAATTTATCAAATAATATACGATGGAATTACATATGATATGACTGATGACGGGATGAATATATATACAAATAAATCTTTAAACTCAAAATGATATTTTTGCGTACAATAGACATTTTTGCATGCCTCTAACTAATGAGTGAAAAATACTTGAAGCTCAATTATTTTTGCGAATACATGGTGAAAAAAAAGTAAGGTTATTTAGGAGCAAATATCGATGAAGTCAGAAAAAAAGAAATACATTTTGGTCGAAATTCTATCTGCATAGCTATTGTATGAAAATGTCAAAACAGACTCGTGACGGATCTGGTTTAAAGAAACTTTTATAACCTTGGCGATTTAGTGCCAGGAATTCCAAGAGGTGGGAGAGTGTTGCCACGTTTTCCGTCATTGTATCGCTCATGATCGATATAAGAAAGTGTTTCTTTATCATTGATTGTACTAATCTTGTCAAATGCCTTTTTCGGGTCCAGTTGGGCACTCGAATTCGATTTATTTCTGCAAATAAAATCTGTTCTCTCAGGAAACATTCAAATCTGGAAACTTACTCTATGTTGCAGTTGATGCAAAAAGCACAAAACTACGTTAACTACCAATCGCGTTTTCAAAGATTAATGTAAACAGTGTTAGGTAGAAATCCCCACCATTCGAGTCGATGCCAATGTCGAGTCAGGCAGTCGATTTAAGTATCATTGGTCGTTAGTTGATATCGCGTCCGAGTCATCCCATTTAAATGGTGTCGAGTCAAAGACCTGGGTTTCCTCTAACACTGCCTAACCCTGATATGAATTTGAAGTTTCGTTTTGTGACGTTGAGTTTTTCATTATAAGGTCGCATTAAATAAGTTTAAACTAAAATATCTCCTCCCTCATTCACGACCTAACCACAAGTAAAGTTTACGCTACCCAATTCCAGAATGATGCTTTTCTACCATCGGAGATCCAATATCGTCATGATTTGCAGACTTTGAAGAAGTCTTTGAAGAAATCTATTAATGTTATTCGAGACAGTAAGATGAACAGAAAGTAGACTAAAAAAAACGTGGCAATAATAAGAGGAAAATTATATGGACTACATTTATTCGCAGAAATCCTAAAATTCCAATGTTATTTCAAATGATATAATAAAATAACGTGTTTACCATTCCACCACTATGAACTCCTTTGGAGCTATCCTTGTCACCGCTGTTTCCAGTCGAAGTTTTACAGCAGTGAGAGAATGTCTAGCAAAAGAAATGGAATTTTTGAAAGTTATTCTTTTAACGCTAAAAAGCTATATACAGGAAGTCACTTAGGTAGAAAAATATCGTATTCCGGGAAATACAAATCCGTGGAAGTTTTGCATAAAGGATTAGATAACGGGTCTGTGATTAACAGCATTCAAGGATCAAACCCGTAATCTTATACTATCGTGTTTCCCCCAAAATAAGACGGGATCTTATTTCAATTTTCTCCCGAAAAATAACACTAGGACTTATTTTCGGGGGATGTCTTAAATTTTCAGTTATCAAAAACAAAATTACATAGCGGAGAATTACGAGATTTTCAAATAGACACAATATGAAAACCTATATCTATTTACTTATAAATAACACGTTTTTAAGCATAACATAGTATATCAATCATTCAAAACATGTGGAGAGATTTCTTGCTATCGACTAGGACTAGGTCAAAAAAAAAATTCATTTTCGACTACGTCTTATTAAGGGTTGGGCTTATATTAAAATCATATTAAAGTTAAAGTCATAATTCTTGTCTAATGGAAACCATTGTAATCAATTTATTTTTAAAAAAAATTAAGAAATATCAAACGTCTCACCAAGAATTTGTTCGTCTTTCTTACTCCCCGACCAAACCATGATGCAAACGCATATATACATTGTACTGCAGTCAAATAAGATGAAGCTTCATCCTGCTCCTGGAAACAAGAGATCAAATTTAGTCCAGAAATAAATATCCTGCCTTCATTTTTAGATACATACACGAGCTCATAAGGGCTGGAAACTGCCGGGGTTTGACATGATTATCGGTTCGATACAGTTTCGCTCAACATAGGTGAGACGATGTATGCCAACTTAAATAGTAGACAGAAATCCCCATTTTTTTTAATCTGAGATGCTTAAACATAAGCATCGCTTTTTCTGAGTATGGCCTATGATTGACTCAAAGTCTAACTTTAAATATAAAAAAAAATAGTAAATATAAAGTCAGTACACCTCCGTCGCAAACGTACTTGAATCGATTAAGGCGATTTACAGAGCCGGTCATACCTATTGCGGAATTAGATGGAACCCAGTATGGCGGGGAAACCTACACAATAGCTTCTTTTGTTGACCATTTCGAACTATTTCAGACATGGTCATGTTAATAAAGGGTTACGAAACAGTTTTTCGCTTCCCTATGTTTTTGTAATATATCGAAGAGTTATTTGACTATTCGAAGTGCTTGCTGCCATTGTGCATACCTCAAGAGCATGAGGTCTGCTGTAGTAGGGGTGTGCAACAGGAGTCCCGGGGGCCGGCCCGCCAAGCTATTTAGTGTGACCCTTGTGTCAATACTCAGGTTTTCCATTATCAGACATAGGCTATAATCTTAATGTTCACATACATAATATTTTTTGACTTTATCGCTGCGTTAAATTCCAAACCTGTCTTTATTCCTGAAGGGATAAGCGGGAGCCGCCTTTCGCATTATTGTGCCGTTGCCGTTGAGGTTGTATATATGGCCCACCCACAAAAAATGTTGTGCTCCCATGTGCTATAGCGATGGGCCAATTAGGTATTCAGGAATCAGGTGCGATGATACCCTCTCGTATTTATATTTTTAGTAACATATAGGACCATGAATAGGATTATTTATAGGTCTTACATATAAAACTCGGTTTTCTTAGGTGGTTTCACATAGTCCAAACAGAATTGAATCAACACTTGATTATGAAATTATATGGCGATAAATCTTAATAATATATCAGATATCTCAATGAGTGACTTACTTGGTGAGACGATTTCCGGAATCGCCTGCCTCGTCGCTTACGGCCACATGATACCCTGTGTCCCTCGTCGTTATGGTCCGTCGTGAAACCGACTTTATTTTGCCTAATAGGCATCTTTGATAGTCAAATCAGCGCATATAGAACAAATCTTAATACGCTAAACTCAAATGATATTTCGCGCAAATTGGTATTTAATTCATTAAAACATCTTCTTTGTTACGTCATAATAGCTCAAAATGTAATTGGCCACACTTATCTCGTTCATATTCACGAAATGTATGTAATACGAAATTTGTGGAAAATTTTCAGATTACGTCATGTCATCCGTCACTCATGACGTCATAATACAATTAAGAAGTCTATTCGTTTTGAACCGATTTGTAAGCGGTATTACTTTCGATGCGTGCCCGGCCTAACCCCAATCTATTGCGTTACATCGGAACATACCCCCTTCATTTGGGAAGGGTGTAATTCGTGTTTTATAGACTGTGAATAAGGAAATAAAACCGACGCCAAGACGAATATCTCAGCTACTTGTGTGGTAAATTGTAGATTTAAACCCACCAACCGACTCTCATAAATTGGCCTTCACTTACCGTCGAATGGAATAACTTCGAATGCTTCCTAACTTGGGTTGGAAATATCAAGCAGGTTATTCACTGACTAGTTTAAAAAGCTGGATGTTCCACTTATTTCCATTTTTAGACTCCATACCACGCACAAAATGTGAGTGTCGCCTGGACATTTTATAGTCGGATCATCGTACAAGACAAATTTTTTTTTTCCTGACGTCCATTTGATATATTATATCTTATTATTTTAGATGATATGCTGGGATCGAACTCGCTATGATTATTTTTTCCGTCATTCGTGGGAATACAGAAATTTTGCGACAACAGTTGTGATCGAGGCGGTAGGGCCCGGCAATCGTTGGGGTGGTAAAGTTGCTCGCGGCTAGCGAGGTTGTGGTAGGCACAAACAACATGAGGCCCCCATTTTTTTTATAGCTACTCCGTTTCCCCTTTTTATCCGCCACCACTGACTTGTATTTCCTCCGCCACTCTCTGTTTTTATGTACCACTCTTTGTTTCTTTTATCCGAAACTTCTCTTCCTATCTCACATCTGCATTACAACACTCCGTGCTCTCTTTTTTTATCTATTATGTCTGTCTCTTTCTGACAATTTCCCTTCTTTCTGTGCTTTCTAAGGGGTTCGAACTTTTTCATGTACTCTGTCTCAGTCTTTCTTTTCTCTCCTTTTTATTCGCCACCACTCTCTTCTTTTTTATCCGGCACCACTGACTTCATGCATTCCTTCCACCACCCCTTCATTAACACTCCGTGCCTTATTCCTTTTTTTCCGTTCTATTTTAGCCAATAGGGCGAGAAGTATTGTATCCAGGGGTGGATTAACCATTATGCAAAATAAGCACGTGCTTGGGGCATCAAGAGAAAGGAGACACCACAGAAAATTTCCGTAGTCGAATTTTGGCGCTTCAGTGTTTAAGGAGCTTGTAGATGCTTTTCTTGTAGTAGTTGTTGAGTTCGGAGTTGGTAAGATCCATTGCGTATACAGAAGTCCCGCGAAAAGAAGCTAATTTTTTGTGGTGCTTGTAGCTTCTTTAATGTAATAATTCTGGTACTTCAAACATTTACTGATGCATTTTACCAGTGATACTGTTAAAAAACTTCAGTCAATAAATGTTTGAATAGCTTTTCACCGTCTTCAAATCTGTCATAAGAAACATAATTTGATGCAACCTATATGAAATGGGAGGTTGCGCACAACAGTAATAAAGTCAAATAAACAACATTTTTCGTCCTTATTCCATCATAAATATTGGCCAGAGCTTGACAGTCCTGTTTAAAAATGAAAAAACTTTCTGCTGAATAGATATTTTATTTCCAAATCGATAAATTCAATAAAAAAATATATATATTGTTTATTTTTATCAATTTTACTGAATAGCACAAAATTATTAATATGATTTTCCCGTGATTCTTCCTTTATAAAGGAATCAGCCATAAATCTAAACTGCATTCCAAATCCTCGTCCATGTTTTCTTTGTTATAGTTCTTGCAAATGGAAAGGACTCATGAAATAACCTAAAGAAATAGAGAATTTGATGTAAAAGTGGATTATTTATTATAAAACAATGTTGATAACTGTATTTCTACTATTACATAACAACGGCTGTTTAATCTGATGTAAATCGAACATTACGACTGTATTAAACCGGAAAGTGAGCAGAAAAAAATTGTATCAATAATATTTAATTGTATTACGTTGATAAATTTAAACAGGAGCGGATAAGCGTAAGAAATTACCATTACCTTTCCCTGCTTTAGAAGGGCAATCGTCTATTTTATAGTAACGAACGTCTTCTAGAGCCTCCCTGAAACTGACTGTCTTTTTCTCCTCGTTGTTTCGACCACTGGAAGGTACAAGAGCAAGGCAGGACTTTCCAGGAACAGCATTGGTTGGCTTGGTATTATTCGCCATCTTTGTGATTTCAATATCCTGAGAAAAATCTATTTGTTAACAATTGTCGTTATTAATTTATTAAAGAAAGATCTAAAGATGTTAAGTCGCTTTGACGTTGCAGAATTTACAGTATTGAATTCCGCGTTTGAGGGGCTTTGTGGTGTCTCGTCCAAACATAGCATTAAACCATCGCTAAGCAGTTTTAAACTATCAGTTAATTTGCCGGTTTCAACTTCCAATATATATCCGATATTATATTTTATTTCCAAAAATTTCAGCCATCCACCACCCTTATGATTCTTGACATGATAAACATATGTATATGCAGTCACAATTGTGCTATACAAATAGGTTTACGTTTACTAAATATAAATTGAAACATACCTCTGAACTTGGTGAGAGGTCATCATCGCTTGGCAATTCATTCTGGAAATCAAAAATAATGTTTTTGTCGAGTATTATTAATAGTAATACTCTACATTGAATTACACTGGCATTTCACTGAATTACATTACACTGACAATATCAGAGAATTGCTAGAAATTTATTTGGAATGAAACAAACAAATATAAACTTACAGATGATTTACTTGATTCGTCAGTATCGCTGTCAAAATCATCCTGGGTTGACAAAAAGTATAGTTATAAATATTTCATAATTTTAGTTTATTGAATATAAGAAATTTTATGACTTAATTAATTGTCTTTGACAAGTATTTTTTTGGGGAAAGCAAAAGTAATGATTCGCCATGGTATCCCACATCCTACCATATTTTACATATATATATAGTAATATCATGAGTTTTTTTGAAAATATTAATTCAATATTCACTTCGTAATCATCTTCGTCATCTTTATCGACCAGTTTTTGACTTTTCTCCTTGGACTGAAAACAACAATAAAAATATGTTTATGTGAGCAATTAAAAAAATGAAAATGTTTATCTGTGCTATCTGTTGGGTTTCTGCGGGACCAACTACATATCCTTCCTGTGGAATGAATATAATGCAGTGATGATGTAGCAATAATAAAGATAACTGAATAAAGTGATTTGAGGGCCTTGTTACACACTAACACAAATAATATGCTTATGTAAGCATTCTAAAAAGTAAGGGGTTAATTTTATTCAATCGATCACTTTCCCCGTCGATTTTCTTTATAAAACTCAAACATCTCACCTTTGACTTCTCATCATCTTGACGAGTGTCGTTAATTTTCTTCTCGTCTACTTTCTCATTGTGAGATTCCTGTTATAATCAAAATGCAATACTCGTATTATAGGAAATCCTGATCATGCAAAACATGTGGCGTGCAATTTAAGCACGTTTAAAATTCTTATATCTGTCACGGCTACTTATAGTATGGAATCACGAAAATAAATATTGGAGAAAATTGAATGCCAGGAAATGCAAAGGCAAGCAAAAGACAATTCGAAAGCTATGTTGGAGCTGCCGCGCTTATGTTTTTAGTAAGAAGGAGTGTCTGATCGTGAATCTAAACTAGTTTTAAATGCTACTGCTGCCAACACGGCTTAGTCAAAAGGATAAGAACGCAAAGGCAATTTTGTACTATTTCACCAATCGATATTGATGGCACGTTTATACATATTGTTGCAGATGCATCTCTATCCGTAACAGACATAACGTATAAATTACGGCTTTTGTCTATTGTTATTACTCGATCACTCTCTCTTTAATGGGTTCAGCATTCCGGATACGAAAAATAAAATCTTACATTTGTAGTGCAGGTAAGCACAGCATTGGAAGTATCGCCAATTGGAGAAGCCGATGGCAAAGGAGATTTGTCCTCTGTTACCTGAAAGCAATTTATTGTAAAGATTATTGAGATCAAATAAATAAAAAATAATCGATTGTGAGATGGTAAGGGTATATTATTGAAGACTTCTACAATTTTACCTCTTTTTCCACTTGTGAGATTTCCTTGAACGACATTTCCCCCTTGATGTTGTCTTCGATGTTCTGAAAATACGGGTATGGTTTTGCGTAAGGATTTATGTATACCGTGCAATAACCATTGGATCTAGAATATTTTACTACCGTACCGGTACTGCCGTAGTGTGGGTACCAGGTTTGTGTTAGGGCATAATTTTATTCCGATTTTCCTTATTTTAGTTCTATTACTAGTTTGGGGACTGTATGTGTTAGCCAAGTGAATATACCCCCTGTCCATAGTAATCAGTCCCGTTACACAACTTGATGTAAAATAGGCGAACAAAATTATTTACCTCCATATTGATACACACACTTCTGGGCGCTACCGTACCTAATCCCATACTCAGCCACGACCAATTGCCGTATGAAAATCGTAGTTAGCGTCAGACTTCGTCTTACGGGACCAGTAATGGGTCCTAAACCCCGAGTCAAATCTTCTTTGTCTCGAGTCGAGTCAATCACTGAGTTAAATGGTGAATGACTCTTTCTACATTGGATTTATATGAATTGAAATATTGAGAAAAAATTTACGTTTGCTTTCCCATTCAGCAAAGTATTGCTAGAATCTTCATTTGGAAATGAAGTTTATATCGGAGCTTTGTCGTCAGAAATCTAGTGGTAAAATACGATCATTGGGTGTTAGAAACTTTGCGGATAATTGCACGATTAAATGTCTTAACGTCGCACCAAGCATGTAAATGTTTCATAACAATGGTATTTGTGTAGTATGTGTACCAAGTTAAGGTTAAGCCATAATTTTTTTCCGATTTTCCTTATTTTAGTTCTATTACGAGTTCGGGGACTGTCTGTGTTAGCCAAGTGTTTGTGTCTGTGTTAGCCCTGCCCATAGGTTTCAGTTCATCTACACAAATTAATGTGAAGTAGGCGAACAAAATTAGTTCCATATTGGTACACATATTTCTGGAGCGCCTTGAACAAATATATCAGCATAGGTTACATACTGGGGTATACCAACTTTCTTCAATCTAAATATACGGTCTACATTTACCAGCAATAAAAGAATTTTAAACGTTGCGGTAAGTCTCAAAGGTTTTGCATTTTGGCTCGGACTATAGAAGAGCATTCATCGTTATTTAATACCTTGTTGTTGGGTAAAGAACGCGAGTTGCCATTGAAAGAAAATTCTGCTTCATTGACTTCGTTTTTCTTTACCTGTTCAAAATTGCAATCATGAGATTTATGAACTTGGCTATGTTAAGTTATAGTGAAGAATAACCAGGTATTCCTTCTGTGTGAAACTCTGTAATCGTCGCATCATGAATATTCCTTACTTTTAGTCAATGAACGTCTGATCTTACTAATTTCCATTCGCAATTTTGTTTCTATTGAGTTGAATGTTGCGCCTAAAGCAACGTTCTTACGAATGTCTACTTATCATGTCCGTCGAACAAGAAACAAAAATTTAAAAAATTGAATACCACTGTGT
The DNA here is from genome assembly GCF_013122585.1 of Styela clava. NCBI lineage: Eukaryota > Metazoa > Chordata > Ascidiacea > Stolidobranchia > Styelidae > Styela > Styela clava. The sequence continues at coordinate 11,048,363 of NW_024102831.1, read as the reverse complement.
ATTGTTGGCGCACTTTGCATATCGGTTCATCGTAAAAAGGATCGTATGCTATTCTTTTAGTTATTGCATCATTAACTTGATAATTTTCCGGTAGTTTAACCTCGGTCGTCTGAGATATCTGGAAAACATATCTTTTTAAATAAATAGCAATAATTTGAGCTAGAAAACTATCCCGCGAGGCTTGACAAAATAATCAAAACGGAAAAGCAAGTTACACTATTTTCTAATACGAGTTGCATTTTATATGTTCACTCTAACATATTAACCCATAATTCGTCACTCGGGATAATACTTCAAAAATAAAACGGTATTGGACATCCGAATGCGAAATCCGAATGCGAATGCATTTCAAACGCAGACTCTGCCTCAAATACTCGATTCGTGGTTTTAAGATTCTGCGACTTCTGACGTCAGGTTGAGAAAATTAACTTCGATCTCCAAAATAACTAAATTTTGACGACGAAAACTTTGGCAAAATACTGTGCACTTTTAAATTTTATTCACAAATGTTAGATTACCTTCGAACATTCGGTACTCCCGTAGTATGTGAATGAAGATGGCGGACACCGGAACGTAGTATGTGTATCAGGTTGGGGTTGGGCCATAATTTCAAGTACAAATACTACAGGAGTCACATGGCTAGTCCTACTACGTTCCGGTGCCTGCTATCTTGGTTCAGATATTACGGGTGTACACATCATTTTGCTAAATTTTACAAATATTGACGGTGCCGTTTCATAATGGGCATGTCTGTATTTTCGTAACATAGAAACAGATTTAATATTGCATTTATGGCTTTTACTTTTGTTACTAATCATTCTAACTCGAATTCTGAAAACAGAGAAAAATCGTACGTTTGCATCGCTGGTAAGCTCAGTATTGAAAGCATCGCCAATTGGAGACGTAGCTTGTAAAGGAGATTTGTTCTCTGCTACCTGAAAGGAAAATATGATTGATTAGTTAAATACAGATTTGATGATAATCAGTTATTTAATAATCTATTATTAGATCAATATAGGATACAAGGGTAGTGTCGCGTCAAAGTAATATTATTTTATACGTTGCAGGCAATGATATACCAAAGTGTCAATCCCTGAAGCAAATTGAAATTACTGCGGACTGCGGCACCCAGTCTCATACTTTGTCGGCGTCATCCCCTCGTACAAATATGAATTGATATCGATTAAAACATCTTACATTTGCATTGCTAGTTGGCAGAGTACTTGCAGCTTCGTTAGTTCCAGGTACAGTTACCAAATGAGCACTTTCGTCAATTACCTACAAGTAAAATGTAGTCATGTGTGTTAGGAACCAAATATTACCGCGTGTGTAAATTTTGGCGGATTCGAATGTGACAATAGATTGATTCATAGAGTCGTTACATTATCATTTAAACCGATGTATTAATTTTCATGATTCTATGCTTCTAATTTTTGGAAAGAGATCCTACTTCTTAGCTTTAGCTTTTACAAGTCATATTCACATAATTTGGCGATAAAGAAAATAAATAGAAAGTTCTTTGAGTTTAGTGATATTGTGAAATCGAAAATCAAAATCACATTCTTAGAAGAAAAATATACTCACACCTACCTTCTCAACTTTTTGTTTGCCAACTGTATGATTGTTAGTCTGAGTTGATTTCTGATCAAGTTTCTGAAAAATAAAGTTTAACATGCATTCCAATATTTGAGGTTTGATTGTTAGCCAGGTTGTGTGTTTTATACAGGGCTCTTAACTTGGAGTCAACAAATAAAAATTTTGTTTAAAATGTGATTCAATGTTTTTAACTACGTGAAGGATATTGAGTTCCTCGCAAGATATAAAATACGACTCCGATGAGTTTGAAATAAATGTGACTTCAGTGTCTCATATTCAAAACAATATTTGATTGACATTATATCAAAATTTATTTTTCGATACCTTGGGTTTGACGTCATCTGCTTTCCCCATTGTCTGCAAAAAAATGTTATGACATGCTTCATTACACTCTCCGAGCAACGCCCTAGATAAGCTGCCACCGATATGTGATAAGATTGTAAAACTGAATGAGCATGGTTTCTGCTACGAAAAATGCCAAGTCACATATCTTCGTAATAATGCAAAGTCAGATTAATAAAAGACTCTTGGGTTGATCCTGAAATCGTATTAGAACGTCCCAATGAAAGTGGCAATATTACGAAGTGAAATTAATTGTATTGTGTCTCTTTTTCAACGAGTATGAAAGTAACCTACAGCAACCATATTTTACCGTTTAGCATTTTACTAAATTCTGTAGCTTCTGTAGGTAGGTGTAGATGACTCGGCCGTTAGCAAGATTTTAGTATGATTCATACATAATGTGATCAAAACCTCATTCAACTCATACACTGTTGTCAGACATAGAACGTAGAACAATGTCGAAAAGATATTATATCTAACATACAGTACTTACCCATATTTTTGAAGATGCTACAAATTGTTCCAATCTTTTAGCTGTGTTGATGAGTGAATGTAATTGTTGTTCTGTTTCCGCCATGTTGTCAATTTTGAAGTTGCTCAACGAGTCTCCAGATTGAGAAACTGCAGTATTTTAACGCAAATTAAGACAATTATCTTATATATTAAATAAACTTGCCTCCTGAGTCTACATATAATATCGCATATATAAAAAAAGATTTAGGATTTCATCTTACCTTTATTGCAAATATTTTCAGACGATGTTGTTCTTCCCAACAAGGCAGAATCTTCATTTATGTTCAAATTCATTTGAGACTGTTTTTCGTTTACAAAATCCAAACTTTTTTCGAACCATAATTTTGCCGAAGCAATTGATTCCAAATCACGAATCAATGATTTCTTCTGATCATCTAATTGTTCCATGAATTTTATCTGCAAAATTAGAAATAAATGAGATAAATAATTCACTTTCCAAATGAAATTTTTATTGTTGTTTTAAACCAATGCCCTGAACAAGGCTATATAACCAAGCAGCAGGTTGAAGTATAGATCTATAGAGTTAAGAATGATTACAATAATGGTGATTAGAATCGTCATAACCGAGAAACAACCAAGGCTGTGGAATCAGGGAAAATTAACGCCTCCTAGTTAAAGAAATTTATACTCCGATTTCGGAATTCTTGTTCAGCTGTGGACACCAGAGGAAATCAAATTTTGATTACAAATCTTGGCATATGAAAGCCTTCTTTGATACTGTTAGCAACGCTTTGTCAACGTAAATTTTTTTTTCGAGTATCTGTAAAAAACTTTGACTTCTATTACCGCTATGAAAACATTCCAAACTCCGACTACATGTCACCAAAATAAACCTTTGCATTTTCGTAAATGCTAATAGAATAAATGCTAATAGAATAAAACTAGTCTTTCTTAGCACTTTTAACAGAATAAATATTTCTCAGGTTATTAGTGGTCTGTTTAGGCAACAATTTCATGAATTTAGTATCTTCCGACGTACCATGTTGTCGTCTATTTTTTTGCTCATTCCTTGACAAGGAACGTTTCTTCCCATATTGACAGACTCGTCCCCAGACGACGGCAATATTCTAGTCAATACAGGTGGAAGAGACATTGATGTCGCATCATGATCTTGATCTTTTGAACTTTTCGAATCTGAAAGTTCTTTGACAACTTTGTCTTTGGTAAAACTTCTCTTTTGCGAATCAGCGTTAGAATGAAGTTTTGAAATTTCTCCGTCTCCTCCACTGGCGAAGTCCCTGGCGAAATATTAAGAAATTTTTGATATATTTTTTGTACAAACAATAAATATATATATATATATATATAGCATTTAGGATGAAATTGCATACGATCGATTACTCACTAATTATATATGAAAAAAATTATCAAACTCAAAATGATATTTTTGCGTGGAATTTGTAGAATAGCGTATATATATTATATATTTTTTCTTGCTTTGAATGAGTGAAGGATACTTGCAGCTCAATCATTTTTGCAAATATCTTTAGAAAAGGAAGTCAAGTAATGAGCACGCACAGGGTTATTTGGAAGCAAATATAGATGGATTTAGAAAATAAGAAATACAATTTTGTCGAAATTCTATCTAAATATGGAAATGTCAGAAAAGATACGTAATGTCTCTGATTCAAAGAATCTTTTTTAACCTTGGCGATTTAGTGCCAGGAATTCCAAGAGGTGGGAGCGTATTTCCACGTTTTCCGTCATTGTATCGCTCATGATCAATATAAGAAAGTGTTTCTTTATCATCAATTGTACTAATCTTGTCAGATGACTTTTTCGAGTGCTGTTGGTCACCCAAATTCGATTTATTTCTGCAAATAATAACTTTTATTTATTCTCTTCTATGAACCCATTTATTGCTAATGTGGTAAATATAACAAAATACCTAGAACTACCGATCGTGATTTCGAAGAATAATACGAACAATGCTGGGTTAAAGTTTTTACCATAAGGGTATCGAGTCGCGTCCGATATTGAAAAAGCCAGTCTGGGTCAGTCTTACTGGCGGTTATTTGATGAGGCCCCCGTGCCATTCCGTTTAGATAAGCGGGGCTCGAGGCTATCCAACACCGAATAAGAACCTAAGGCTTTGTATTATGGTATTTTCACTTTCGGGATCCCATTGATATGTTCTGAAATAAACTTCCCCCTTTATTCACGAGCTAACCAAGCAACCAAGCAGTAAGGTTTAAGTTACCCGTTTCCAGAATAAAGCTTCTCGGCCATTTCAGATCCGATATCGTCCTGATTTGCAGACTGTGAAGAAGTCTTTGAAGAAATCTATCAACGTTATTTAAGAATGAAGAATAAACAGAAAGTAGAATAAGAAACCCCGTGGCAGTAATAAGATGAAACAAGTGATATGGACTGAATTTAGCCACAGAAATCCTAAAATGTCAATATTATTTCAAATAATTCAATATAACGTTTTTACCTTTCCATCACTATGAATTTCTCTGGAGATTTCCTCGTCACCGCCGTTTCCAGTCGAAGTTTTACAGCAGCGAGCGAATGTCTAGCAAAAGAAATGGTCTTTTTGTTAGTTTTTCCTTACCGCTAAAAAAGCTGTATACAAGAAGTCACTTAGGTAGAAGAATAACGTATTCAGGAAACAAAAATCCTTACAACTTCTTGTATCCTGGATTAGATTACGGGTCTGAGTTTAATAGCCAGCTCAAGGCTCAAATCCCAAATCTCATACCAGCGGTGTCAATAGTAATTAGATAACCATACGAGGCAAATGTAATCAAGTTATTTAAAAAAGATGTTTACAAACGTCTCACCAAGATTTTGTTCGTCTTCCTTACTCCCCGACCAAACCATGATGCAAACGCATATACGCATTGTACTGCAGTCAAATAAGATGAAGCCTCATCTTGTTCCTGGAAATAAGAGATCAAGATTTAGTCCAGAAATAAATATCCTGCCTTCATTTTTAGATACATACACGAACTCATAGAGGCTGGGAACTGCTGGGGTTTAACATGATTACCGGTTCGATATAGTTTCTTTCAACATAGGTGAGACGATGTATGCCAGGGTCGTCCAACCTTTTTGGCCGACGGCCACATGAAATTTACTAATAAGTGGCCACTTATCATTGTAGTTTTGTTTTAGTCTTGATACACTGACTACAGGTAAATAAAAAAACAATAAAACTGTTGTTTCCCAACCATTGATGGGGCGCTATCAGTGGTTATTCCCAAAAGTTTTGCAAAAAACAAGCCAAGACGCTTGATCATTTTCATCACAGCTCTCAACATATCAATGCCCATAGTCGTGCCCCTAATTGGGACAATGGCTGCGAACTCTTCGGTAATTTCAAAATCATCATTAATTAACTCCACGCATAAAGAGCAGCAGACTTAATGCCAGTATTTTCGTCAAGCGTCAAGGAATACGATGAAAACTTTCCTGCTTTTGCAATTGAAGCTTCTGCTATAGAATTCCCAAGCTCTTCAACCCGACGAGAATCGTCTGTCTTGACAGGCTTATATTTGCAAACGCCTCTTATGGCCCGCGGGCGACTGGTTGGACGACCCTGATGTATGCCAAATTAACTAGTGGACAGGAATCTCCGATTTTATTATTATCTGTGATGCTTACATAAGCATCGCTATTTTCGAGTATGGCCCATGAGGCCATGATAGACTCTAAGTCTGATTGAAAAAAAACGCTCCGTACACCTCCGTCGCAAATGTACTTAAATCGATTCAGACAGGCGATGTATCGCGATTTACAGAGCCGGTCATAACTATTGCGGCACCCTATGGGAAAGGAATTGCGAGTGTAGGGATATATAGCAAACATGCCGACATATTACAACGCTATTTCCGTTTGGTGCATATGCTGCACTGAATTTTTAAAACTATAATTAACCCCTATACATATGAAAGAGAAAGCGAGACTTTTTCGAAAATGCCCTAGATTAGATCATACCAGAAAGACGAAATCATTTATATTTCACTTATTACCTACGTCCTACGCAATAGTTAACCCTTCTTCCGTTGACCATTAGAAACTATTTTGAACATGGCCATGTTAATTAAGGGTTACTAAAAAGTTTTCCTCTTCCATCTGTTTTTTGTAATATATCGAAGTGTTATTTAGATATATGAAGTGCATGCTGTCTTTGTGCATAACTCAATGGCTTGAGGTCGGAAGGATCAAACTGTTATTAGAATTAAATTCCGGTGTAGAACTCTCTCGACCCCTTATCAACCCACTGCAATGTTACCATCTCATATTGGTACTTATAGTAACCTGTATGAATAAGATTAAATATCGGTCTTAAATATTGAACTATTTAAAATAAATTTATATTAAAAATATTCAACGGATTTTTGAAATTGGCTCCACGGGGCCTGATCATAACTTAATCAACACTTTATTAGAATTTATGGCGATAAATTCCAATGATATCTCAACAAGTCACTCACTTGGTGAGGCAATTTCCGAAATTTTCTGCCTCGTCGCTTGCGGCCACATGATACCCTGTGTCCCTCGCCGTCATGGTCCGTCGTGAAACCGACTTTATTTCGCCTAATAGGCATCTTTGATAGTCAAATCAGCGCATATAGAACAAGTCTTAATACGCTAAACTCAAATGATATTTCGCGCAAAATGGTATTTAATTCAGTAAAACATCTTCTTTGTTGCGTCATAAAAGCTCAAAATGTAATTGACCCCGAGCAGCAAAGATAAATCTCGTTTATATTCGTGAAATGTATGTAAATTTTTAAATAACGTCACGTCGTTCGTCACTCATGACGTCATTAAACAATTAGGATTTTTATTCTATATTTTAAACCGATTTGTAAGCGGTATTACTTTCGGTGCGTGGCCGACCTAACCCCCATTAATTGCATTATCTATTATGGATCATCGTTGAAGACGCCTATTCTATCCAAATATGCGCTTTGATCACACTTATAATGAAGAGTTTGTTTTCTTTTCTTGACTTCTAGTTAGTATATTCGATGATTTGCCGGGATCGAATTCACTATGATTATTTTTTCCGTGATTAGTCATGCGTGGGAATAGCTGACTGATAATTCAGAAATTTTGCGACAGCAGTTGTTAGTTGTTTTGTTGTTGTTGGAGCGGTGGGGTCTGCCAGTCGTTGAGCTGGTGAAGATGATCCTTTTGGTGCGTCCGTGACGTTTTGATGCGAGGGTATGGTTATTGGAGATAGCCCGGATTTTTAGTACGATGTAAGAATGACTATACTGGATTGATTTTAAAAATTCAGTGATGGCATAGATACCCGCACAATTTTCTCACTTTCAGACTTTCCGTACTGACTCAGGCGTAATTTCTGGAAAAGTAAATGTTTTGTAAAAAGGATTGTGTTTGTTCATTTCATTTTGCGCCATAAAAGTCTGAAAGTACCACACACACCGGTTAGTCTGTTAGTATTTGAGCATATCCTTAGGTCTTGAGATTTTACGGTACATGTTTTACAATATTTTTTTTTTTTATTTGAGTTGCTTGAAAAAGGTTCAGAACCACTGGTCGGGTCTCGTGTAGTTTCTTACCTAACATACTTTCAGTGGGCGTAGCATCACAATTTTTCGACATGTCAATCCTAACCCCCACCAGACTATGCCATCCAAAAATTACATCACTACAACATCACAATCACGTCATAGAGCTTGTTAAATATACGTACTATCGCCCGAAATGGCATCGGCGCCGACGATAAAGAACTTACTAACGTCAGCGATCTCTCTTATATTGGAATCGTCGCGATGTAAAAACGAGAGAAATAGCCGCTCGATTTCGGGTGCGCAGACGTGCGCGTCTTGGATGACAGTTCGTATAGTTTGAAGGTCTCTATTACGTCACTGTGACGTCCTATGGACGTAATATTTGGATGGCGTAATCAGGTGGGGGTTAGGATTGACACATGAAAAAATTGTTGTACTACGCCCGCTAGAAGTATGTTAGGTAGGAAACTACATGACACCCCACTGGTCTATGTCTTAATAAAAATAAAATAATAGAAATAACGAATAGTTCCTATTTAATTTAATACTGAACTAGGTATTTCAAAATAACCACACTGTTAGGAATTAGGATATTATTTTAAAGTATTTCTGTATTTGGTTGGCTGACTGTCGGACTGTATATGGTATTGTGATATTCCAGTATTTAAAAGATACCCCTGATTTGCAGAATTTGAGCATTTTATATTGATGAAATTTGTTTAAAAACATTCAAATTCTTTGATTTTCATAAAACTTTAGATTTATAATATTATGGCTCTTTATTTTGACCGGGCATTAAACACACCATCTGGAAATGTAACTGTTCATTCGGCTTGGCAGAAAGTATCAGGTCATTTTGCAGTATGTTCTGCATCTCCTGGGGCCGGTGCTGGCTTCGTGGATATATTCAATGCAGAGGTGAGAGTTTTTGATGCCTATCTTTGAGACAATATATATCAATGTATAGCATAATTTTAATCTTTTCAAATTTTCACATTTTTTTTACCCAGGTTCATAATCCAAAATGGAATTGATATGTGCATTTCCAATCTTGATATTCTTGTATATTTTGATAACGAGGGATGCGATCAACTTCGTCCCTCAGGTTAAAAAAAATTTGGCTCAGACATAAAATATTCTAACTCTCAACTCTTTTTTAGAAAAAATAGAAAATCCAATTCTGATATCAAAAACTCTGGTTATGCAAGCTGTTAATAGACTGATAAGAAAAGGAAACTGGCTCCAATTTTGGTGAAACATACTAAAGCCAGTCTCCAGGCTCTGAATCCATATCTCTGACGGTAACTTTGACTGAGTCTGGACTTCATTATATATTAACTGAATCCATCTCCTTTTAACCATATATTCCACAATATATTGAGATATATTGTTTCAAAATCCACCCTACCCAAATATAAAAAGTTTTTATTTCAATATTTTGTTCAAATTATAGGGAGAAAAGAAAACATCAAAAGAGCACGCAATTCAAAGATCGTGTCAACCAACTATATGTTCCTGGCATCCAATTAAAAATATACTTGCAGTTGGTTGGGAAAATGGTAATATTATTCATATTTTTATATCCTTTCTTAAAATAACTTAATATATTTGTATAAAACAGTGAAGAAAAAGTGCTGGCAGTCGAAGTCATTTTTAAATCATCATATCGATGGAGATAAAACTGTTAAATATTCAAAAATGTAGATGCTGAGAAAGTATTTTTGACCAAATTTTTGATGATAAAAACATTGATTTTTGCAATCATCAGGTGAACTTGTGATTTATAATGGACACAATGATGAGACGCATGAAGTACCTACACTGCATACTCAAGCTATCACTTCAATATGCTGGTCAACTAATGGTTCAAGACTGGCATCTGGTGACAAGGTAGCTTGACAATATATAAAGAGTTGTGTATATTACTGAATGTAATAGTTGATTTTTTCTTCAAAAACAACAAGTTGTTTTTATTTCTTATAATATACCAATAATAATTTGTTTTCTTATAGTACGACACATATAAGAAAATATTACTAAACTTAAAATATATGTGTTCAAAAATTCATATATTTTCTTATTAAGTTACTTGAAAACATGAGAGGTATAATGTTCAACATTGTGGAAATTTGGGAAATTGCTTTATTACTTCCTTTATTGGCTTGTTGGTTGAAAGCAGTAATAAGAAATTGGTCAATTGATTTCCCTCTTCAGTCCATCTTTCAATTTGATCATTTAATGTAGACTTTTCACAGCATCTATTTTGTATTGTATAATTCAGAATCTTTGGAATTACATTAGTCATATTCTTAGGCAAAACTGTTAAATTGAGTTGCATTTTAGTGACAAGATTATATGTATGTAATGTGCCAATATGTATATCCCTATCACATATTGAATTTTATCGTATTATCGATTTAAGTTCAAAGTCTGTTGATAGTAATGATTGAAAATTGAAAAACTCTCCTACAGGCGAAATTCCAGTCAAAACGGTGCTAGCAAATGATGGGACAATGTTGCTTGCATACTTTCTTCATTGTCATCGATCTTTTATAATATTGTACTTGCAAAAAAAAGTTAGTACCGTAGGTATGTGTATATTCAATTTTAGGTTGGTGTAGCAGCTGTGTGGCGAGCTGATGATCGTGGAAGAATTCAACACAATCCTGTTTGTAGGTTTGAAATTGGAGCTGAAGTCACTCAATGTATAACACCAACATCATCTAGCAATGAAAACATCATGAGGTGGACAGTGGGATTGAATTTTGTTATTTTACAGTTTGCCTAAATACTGCAGTAGTTTCATTTCTAATTTTAAAGATATTTGGATTAATTCAATGCTTTTTTAAACCATGAGTAGTAATTTTCACGCTATAGTAGCACCAAGTGAAGTAAAATGATATAATGTTATCTTGTGGGACAATAGTATACTAAATTTTTTAGTTGGAAAGTGGTAGAAATTGTCCGGTGTTCGATCGGAGATATTGGTGTGGTATAAAAAGGATACTCGATTTGAACCTACCGGTACTTAGTTAAACGAGTATTCAACCCAAGTCTTCCACATCACCCAATATGAAAGACATGCCTAACTGGAAAGATTCTGCCTATTTTACACCTTTTGTAACTTATAGGTCCAAGTAGCTACTGATATAGTACTTTGTTTTGAGCAAAATTGTGAATTATTTTTATATTCTTATAAAATACTACTGGAATACTGACAAAAGTCATGAAGTACGGTAGCTAAATGCTCCCCTAGATTCATATAGTCTACTTCATTGAATGAGATATCAATCATACAAACTATTGTGTTATCTATTTTAATAGCAAAATTGCAAGTCTTGCTCGTGCGGCTGTAAGTGGTGATGAGAAAGCACTCGACCTTTTTGCAACTTTGGATACGAAGAAAGGTTCAAAACTACAAATGCCAAGTGTTGCCGACGGACTTTCTTTTTACTTTGGAGCAAAAAATGGTGAATATTGAATACATTTTTAGCAAATTTTCAATACAGGATATCTATTATTGAGTCGAGTAACTTATCGATACCATTATATAGATTGTAGGCCTCTATAGATAATGAAGTAAAAAATTGGAATAAACAACGATTAAAATAAAACAAATCGCCTGTCACAAAACTAAAATTTTGTTCAGGTGAAATTTTTTATATCGACGGGAAAGGACATGAACACCAATGCATGAAAATGGAAAATTCTGTTCATAAACTCATGTATTTCAGTGCAAAAGAAGCACTCGTCTCTATTTCATCAGACCTACAGGTAGGAATATCTTACGAGTCTAATAATCAAAAAGTAAAATTGAAAATTTAGCAGTAAAGAAAAGAAAGATCTTATTTTATTTGAGAATTTGAAATGATAGAAATGCTTTTTTCGACAAATAAGTCCAAATTAGGTGCTGATTTATCCATGTTTCTTGCAAAATACCACCAATTAAACGGTGAAAGATTCAGAATTGTTAGGACGTTGATATAAACTGTTTGATCTATGTTTAAGATGATGGAATGATTATTCCTCATAATATATCTAATTTGGAAAGATCACTTAAGTAAGTACTGAAGCCGAACCATACACATTGGCTATTTGTGCGGAAGTTGTCTGCTTTATTTCAATTTTAAATCGATCAGTCGCTCAGGAGAGTATTGAAAGCCTTCAATGGAGAAATTGTCCTTTTATGACGTGGAGCCTGATTTGACCATTTTAATTGTGAAAACTGACTTTCTACTTGTTATTTATATAAATATAAATTTTTAGGTTGTTTTGAGTCGAGTTCACGGTGATGGCAAAACGGAAGAATTGTATCGAGCAAAACTTAGTGGTCAGGGAACCAAATCAGACATGACTTGGGCTAGTGAAGGACTACTCGCTTCTGCCACATCTGACCATTCATTGAGGTAATATAAGAACAATGCTTAAATATATGAACAGGAAAATTTAATGACCAACGTATTGCCGGTAGACTGTGTGACTTACACTAAAACCTGTTATCTGATCATTCAAAAGCTTCAAATCAGTTATTCGAATCAAGTCCCACTGCTGCATTAAAGTCATATGGTAAACCCTAAATGACCAAGTTTGCTTTTCTGTAAAGAGTGGTTGAGGTGGTTAAGCTTGAGTCAATAAGAAGTGTGCACGATGGAATAGAAAGTGTTCCTCTTCAATTACAATAAAATAGCTTACATTTTGAAGGAATGTTGTGTCCCATAAAACTTGAGGAAAAAAAATAAAAATAATACCCTTTCGGAGACATCTTTGGATACTGTAAATCTGAATTCATGACTCGTGAAAAAAAAATCGATAGAAAGTCTCATATTATACCCAAAATTTTAATATGTTATCCTAATTATTCTTATTAATTATATCAGAAACTAATCTCAGTCATGTGATCCAACCAGATTCAATCATGTTACTTTCTTCAACTTTCTTCTGCACCTTATTCATCTGAAATACCATTATAATATTTTTCAGAATGTGGAATTTAAACTCTGATGATAATTATACTTTATCGTTGGATACTGCCCTTGGTTTTGACTCTGACGAACGTATTACTTCTGTGGCATATTCCGATCAAAAACGTAAGTTTTGAATTTGAATCATTTTTTGACAGCACAGAATTTTAAGCAAGGCTGTAGGGCAGTGGTTCTCAAACAGACAGTTTTGGGGGGGGGGCGTGAAGATAATTGATCTTGCCCCTCGTTTTTTGGATATTTGCGTTCCATCCACGTATTTTCAACGTGTTTTTGAATGAAACATACTTTCGCCTTACTATCTGTTATTTGTAGCTTATTTTTAGCTAGTTATTGTTGAGGCAGGTGCGAGACTTGACAAATTCTAAATATGAGTCACTGCTTAAAATGTTTGGGAACGACTGCTGTAAAGTCAGAGTTTGGTGTTTTGTCTTATTCTCAACCCCTGCCAGAGTCCAGAATTCCGAAGGCAAAATTTCAGACTTTCAACTAAAACTGAAAGAAATTTAAATTGCATTCGTAACAGTTTATTTAATAAGGCTTGCATACATCATAAGTTCTTATTATTTTTATTCAAGGATTCGGAACTGAGAGTTTGAGTGGTAAAACTAATATCAAATATATCCAATTTAATAGGAAAAATTTGACCAAAGCGATATTTTATTCATACGTTTCAGGTATTCTGGCAGCTAGTACCAACAAATGTAAAATAGCAATGTGGAATTTTTCTCCAATGTTTGATTCCAAAACAATACAGGATGCCGAAAGTCAATGGCTTCTACAGCAAGCTACAACAATTGAAACAGAAGCATTACATATTGAGGTATTATTGTTGAATTTTGTTATTACTTATCGATTTTAATCGGTAAGTATGTTGATAGGTATTTGTCTGTATGTCTGTCTGTCTGTCTGTCTGTTAGATGCTCCAGATTTTGCATGTGCATTCATCATATGTCGGACCAAAAGCCTCGAGTTATTAATTAATTAGTGATCAAGTGATCTAGATTTTTGTAAAGCGAGAGAATTTTGGGATCCGCCGAGTGTGTGTGTGCGGTGCGCAAGTGCAAGTTACAAGAGAGGATATATCAAAACCACAGTTTCTGTTTTGGGGGATCCCCTAACTCTCGATCGATAAGTCTTCGGTTTTCAATCGATATTCACGTTTTATAGGATTAGGTATTTTATTTTTATCTGACATTGTAATTTTCTAATACTGCAAAGATATTGATATCAAATTTTACTTGTTTCATAATCTTCTGTAAAAACAAAATTCAGTCATGTTTTATTTTTAAGAGTAGTCATGTCTGTTATATTATATCACAAACTTTTTCGAGCAATGAAATCATTTTTAAGTTGAATCAATAGTTTTTCAGTTTTTGAAACATTATAAATACAAATTCCTTTATTATGTACGATGTATCAGAAATCAGTTCTGTGGACGTAATTCAGGCTAAAAAATTTTGACTCTGACATCAATTTGATAGAAATTTTAATTTCTGGCTTCAAACTCTGGAAAAAAATCGAATTTTCTTCACTGAAACTTTGGTGTATGTAAGCTACAATTACAAACACTTAGCATTAATCAAATCCGCTTTTTTTGAGTTTTTTTATAAGAAAATTTATCTTTGATTATCACCATTAAAGGTTTTAAATTCCAACTCCCAGGAATTCAAAACCCCTACTTTAATGAAAACATACAAAACTCAGACGAGTCCACAACCCTGTTAAAAACTGTAAATTGATAATTTCTTATTTGCAGTGGTGCAACAGGAAAGCTGTGTTAGCTGTAAACCACGACAGAGGAGTTACTTTCTTGACAGAGCAAAGATTAAATTGGGCGATATCAAATCGGATTCTTGCTGTTCAAACTGCACCAAAACAAGCTTTTGTTGAAATAAGCCCAGAGCAATCTACACAGTCTATGGGTAATAATTTGATTTTTTTCTGTGGGACACACAGTTTGTTATTATTGTTGGAATCGGGGAATTTGGGGAAGCTTTGAAATTTTGTGTAGATCACGCATGATACTACTTTACTGTGGTTAGTCATTTGACCTCCATAGCCATATATTTGAGCATTGCAAATTATACCCTATTCCCATCCTTTCACATCGTGGAACCTGGAACATGAACGTGCCATAAACTGACTATTGTACATCTCGTCGTAGTTCGTACCTCTTTGTCCTCTGTATTGTACAAGAGTTTTATTTGTATATTTCATGTCTGTTGTCCTACTATAACACAGCAGTCCTGAACTGCAGTTATACTTGTTGGGGTGCATGTCGCACCGTGTCTTAGGCCAGTAAGGTCTTGAACATGTATCCCATCTCTGTTATACTGTTTAAATATTATTCAGATACTGTTACATTTTTGAGGCAAATAAACATACATACCATGCTCTGTTGTGAGCATTTTAATTATTCAGCATGAAAAAAATGACTGAAGGTGTCTAGCTCGTTTTCTAGTATATTCACCTTCTGTTATATATTTGTCAGGTGTTCCAACATTGTCTCCAACTCGTTCAATGGATCAATGGAAGAGCCCGACCCATTCTCAAAAACCTGTTCAAACCGAACTTAACACTGAAATATTTTTTACTGGTATTGCTGTCAGCAAAGTAAGTTTGAAAACGTGGGATGGGTCGGGGCCCGTGGGACAGTTTATGTTAAAATATTAGAATGTTGATATATTGCATGATTATTGGATGAGCCAAACAAGGCATATGGACAATAAGTTGGAATTAACGGTACTCCTGTAGTGCGTGTACCAGGTTAGGGTTAGGCCATAATTTTATTCCGATTTTCCTTATTTTTAATCTATTATTTCCGGAACTGTCTGTGTTAGCCAAGTGATTATACCCCCTGTCCACAGATTTCCGTCCCTTTACACAACTTGATGTAAAGTAGGCGAACAAAATTAGTTATCTCCATATTGATACACACACTTCTGAAGCGCAAATTTACAAAGTTTGCATTGCTGTAAACTGATTCCACAACACCCAATACCCCACCCAAGGGGTAATAAATTGAATATCAGTAATTAATCGGGAAGGTCCAGACATTTTAAAGTCATGCAGCGATCAAAATAGGGGAAGATGCAGGAAGATTCTGTCATATGAATAAACTATTTTCAGCCCTGGTCGAGCCTCATTATTCATAATTGGTGAACTTCAGGAAAATCGTCACAGGGAATTCTTTCATATGTTTCATAGATTGAATATTACGCCACAGAAAAATAACCCTGAAAAAGTTCTTTTAATGAACGTGTAGTCACGACGACCGTTTCAGAAGCCGCTATATCAGATTATGATCTTAAAATTCCCATTTTTGAAAATCCTGGCTGCGACCACAGTTATATGTATTTTTGTGATATCGGTTATAACCACAATTTTTACAATTGAAATCTTTTATAAATTTAGGATGCTTTGGCTGTTTGGAATGGGAGTCAAGTTGTTGTGTATGATGTTGTCAACAATACATTGATACTAGCAGGTAACTATTTCGATATTTAGGAAATCGGTAATTAAGAGTCTCATAATAGAGAGTTTGATTCAATTTCTTTGGTTATATTTGCCTCAAACAAGTCTATAAGCAAGCTGCGCTCTAACACACAGTTTAATAACTGAGATAGGCAAACTACGGCCCAGGGGCCAAATTCGGCCTGTTGGATGATTTAATCAGGCCTGCCTGATGTTGCCACAACCAAACTAAAACCAAATGTTTTAGCTAAAAAATAGCTCAAGGAATCTGTTGAGATTGCAATTAAATTTAGTATTGGCATGGGGCTTATTGTTTTCCAATTTTGTCTTTGTAACACTATAAATATTGTTTATAAAATGTAACTATTTATGTCACGCTTACATGGCCCGCCAGTTTAGAATAGGGAATTTTTTGGCCCTTCGTCCAAAAACCCTGCCCACCCCTAGTTTATACTATTGCAGTTTCACGAGTCATCAGTTTGAACTGAAGTCGGTAATCTGCAATACAACCAATAATACCCAATGTGTGAAATTACATTTTTAATGTGATTGCTTTACTAAAAAGTTGTTTTTACTTGCCATTTGATGTTATTTGTAGAATCGCCCGTTTACTTATATAAATGTAATATTAGTAAATGCCCATAGCCAAACTTACTCCCATAACCGACCAACAGTACTCGTGAGAGAATATGGTCATTTCATCGTCACAGATGATTAGTCATAATCAGTCATCTGTAACTGCTGACATCTTTGATAATGCTCAAAACATCATGCAAAACACTTGTTGCCAGAAATACAATAAGAATGCAACATCATTTGCGTCAATCTTACAAATTACAATTCTTTTTATTTCAGGGAATTTTTTTATTGAATCTATTGTCAATGCTCTTCACGATCAAAGTTTCTTCACTGTTGAATCTGGTAATAACAAGGAAAATAATAAAGTGCAAGTCAGAAATTTTAAGGTAGGTATTGTATTGATGGAATAGTTAGAATGCTTTCGAAAGGTCATTTTGTTGTAAAATAAATTGTGGACTTCAAACTTTGTTAGTCTTTTTTAGATAGGTTTTCAGCAAACATTTTGAGTATGCAAGCCTTCTTTAATAATCACTTTCAGAAGGCTAAGCAAACTTAATTCCTTTTTTTATCATCATTGAAAGTCTGAAATTCAGACTCAAAATTGAGAATTTCAACTTCTGGACTTTAGGGTGTTCGAAAATAATGTTCTGACAGCCCTGTGATATACATCCATAAATATCTAAGTATTTAAATAATATGAATGAATATCATCTTTTTTATCAACCAGGGCACAGTCAAACAAGTTCTTCAATTTCAAGACAAAGAAGGTGAAGTCGTTCATCTTGATGTCTGCGGAAATTTCTTGGTTGCTGCAACAAATCAAGGAGTTCTGAGAATTTATGATTTGAGTCGAAGGTCAGAATTTCTTATTTTTATATTTCGAGAGTAAGTGAAAAAGACAAACGTTGATATTTTGAAAAAATTAGTATTTAGAAATATTACAAAGAAGCGAGTGCTCTTCAAGCTGGTATCTAATCAAAATTTGAATCTATATTCACCAAAGTATTTCAAGAAAAAGTTTGAAAATTAAAAATTATCATTTTTCAGCATTTTCTCAAGTTTTGCCTTTCTGGGCTAAAGCCCTTTTAATTGTTAATCAGTAGCAATTCGATTTTTGAATATGACATTTTTAGTTCTTGTAACATTGAAGCATATTATATTTTTGTATTCAGGGATGCAAAACCACACTGTAATTCTAAAAACATGGCTGAACTTATTCCATACTTTGGTTCGTTCAAAAGCATCAAATGCAATAGTGCAGGAACCAGGGTTGCAATGGTTGTAAAGCAGGTAAACAATTTTATTGTAAGATGTGTACTGTTGTCTTGTCTCTTTTCAACTTTCATTTCAATTTTCAATCTGTCACTTCTAATTTCTTTTTATTCTCTTATTCTTTTTTTTCGTATTTGAATTGTCTTTTCATTCTCTCACTTCTGAATTAATGTTCTTTCCCTTTTTCTATTCTCTCGACTCTCACTCCTAAAATCTGTTTTATTCTCTCGCACTTATAAATTTCTGTGTCATCCTGTCACTTTTGATTCCTTTTTATTGTTTCACACAAGAATTACCTTTCATCTCTTACTTATAACTGCTTTTCATGTCTCACCTTGAAGTTAGTTTTCAATTTTAGACTTTAAATACCTATTTTATCTGCTTTTGAAGTACTCTTCTTTCCTTCACTTATAAATACTTTTCCTTTTTCCATTATTAATTTCTTTCTATTCTCTCACATTTGAATTACATTTCTATTCTCTCACTTTTAAATCTCTTCATTCTCTCACATTTAAACCATATCTCATTCTCTCACTTTTGTAACTTGTTTATATTACTTTGTCAGGATAATCAAGTCACCAGTCCTAAATTATACATTTACAATGTTGAGAAAGATCGAGTTGATTTGTTTGATTTTGCATCCGGAAAAAGTGGAGATGGAGATCTGATGAGATCAACAGAGGCAGAAGAGTAGGTTTTGTTGCACAGTTTGCTGTAATTAGTATTATCTTTTGCTTCAGGATGCGAGACAATATCACATCTTGATCGTGGACTAGTTAGTGTTGGTGTTTATGTGATTATAGTTGTTGTTGAGAAACATCACTTTGATCCGCAGCTAATGAACCAATTGTTTCAGATTTTCAGAACTTGAAAGATGGAAGTAATTTAAGATTTCTAAATAATATGGCGTTTTTCAAAATCGTGATAGTGTAGAAATAAAATTTAATTTTAATAAAATAGCTCAAATTTGGTTATGATAATTTATTTCCATTTTCAAATCCTGTCTAAATTAATAATACATGTTTGATTCATAGACTCAGCCAGTCAATATTCCAATTTTAAATAACTTCGTTTTTCATTTTTTTATTTCCCAAATTTCTTCACAGAAACAGAATACAAAATGCATTAGATGTGGCAGGAAGATATCCATTGTCTATTCACTGGGACACAGAAGAACCATGTTTGTTAGTTTGTGAAGCACAACTCTCAGATAATGCAAGAAGAACACCGGTACAAGCTGTTACGTCAAGCTCATCGATTGGAAGTGATACACATGAAATACCGGTACGTTAAACTGTTTATTAGTATAGAATTTTATCATAAATCACAGGGAGCAGAAAGATGATAAAATGGCTTAATCGAATGACGAACCTTGGCTTCTTGTATGGTTACCAGTCCCTGTAAGTTATGGGGTTAGTTAAAATTGTTTCTGGCGCATGGATAAGAACTAGATGGTTGAAGAAGCTGTAACTGTCCCTTCCCTTCGGCAGTGAAGAGTACAGCAATAGATGTCGTTGTAATTTGTTGTTATCGCTGGTTGAAAATTGGGGGTTCAAATTCAATGCTCTTCCCCTAATAAGTTAGTAGTCGATGCTGAAATATATTTCATAGAGGAAATATTGGAAGAGCAAGCGACATTAATAATTTATTTTGTTATTAAGCTTTTTAAAATCACTTGTTATTTCTTTTTTTCAATATTTTAGATCGAACAGTTGATAGTACTTCTGTACAGCACAACAGATGAAGGAGTTCTCGTGCAAGATTCTTTCAAAAAATCGATCGAGCAATCTGCTATTATTGGTTTGCGAGTTCCCAATTTTTATTTTACAAAAGCTGTAAGTATCAAATTTTAGCTAAGTCTTGTGCAGTATTTTAATATGCAAGTGTTTCATATATGATAAAGCTAAATTTCATGTTGATTTTTATTTTTGTCTATTCACATAGTTTTTTATTACTTCCAGGTGATAAGCAAAGCAGAAAAAGAACTTTCGAAGGAAAATGGTGAAAGTGTAACTTTTAGTTCGGTAAGTACTTTTGGTTTGTAATTGTTTTAACGAGTATTAGCCACAAACTAATGTTATTTTAATAAAATTGTATAACTGGCCCTCATTTGGTTGCCATGTGTTACACCATGCGAATATATTGGATCTATTGCAAAGCAAGTTAGGTGTCTTTATCGTGCTCATAAATATATGGTACCTAAATATAATATACTTGCATATTGCTTTCCAATTTGAGCTGGGCTGACTGTATTCTTTCATCGAACTGGAACAAGTAACGTATAGGGTTGGCCAAAATTGTCTATGTCAGGGTTTCTCAATCAGGGGGTGAATTTGTACTGCATTGGGGATAAATTTTGCATCCAAGCAAAGCACATGACCAAATTTCACTGTTGACCTTTGAAAGATTTCAAGTACTCCTATTTATAAATGAAGTTTATTATGCTTCGGATGTGATCGTTCTGTCCAGTATCCCAATTTCATAGTTTAATCCACAGTTATGGTTATAGCAAATTTTTACAACATATTTGATACTATGAGTACTATACCTTCCTCTATGATGCCAGGGGATGCGTATCTTGCAAGGATGTTGTAGCTGAAATAAACATGAATATTCTATGCAATTCAAAAGTCCTGCTGCACACTAACACAAATTTATTTCTGTAACGTTTCGTCTGACCAAAATCAGACTTCCTCAGACAAGCAGTTTACAACAATGTTGTTGCTAGTGTGCAGCATGACTCTTGAACTGCATAGAATATTTGATACTAATTTCATTTTTCAGAAACCATTTTCTAACGTACCAATGAGAGATTTTGTCGGTTTGGAAGATTGTGATCCAACAACAAGGCGGGCAATGTTGGATTTTAGTTTCAATTTGACTTTAGGAAATATGGATGAAGCTTTCAAAGCTATTAAATTAATAAAAAGGTGAAAATTTTTGTTTTAATATAAATATTATAAGTCACAATTTTAGTTCTCAAAATTTAAATGTTAGAATATAATATTGGTTGTTTGTACGAAGATTGGTTTTAGCAAAAAAAAAACATAAAAGGTTCTATATTTGGTAAATTTTTGTATAGGTATGCAAACTTCATAATACTTGGGTTAAAATAATTTTTATTTAAAGCCAAATTTAATATTGAGGACAACAAGGACATCCAAAAGTTTTATATTAACAAAAACGTACATTTTTGAACATTTATCAGTCCTACGAATCGTTTTGTGACAATTTGTTGTTGTTGCTGGATTGATTATGGTTGTTGTTGTGAAAAATCGTTTCTTTTGCAACTTATGCACCAATTGATTTCAGATTTTCAGTATTTAGAAATGGAAAAAGTCGCTGGAAGACTGTTACTGTTTTTTAAATTAAGTTATCAGTTTTTGGTACGCAATGTTTCACTCAAATGTTTTCTGATCTTCATAATTAATTTATAGGTACATTTCCATAGGAAATTCAGTGTCATTTTTCAAACATTTCATGCTATAATTTCATGTTTTGCGCTTAAGTTTGATGTTTTTTATAATTTATGGACGTACCTCCATATGACATTCAGCACAATTCTTTAAACATTTGAATGCTGTTTTGCCAGTACTCCGTAGTATGTGTACCAGGTTAGGGCAAAGACATAATTTTATTTCGATTTTCCTTATTTTAGTTCTATTACGAGTTTTGGGATTGTCTGTGTTAGCCAAGTGAATATACCCCCTGCAGATACGTTTCAGTCCCTTTATACACAACCTGATGTAAAGTAGGCAAACAAAATTAGTTACCTCCATATTGATATACATACTTCTGGAGCGCCGTTCTGCCTATCTTGCTGTGGCCATGTTAGTTACTTAACCTTTTTCCATATATTTGATCATTGTTCTCTCCATTTTATATAGTGAAGCAGTTTGGGAAAGTATGGCTAAAATGTGTGTAAAGACGAGAAGAGTTGATGTTGCTAAAGTTTGCCTTGGAAGGATGGGTCATGTCAGAGGAGCTCAGGCATTAAGACTTGCTGATAAAGAACCAGAGGTTGATGCAAGGATTGCGATGCTCGCTCTTCAACTTGGAATGAATGTAAGATTTTATTAAGCGTATGATGTTTGGTGTTAATTTTAAAAGCTTGTTTGCAGGATTTAGAAATGACTTTTTGTTAAAATCGTGTATGGAATGAATGTTATTCCACTATCAAGCATTTTCGATCGTTTTGAATACAAAGTTCAAATACAATACATTTTAAACAATGTTTTCATATGCTTTTTACTCTGAACAAGACTCTGTACCCATTGAATTTTATGTCATGCTCAATTGTTAGCGGCTGGCATTATTCAGATGGATAATTTCTCCGATATTTTGTAAGCATAGAAACTGTGAGATAGAAGGGTTTATCTATCTCAAATAGTATTTTAAATCAATAATTACAGCAATATAATAATATTGGTTGAAAATATTGTTTATGTAGGGTTGGTCAGTGAGGCCAATAAGATCATCGAGGCACCCATCTTTATGTGCTGTGTATTCATCCCGTTACACTAGTGATGATGATAACAAATTGAAACAGTTAATACATAGACAATCTTGCTTAAGGGGTTCTATTCATCCTTACCATGTCATAATTTTTCTTAGGATGAAGCTGAACGTCTGTACAGAAAATGTCAAAGATTCGACTTGCTGAATGAATTTTATCAAGCAACTGGGAAATGGGCAAAAGTAAGCAGTTGATAATATAACATGTTTTTGATATTTAGATTAGGAAGAGCCTATAGCATTTAGACTAATATAGCCAGTACACTAATAGACAGGGGCTGAGCCAGGGGTGATGGGGGTCAGAACACCCCCTCTGAAACGTGAAAAAAGGGCATTTTTCTGTATGATACATACCCCTTTTTCATAGCTTAAAAAATAAACCCTCAAAACTCTTGGAAAGTCTCTGTTTTCGGCGTCCGACTGGTCCAGCCCAGTTCCAGCGGGCTTGGCAACTAGGAATTTCAGAATACTCACCCCACATTCCCTCGCTACGATCCTGCTAATAAAGTCTTGAAACAATCTGATGTACACGTCATTAAATTGCACACACCCATTTCACATCTGATTTGTTTTGTGATTAGGATGTTATGTGGAATTGACTATCACATAGTTGTTTCCCTGATTTTATTGCCTTGAACTTTGAACTCTTTAAATCTCGCGTCGATCAGTATTTACCATAGTTGTAAGTGAAGATTTTGTAAAAACATGTCAACTTCTAAGCACTAATGGCCTGTACTACTGCTAGATTTAATGTTGACTTTGTTTTTCTTTCTTGTTTCATTTCAGGCGCTTGAAATAGCAGAGCAATTTGATAGAGTGCATTTGAGAACAACATTTCATAATTATGCAAAACATCTTGAACAATCTGAGGAAATTGCTGGTGCAATACCAATGTAAGTTCTTTAAATCACTGAAAAACTGAGATGATCAGAATTTACTGTTCTGGTTAGACTTCGAAAATATCAAAATCTGTATATTTATAATGTTTTCTAAGTTTAAATGTATCCAAGAAGACAAATGTATAGTCTTTATAGTAAGATTAAAATAATGCAAATATGAAAAATTTCATCGATTATAAAGAATGACTGAAAGTGACTTTTATGCGGAATAATAAAATTTTGACTTTATATTTGGTGTGTGCGAGACTTCTTAATTCATTGTTAAGAAGCCTTAGAGAACCCTGTGTTCCTACAGAAAATAAAAATTCGGAATTCTGAGTCTGACTCTCGACTTCGATCAGTTTGAAAATACCAGTGAAAACACGCCATACTCAATTTTTGTGACTCAAAAGGATAGTTTTTAGATTATTTTCAAGTTATTTCTAAAATTGAGGACTTTCCATATTGTATATATACTGGTTCGCATTTAAGTTATCTATCTGTTTTAATTTGCCCAAAATTTCAGATAAAGTGGAGAATTATATTAAAATTTTTTTTAAAAATGATCAATTGTATAAATAATAGTGTAAAAGTTTGAAGGTAAATTAATCTTTTTTTTTCCAGGTTTGAAAAAGCAGGAACTCATTCATTTGAAGTCCCGAGAATGTTATTTGACGACATCGACATGCTGGAAACATATGTTCTCAAATCAAAGAACAAGTAAGTTCAATTTTACTTTGATGGGAAGATTTGACTTAGGATTTTTATTCTGGTCTCAGGTTGAAGACATTTTGATCTCAGCTTTTCTCTCTCGGCAGAACCAAATTTTAAACAAAAACAAAAGTTTTCTCTAATCGCATATTGTCGTATTGACAATGATTTTTAGTTTTTGTTGTAATTTCTGAATTTGATTATCACAATGAAAAATCTTATACATCATCTCTGAAAAATTCTTCGACTTCGTTCTGACTTCTAAACCTGGAGTGTTTGAAAATACGTCTTCAGCTCCAGCAACTTTTTCAGTATAATCATTTCATCGACTCCAGAATACTTTGAATCCACTTTAAATGCCTAAGCTAGAATATTTTTTTTACTTTTCTTTCCAAGGACTTTTCTTCGATGGTGGGCCCAATACATGGAATCAACAGGAGAAATGGAGACAGCACTCAAATATTATGATCAAGCTGGCGATATTTTTTCTCTCGTTCGTGTTTATTGTTATTGCGGCAAAGTGGAAAAGGTAAAACCGAATAAATTTTTTCAATAAGACTTTTGAACTAAAATTTCAAAAGCCTGATCACCGAAATTTTGAATAAATAAAATGAGGAATAATAAAACGAGAATATTGGTTAGAGACCGGAGACTTATCGATCGAAAGTTAGGGGATCCCCAAATCAGCGCTCTTACTCCATAGTGACACCTTGTGTCCCATCACTGATTAATTAATAACTCGCTAATTATACGACATAATTCGCCCAAAATCAATAGGTTTCTGGACCGAGATGAGATGAATGCACATGCAAAATCTGGAGCAGATTCAATCTCGCTTTCGTGAGATATCGCGGGCAGCTAACAGACATACAGACAGACAAATACCTATCAACATACTTACCGATTAAAATCGATAAGTAATAAATGGCCACCAGAATCTTTTAATACTTTTTTTTTGTTGTTAGAATATGAAGTTGTCCAATTATTGATCATTAATCATGAAAGTCACCCTCTCCTCTAACATTAGCAGCTATCAATTTTATATTTTCAATTTAATTCCTTAGATTTAGAATGTCTTTGGGGTACCCTTGTAGTATGTGTACCCTAATTTTATTCTGATTTTCCTTATTTTAGTTCTATTACGAGATTGGGGACTGTCTGTGTTAGCCAAGTGAATATACCCCCTGCCCATATGCTTCAGTCCCTTTACACAACTTGATGTAAAATAGGCGAACGAATTAGGTTACCTCCATATTGGTACACATACTTCTGGAGTATTGTCCATGGTGAGTTAACTAACTCACTTACTATTTGAATGTACCTTCTATAAAATGTTCTTTAGGCTGCAGGAATCGCTAACGAGACAAAGAATCGTGCAGCGTGTTATCATCTTGCTCGTCATTTTGAAAACAGTGATGATATAAAACAAGCAATACATTTTTATACTTGTGCTGCAACATATGGAAATGCTATCAGGATTTGTAAAGTAGGATTTGAATTTTTTAATTTTTACAAAATTTTGTTTCTGTTTATTCCCATTTCCAAAGCTCAAACTGCAGTATTGATAGCCTAAGCACCTCAGGTAAGAACACAGCTTAGCAGTGAGCACAGACGTTGTCAGGACCTAATCTGATGTAATGCCACATGGTGGCGCAACATTCATATAACATCTTCCCGGAGAATTTCACCATCTCTAACTGCTGAAAATTAACTTGATCACCTTTGACCTGTACGTAAAAATGGCAGAATAACGAACATTGAATTTTTTCCCATTTAGCAATAATAGTAAAACTCTGACTAAAATACGATTATTTTAACAGGAACATGGATTTGAAGACCAACTGATGAATCTTGCGTTATTGAGTTCACCAACAGACATGGTAGAAGCCGCAACGTATTACGAGACTCGACCAGACTTGGTTGAAAAAGCTGTTCTGCTCTACCATAAGGCCGGACATTTCTCGAAAGCGTTGAAATTGGCATTTGATACCCAGCAATTTGGAGCTCTTGAATCTATCGCACAGGTTTGTCTGGTGTTCATTTTTAAATTGTTTAGAAAAGTGGTTCTCAGACTTTAAGTCTGGCGTCCTACTTCAACAATAACTAGGTAACAATAAGCTACAAATAACAGATAGTAAAGCGAAAGTATGTTTTAATCAAAAAACATGTTGAAAATACGTCGATGGAACGTAAATATCCAAAATAAAAAAATTCAAGTATTTAAAACAAGGCGAGCAAGATCAAATCTAACGAATATTTTTATTTTAAATTAGCTCCACGCCCTCTCAAAAAATTGTCTACACCTCACTTCGCGCGTTTCATCGTTTGAGAACCCATGGTTTAGTATATTAGTATTAATTTGAATATACTGTAACGCTGAAACCGAAGCCATTGTGATTCCAAGTCAGCTTTTCCCCCCTTTCCTGTAGTAAGTAGAGTGGATGAGTGATACAGGTATGATTAAAACTTATTGCTTTTAATTTTGAAGGATTTGGACGAACGAGCTGATCCTGTGTTGTTGGAAAGATGTGCAAACTTCTTCATGGAACATCAACAATATGATAAAGCTGTCAGCCTGCTTGTTATTGCAAAGAAGGTTTGTTAATAATGGTTGTTATTTTTTTTTTCACACTCTGAGCAGGGATACGATTCTTCTTGTTGAGACTTATTCGTTAGTTTTTGAGTTGAAGCAGAAGACATAATTTTTCCCCAGTCCCACTCATAATTTTGTATTTTCCATGATTGAAGCTTGAGTGGATGGATTCTATAACTTGAGTCTTGTATAACTCAAGATTCCCTGATACTGAGGCTGTCTAAAATTATAACAAATGCTGATTTTCATGATGCAAATTTGTTTCTCGCACAATGTGTGTCTGAGTCGTAGTTGGTTTTACAGTACTCTCAAAAAAGACACTTTTCCGAACAGCACAAATTTAGATAACCTTGTATTGTAGGCCGTAAGCTATGGAAATCCTATGAAAGCACAAACAAACAAATCGCTTTCCTCTCTCCTGGGATAAATATTCAAATCCTATCCTGTTCTATCCAGTGACAAATACCTACCATGTATACACTATTCTACCTTTATATCTCACAAACCCCATTTTTCATCTTTCCAGTATCCCGAAGCTGTTGATTTATGTCTGCAAAACAGTGTCAAACTAGATGAATCGTTGGTGGAAAGATTGACACCAGACAAAGATATGACGCCGTCTTCAGGAACTCGTGAACAACTTCTTATCAAGCTGGGAGATTGCTGTATGAAACAAGGATCTTATCATTTGGCTTGTAAGAAGTATACTCAAGCTGGAGATAGAGAAAAGGTAAGATGTTGGGCACTCCAAAAGTGTGTGTACCAACTACCAACATGGAGGTAACTAGTTTTGTTCGCCTACTTTACATCAAGTTGTGTAACGGGACTGAAACCTATGGGCAGTGGTGTTCTAGAATATTTGCAATATCCTGACTTCCCCAAAATTAGATTGAGTCGCATTTTGTTAAAGATTTTTTGAGTATCAATTTCTGAAAGAAATATGTCGCACTTTTTGGAACAATTTTTAAAGACTCTTTTTGTGTCTTGCTTTTTGTGAGGCTTGATTTGAGCCACCCATTTTTGAGGGCTCAAATTGAGTTGCAGATTTCAAAGACTCAACTTGAGTACCACTCAATGATACAGTTGCACTGTCTTTAAAGACTGCGCTTGATTACATTATTTCCTATTTATTTTAATTTATTGCCTTATGAATATCTTGATGTTCGCTTAACTGAGATCATAGTGACTTGATATTACTAACCATTGAATTCTATGTGTTTTTTGAGCGAGATTCAACTTGAAATCTGGGAAGCAGGACTTTTTATATGATGCTTATTCACGTGTTCAGCTCAGAACAAGGCCTGTCCTTGAAGTGAAAGTATTCAGATAATTTACAGAGTTCAAAAATATTTTTAATATGAAATTGATTGCTTTTACACATACTTACGCTGTTCTCGTTTCAGGCGATGAGAGCTTTGCTAAAATCTGGTGATACAGAGAAGATTATATTTTTCGCTGGAGTATCAAGATCAAGAAACATTTACGTGATGGCTGCAAATTATCTTCAATCGTTAGATTGGAGGAAAGATCCTGAAATTATGAAACATATCATCAATTATTATACAAAAGGAAGAGCTCTTGATTCTTTAGCTGGGTTTTATGATGCTTGTGCTCAGGTGAGAAATGCTCGAATAGTTATCGATTAATTTATATTCAATAACACTTATTCATATGAAAGAAAATTTTCTGATCAAAGTATGTTTCAGTTACCTGTTATAATGTCTTGAAACCTTCTTCGAACTGTGACTTTAGATGTTTTTATTGTCCCAAATTTCAAAAAGATTAATTTTTATGATTTTTTAGAATATATTGTATGTAATTGTTGTAGTATATGTATCCTATAAAATGTATTTATTGAAAAAATAGTGATAGGGATTATTTTATAAAATTGGTAGAAATGTAATCATATATTCATTAACATTTTTTCAGGTTGAAATTGATGAATATCAGAATTACGATAAAGCTCTCGGCGCGATGACAGAAGCATTCAAATGTTTATCGAAGGCTAAAATGGCAAACAAACAACAGCAAGAAGACAAAGTTACAGAATTAAAAACCAGGATTGCTCTCGTCAAGAAGTTCATCCAAGCTAAAAGGTGGGAATCATAAGTGTGGAAGTTTCTTCTGTGTTGTCACTGTTTTTCATCATAATTCATGGCATGGTGCATCATGCTTATCATAGGAACATGCTTGCTACTGCACCTCTAATAACTCTGTGTGGGTTTGCTTGAATCCTCACTGACGTAGGGTGGTTCATGTTCCTCTCGTAAATGTCATGGATTCACCACCATAAGGTCCATGCATCTGGAAACTAATTTCTGGTTTACTAAACCCGTACCCAGCATAGACTAATAAGCGGATTAAAATCTGTGTTTTTCTCTAATGATTGAGCTCTATTGTAGTTTTTGCAATTCATATCCGGTATTCTTATCCAAATCTGGTGAAAGAGTAAGAAGGTTGTTGCTATATTTTTACTCTGAATCAGATGTTACCAAATTTTTGTTCATATGCGCCAACTTATCAGTGAGAAAAAAATCACGGCGCACTTACACAGAAATAAAACTCAACGCTGTGATCGTTAATGTTTACTTTATGCCTATTCCAGTTGTTCAACACAGTTCTGTTAATTTTCTGCTCGCTGCTCTAAATCATATTATAGTTCCTAAGCATGTAACAAAATAGGTTTTGATATAATAGGATTCTGAGGGAAAGGGTACGTACACATTGGTGATCGATTTTCAATAGCAAGACTTAGTTTGAATTGACATGGTTTGCCAGCAAGAGTATAATGTTACCAGATAAATAGCTTGGTTGATTTCCAAACTTCATAACTAAAATATCTTTGTAGGTTGTTTGATAGCGATTCATTGGAAGCTACAAAACAGTGTCAAGTTCTTCTGGCTGAAAATGATTTGGATTCTGCAGTGAGAATTGGAGATGTTTACGGAGTTTTGATTGAAAATTATGCTCATACCCAAGATTATGAAAAGGTAATTTGAATTTTTTAATTCAAATAAATTCAAGAAATTGATATAGGTTTCAGTAATGTTTACATTTTTGTGTCTTGACAATTATTGTGTTATAATTGCTCTTAAATGATATCTGCTGTGGTGCTCCAGAAGTGTGTGTACCAATATGGAAGTAACTAAATTTGTTCGCCTACTTTACATCAAGTTGTGTAAAGGAACTCGTAATAGAACTAAAATAGGGAAAATCAGAATGAAATTATGGCCTAACCCTATCCTGGTACAATACTACAGGAGTGCCCCCGCTGTATACTGATTAGTAACTCGCCTGAGTGGGGAAGTTGCAATCGATGAGGTGCTCGCAAGTGTGCAGGGTAGTTATTAAGTTACGTCTTCCTCTATCATCAAGGACGGACTGAAATCAAAAACCGGTAGACTGGTAACAGTATGGGAGGCTGTAGTTTAAGGTTTTTATTGACCATCCTCTCTTTAGTATAAGTAGGAAATCCCTTTCATTTTTATGTATCTTCAATAATGTCTATTATCCAGGCTTATCAAATGATGCAAGAGATGCAAAGACGAATCCCAACAGTCAACATGGCGTATTACGTCAACATGAGAACGATTGAAACAGTTCATCAGGCTCTCGGTGTTAGTCAAGGACGAAGCAACAACACAGCAGTTGTCGGAAAAACTATCAATTCTGGTTTTGATAGCGACGATGAAGATCTCGACAAAAATGATATTTCTGAGGAGATTTATGATAACGGAGATTCCAGTGTTGATATGTATAGATTTAGATGAATTCAGGAATTAGAAATATCAGGACCGCGCATAACAAAAAAGTTATAGTTACGGGTAATAATAAAGCATTGTAAAAAAAATATCATTGAAGTTAGGGTGCAGGGTTTCATTTTTAATAACAAAAGAATCCATTTGAATAATTAAAACATAGATTTAGATGAATTATTGCTCTATAAATCAGGGGTCGGCGATCTTTTGTCACTCGCAGGCCAAAATTGAGAGTTGCAAATTTCAGTTGGCCACACATGATGAATCACATTTTTCACACAGATCAGAAGTTGAAATTTTAGACTTTAAATAGCGAGCAAACACTGCGACAACGCGTGGACTCAAGTTGTCTCACTAGGCAAAAATTTTACAAATGACATTTGAATTACGGTTATCGCTGCTTGGTTGCTAAATTTCAGTGAAGCAACATGTGTCGGATTATTTTACTCACAGCTGTAGGTTGCCGACCATTGCTATAAATTATCAAGTTCGTAGATTAGAAGTATCGCAAACACGTTAGAAGTAGTT
The DNA here is from genome assembly GCF_013122585.1 of Styela clava. NCBI lineage: Eukaryota > Metazoa > Chordata > Ascidiacea > Stolidobranchia > Styelidae > Styela > Styela clava. Next base: position 11,017,109 of record NW_024102831.1, on the reverse strand, counting down.
TTCACTCAATTCTGCAAACAGAAAATCATTTTTTAGTAGATGTAGTAAAATCACAACATTGGTGGCATATGGAAATTTGAAAAAGACGAATGCACCATTAGAGTAAATTGTACCTAATTATTAGAAAAATTTTTTGTATTCATAAATTGTTATATTAATGGTTTAAAAACGCAAATTTTTTTTTGACCCGATTATTTATAAGGCTCGGATGAAGCAACACCCTAGGCAGAACAAAACTTAAAGTGCTGGGACTTCTCTGTTTAGCGTATTACTATTCCGAATTCAGTACTTTTTGTGGGTTCACTCTTGACCTCCACTCGAATCAGCAGATTAACAGTCTTAAACTCAAGGTCCCTAACACCCATTCATTCCTTTATGAAGCGCCAATTTTAGCAAAGTCAACATTCCTGTTTTATTTGGCTGATTGCTGCTATTAGGTTTAGTGGTTAGGTGCAGAATTCTCATTGTTTGTATTAACATTAGTCTTTATTATTTATAAGAAGTTAGTTGGTGTTATTATTTTTGTGGAACACTGTGTTGTATATTTTGTTTTGCACTCCACGCTTCTATAAAAGTGTCAAACATGTGAAATTTTGATAAAAAATGTTAATTCTTGTTCTATTATGGCTATTCAGACGGAAAAACTAATCTTAAATTGGTATTCCTTTAGTTACATTGGTTTTTGATTTATGGCTTCAAATTTTGTTCTGGTAGCTGAATTTATGTATACTTTAGTTCTTCATATATTAATGTTTTGATTTTAAAATAGACCAACTTGTGACATTGTGGTACAAAATTCATTTTTTTTACAACTGTATTTTTATATGTAGAAAATATATTTACTAAAAATGTTGCACATTGAGTCAAATCATATTTTGTTCTAGGTAGGCTGTATCTTTCTGGATTGCACGAGGTCTTCACAAAGCGCTTGTTTCAACTGAACCTTTCCGCGGAGGCATGGTAGCGTGAAATGCAAAGCCTCATTTGGTTGTATGCGGGGTTCATGATCGATAGATTATGAGCTGCGCTCGTCGCAATATCAGGCGCCATGTTAACATAATGACGCAAGTACTTCTAGTTGGCGTGGCACAACCATTTTTGCACCTTATTTCTAACCCCCACCTGACTATGTCATTCAAAAATTACATCACTATAACATAATAAGGCCCCCCAAACGAAGATGCCATTTCGGACGATCGTAGCTATACATTAGCAAGCTCTTTTACGTGATTGTGAGGTCCTAGTGACGTAATCTTTGGATGACTAAGTCGAGTGGGGGCTAGAAATAACATATGCGCCACGCCAAATAGAAGAACCTATGGCGTTTAGTGTACATGTACCAATAGCGACTTATTTTAAACTCATCTCTCATCAACTGATGAAATCATAAAGGGTAATGGTGTTTGCAAAGAGGCAGTTTCAAACATGGAATTTCAACAAAAAAGCAGGTCTGGAGCTGAGACTACCATAATGGCTGGAGCTGCGAGACTATCAAAAATTTTAGTTTCTACAGCTTCTTTCAATCTGACTATTTTCCTTTAATCATACTAATAATGAAATATAATAATATGTATTCATGTAAGATTTTTTTTCCGAGGTCGTTTATACTAATTTCAAAGTTTTAAGTGAATTTTGACACCCCACTATCAAAGTTTCCTGTCCTGCTAGAGCAAGACTGCATTTGGGACGATAATCCACGGTAGCCGACATGTGCGGTCACACCAAAGAGGCGAGCTTCATTGAATGCAATTCCTCAACACTGCTCACCAAATGCTTCTGAAGCTTTGAGACAAGTTAATTTCTAACTCCATAACCTTAATGCTGAGGGCGCTGTATAAACAGTTTATGATACAAACCAAAATTTTAGATTGAATACATCTCATGCTTGAGAACATTCCCTACACAACAAAAGCAATCCAGTCTTTAGTTGTCCAATATCCTAACGCATAATAAAAACCAACATACCTTCCTCAGATATTTTTTTAACAACAAAATCTTAATGCCTGATACCAAACAGTCTAGGAACTTCAAGAATAAAAAAGGAATTTATAAACGTACATTCTATTATAAGGAGATATTTCCCAATTTCTAAAAAAATCTGACCAAATCATGATAGAGAAAAATGAATTGTAACATGTTCAATTCCATCAAGCCATTACCAGTTCACACTCATGATCTGGCAAATTGCTTCAAATCAAGGGTCCGACTATCTGTATTATGAGAAAATACACGAGAAACGCTTTAAAAAATTATAGGAGAAAAATTTCATTCAATGTAAAAAGCAGTATTTTTTATTACAACATTCAAAACGCAGGATGGCGTTCATCAATCAAGCAAAAGCAGGGGACACTGACCCTGTTCTTCGACGTTCATTCCCTTTTAAGTGCAAATCTTTCCACGTCACATTCCGCTAAGCAGTCTTGTTGCCGAACTCATGTCCGTATATCCGCTTTTTTCTCATCGCTGTACCTATCGTTAGTTCACCAGATTGGTTATCGTTATTTGAGGTATGATTTGTACAGAAGTTTTGACCTGCTCGTGTCCTTTTCTTGTTCCAAAACAAAAATTAAGTCTTTAACATTGACTCTCTTGATCCTCGGCCTTAGCGACTGAAATAAAGAAAGTTGCAAAAATAAAAAAAATGTTGTAACTTTCACGGCTGTTGAGTTTGGAGTGGAAAATGTCTAGAGTACGCGAACATGCTTTGATACACTATTACAAAAGTATGATAAATTTGATGCTTTTGCAGAACTTCTGAAATCTTTATCATTGAAGGTCTGAAATTCAGACTTTAGAATATTCAGAATTTGGACTTTGAAGAGCTTGGTAACAAAATACATCTTGATGAACCTAATGATGTGCCAAAAATATTCAAGGTCTTCGTGATCTGTCATAGATGTATCTTAATACAACCAAATATCCAGCAACTTTACAGTAAATAATGTTTAAGAACTGTTTTAGCCAAATACACAATGAAAAATCACTTGATTTTCAAAAAAATGCTTATACATACCGACGAGCGAAGTGGCGATGAAACATCTTTGGACTAAAAAAACAAAGTAAAAAGTGAGCACAAATAAAAAAAACTAGAGGAGAGTTCATTAATCAAGTAACTGGGTGACAATAGTAAGGGCTTATAAAAAAATTTGATAATGCGACTCAGGACAAATATCGCGATGTTTCATCGGAGTTGTAGCCAAGCTTACTGTAATAGATGAGAGCTGGAGGCGTAGCTACAAGAAATTTTAGAGGCTTCATCTCTGAAGCAGATGATAATTTTAGTTCACATTTACAATTTAAATACTTAATTTTATATGCGCAAGTGAAAGATGAAAATAACTAGGACTTGGAGACATTGTCATTTAAAATCAAATCCCCAGTTTTAATTTTACCTTAGATATGCATATTGAAGTATATAATATCTGGCAATATTATCAAATTGGAAAAATACCTCTGACAACCCGCTGTGTAAAGTAGATTCAATTTTCGCTTTCTTTTTCCTAGGACCGATTGCATTTAAAGCCGTCTCATCTGCGTTCCTAATTTGCATTCGTTCCATTTCCAATTGTTGCATTTCTTTTGCACGCTGCTTTAATCTTAATTGTTCTGGATCTTCATTTTTTGACCGACTCTAATTGTGAATAAAATTTAAAATTGGATTACTTTTACTGAAACGCTACTTTTCTGAATATGTATACATTCTTGAAATAGTAATTTTAACTTCAAAAAAAAAAAAAAACAGTACAGTATAGTTGACAAAAGAGTAGAAACTGAAGATTTGTGATGAAAAATAAAAACTCGATAACATTTATATTATATTCAACTATAATCTCTTGACGCAGTATTATTCAAGAATCTTTGCTGAATAAAATAAAAAAGCTGTTTTTTTTCTCAAAATGGAATCCCGATTCGAAAAATAAAAAGTTGTGATTCATAGTAATAAGATAAGAAATAATGAGCAAAGAGGAAACCTTCATAGCTCTCATTAAAACTTCTCTCTCCGACTGCGCATGTCGTTTCTTTTCTAACTGATCAAGTTGCAAAACAAATTTCAGTTGGGATTTAACGTCTTGTGCTGCTTCATAATGATCGGTCTCCTATAAAAAAATATAATTGATTATGATTGCTGCAATATTGACTGAAATACAAGATAAACAAGAGAGGGATTTTGGGATGCAGCAGCTCAAAGAAGTGTGTAACACTGCTAGAATGTACAGGATGCATCTAGAATGGAAATGGATGATGTATGCCAGCAGGGATGTGGGGTCAGCATTTGGTATATCTTGAGTCAAAATTATGAATTACCCATAGTTGAAAAGAAGTTGGAATTTCATAGTGATAATGAAGTTAAATTTTTTGTACAAAATTTAAAAAAAAAAGGTGGCCTAAAGATTCCTTATGAAGTTTTGCACATATCAAAGTTTATATTATGAAAAATTGACTTTCTCTAGAGTTTGGAACTGGTGTCACAGTCAATCTTTTTTTTCAAGTTTTACTCAAGAGTCGATTGCTAATTTTCTGGGCTGCATAACCCTGGGTGCCAGTGGGTTGGAGGTGCACATATCCAAAACTTGAGCAGGGTAATACACATGACAGTGAGATAAAACAACAAAGTCCTCCGCTTGGGCCATGTACAATATACTTACCTGATTTTTAATAAGCAGTAATAACATAATTGTTAAATGGAATAAACCATCAAATAACTGACCCTAAAGTTTGATATTCGATGAGAGGCTGCTAACGACACCTTTTCTATCAAATCTTTAATTCTGGTTTCCACTGCACGCGCTGTGAAATTTATCACATCGGGATGGATCTGATGAACGTGTGGGTTTTTCGAAACTGAAAAAAATAGATATTATTGCATCATAGTGGTTCGACGGTTCACCATGTAGCTATCGCATTGCTAATTGCCAGTTTATAGGTTCGAATCCCGCTGAGGATAACTATGTGCAAGAGAAATGCAGGACTTCTCAACTTCATAGTGGTTCAAGTAACCGCTGATCAGTTATGGCTTCATCCATGATCAAGATCTAGTTAACTAACCCATACCCGACATGGACTGGTAATCGGATGAGAGGCCATGGTTCACCAATGTTCAGGTCCTCCTATAGGTCTCCCCCGAGACAAATATAAAAATCCTATTGTGTATAAAATTTGTTTTCAAAAGTTATTCTCCATGAAATCAAATTTTCTACCTATTGCAGTAAGCTTTCTTCTTAAAGCTTGTGAATTAACGATTGTCGTATCAGAACAAGATCGAATTTGCGATCCAACCAGTCCGGAATTCGTTGCTAGGATACGAGCACTTTCCTCTGAAAGATTGACACCCGCCATCGAAGCAACGTCATTGATGTCATCATCATCTCTACAATAAAAACAAGGATAGGCAAACCTCATCTTGAAAATCCCAATTATGTAGGTCTAAAAGAAGTGTGTGTACCAATATGGAGGTAACTAATTTTGTTCGCCAACTTTACATTGAGTTGTGTAAAGGGACTGGAACCTATGGGCAGAGGTTATTATATTCACTTGGCTAACACAGACAGTCCCCAAACTCGTAATAGAACTAAACTAAGAATAGCGGAATAAAATTATGCTCTAACACTAACCTGGTACACACACTACTGGAGTAACAGTCTAAAATTAGAATCATAAACAAATTCAAAAACAGAAATCTGACCAAATGTACATCAGTATATACCGTATCTGGTAACATGATACTGATCATTTTAACTGATGCAAAAAAAGAGAAAACACATTTAAGGAGGGAGAGTGATTCATTATCACAAAACAAAGTGAACACTATCATCAACATAAGCCAAAAAAGGGTAATCCTGAACTGATATTCCAATAAGTTGCAAATTTCCTGCTTCTCAAACCAAAAGCTTACATTGCTCAATTAAAGAACTAAAATATCAGGTAATTATTAACACACACAACTGTGTATATTAAAAAAAATATGGAGCATAATGTATCCACCAGATTAAAAATAGCAAAAACAGCAGAATTTGTAAACAAATAATTACTTGAAAGTGCCTCCCCCACCACCTCCCCCTGCTGATGAAGGCGACGCCCACTTTTGCGAGGAAGTACGAGGTGATGATGTTACGGCAGATGGAGGCGGCATTGAAAGTGATGCTCGACACACAACTGCGTTAGGACTGGCAGTGAGCCTTTGATACTGAAAAGAAATCAGAAGGTTGTTATTTGCGGTAAGCACAATATGATCAAAGCAACATATTTCTAAGGTTAGAACAGCCATGGGTAAACTACAGCCCGCGGGCCAAATCCGGCTTGTTGGGTAGTTCAATCTGGCCCGCCTGATGCTGCGACAATCAAACTAAAACCAAATTTTGATCTTTCAGCTGAAAAATTTCTCATTTCTCCTCCTCCACATAAAGCTACTGGGCTGCCATATTGTCAAAAAAATTAATTTTTACGAAAGCTATGCTTGCCAATAAATTGTCTTCTTACATTACACTTGCTATTCATACAGTTACGAGACAAATTATTATTTCATAATCTTAGAAGTCTGATTTTTGTATTATAGATTTCTTTCAAAACAGATACTTACGGAAATTTGATTGGGTGAAGTAGATACTCTCGGAAGTCTGATATCGGGCACAGAATTCTGAAACAACCAAGCAATCATTTTAGCCAATATTTAGACACAAAGTTTACATATGGATCGATTTGCTAAATGGTTGTTGTTGTTTGTCTCGCTGAGCAATTTTCTCGGTACAGAAATTAATTTCTATCGTAACTAATAAACCAATTAATTTCAAAATTTCGTTACCTAATTAATAAAGATGGAGATACTCCACAGAAGGCTATTACTTTTATTTTTTCTCAAATTTCCGTCAGAGTCCTATGAGATCTGACTTTTACCGAAATTTTTGTTGTTTTATTTTGAATTCACAGAAACACTGAATTCATTTTGTCAAGCAGGACCGCCTACAGATGCGGCGGTCCTTCATTTTATTCTTCCAAACTCAGTCCTCGGCAACAGTTCACAAGCTTCTGTTACTGCCTGTGAATCGTTGTTGGAACTTTCTTGTTTATACAGCAATAAGTAAGCTAAGAATTTCAATTTTAATCCAGATAATAAAGACACATATGAAAAATCATCAAGACCTTTTTTCCAACAACTTTAGTCTTTGGTGGTGGTCGTTTAGGTGCTGTTGTTACTGGTTTCGGAGAATTAGCTGCTGCATTCGTGGGTGACGGTGATGACGTCGCGGCAGAAGACGCCCTCAAAGCCGCCACCGCGATTGCCGATGGGACTTGTCCTGACCCACCACCGCTCTGTTGCATCATAGTAAGTCGCAACAAAGGGAGACTTCGCTAAAAAGAAAATTAAAAATAAAATCAGGATCTCACTTAATTTAAAATTAGGAAATTCTAATTAAAATTGGTGATGGCCTAGCGGTAAAAGTGTTAAGATTGAACTGTATTTGCTGTATCGCAGACTACACATGTCGGGTTCCATTCCCACGCCCTCCACATCACCCAGGATGTAATAAATTGGATAGACAATGACAAATCAGAAAGAATCTAATCCTTTCAAAACACAGCAGCTACTTACGTATTGTCAGATATCAGTTTCTACATGTACCGGGCCTTATTCGGGGCAGAAAGACGTGAATAAGGGCCATGTATGAAAATAGACGTGAATAAGGGCCATGTATGAAAATATATCAGACAACTATGATAAAGCAATGTTAGAGAATACGTTTTAGTTACCTTTAAAAATGGAACAAGGTAAGGTTGCGGTGCAGAATGCAATTCAATTTGAAGTTGTTGAGTGAAAAATTCCGGCTCAATTTTATCATCGATTAAATTTTGAACGAGTTTCTTAACGTTACTGACAGTTTCCATTGATTGACCACCGGCCGAAGCCAGTTTTATTAATGTTGTTAAAAAGTTCCGACATTTTGATACATTGACTACATCTTCCTGTAAAGTAGAATAATATGATCAATAAACGACATTTATAGTTTAATCGTGTCGAGGAAATGTTGGGGTTATTATTAACATTTACCCCGTGTTAAGTTTCAAAAGTACTTTTTGCTTTTGTGGCTCATTTTTGTTGCACAAAAATTCCGCGGCCGATTAACATGTTTATGAAAGGGAAAATTCTTCCCGCAAAAATAGACACTTCCACCTCTATAATTAGGAATGGATAATAGGAATGGAAATTATCAAAAACAGCATTATTATTCATTGCTACTGAATCAAAATTCAACTACAGTGACACAAATGAAGGTGCTCCTGAAGTATGCGCAGCAAGATGTCGCACAACCTGAACCCTAACCTGGTACAACTCAGGTTGTGTGCCATCTTGGTGCGCAGACTTCAGGAGATCCCAAATGAAACTTTAAAAAGATTCTGTGGCTCAGCAGGAAGCCATGGCCCCCTGGTTGAGGGCCGGTGATGTGGACTGTCCATTCAAGTATACTACGAGTAAAGTATGATAAGGTGCTATGCAAGAAGTCTATTGCTATTATGTCTATCCCGTTTGAGCAATCACATAGTAATACAATAACACCTCATTCACTGCCAAAGGCTTTCGGATTTAATTGATTGGGAACAGTATTTGGTTGTATAAAGATATGTTTTCAACAGTTACAAATAAATGATATTAGCCTTGTTATTTGTTACGCTGCATTCGTAGATAATGAATTTACAAGAAGATGTTAATCAGTGAAGAACATCAGTCTTCTTATACCTGAGATAGCGTTATAGATTGAGAATTCTGTGGTGTTGTCGCTGGACTTGTGGTAGATACTTTACTGACAGCAACCGTCTGGAAAGTAATGTTTTGATGAAAAAAAGATTCAGATCAAAATATTTATGATCAGTACATGATAAGAAAAATATAAAACAAAGTCTTGCAGACAAAGACAGAGCAGCTAATGCTGTATATTGGTAACATATTAGAGACTCATTATGGCAGAATCCACTCTAAGTTCAAATTGCTAAGAAACAATTGAAGTTTCATGCAATAAGTGGTGAATTTTGTGAGATCAGGGGTGTCCGAAAACAAATGGAGTATTAGAATGCATTTGAACTTGGTAGGACACAGATGAGCTAATTAACAAATTTAACTTCTATTAACAGTCTGAGTGATTTTCACTGTAGACATGGCCCATTTCAGAATGTGATTGGTCCATATTTGGAAATATTATTTCAGAATGATAAATTATTTGGTTTTAGACAACATATTATATCATCTGGGCATAAAATCACAAATAATTAATAAATCTGATTAATAATCAATCAAAAAATAAAAGATGAGTAGAAATCATTATTATTATTAATAAACAAAGATATGCCATGATTTCACAATGTATTAATGGAAAGGAAGATATTACAGAAGAGTTACTAGTACTGGGCATAAAATAAATATAACTTGAAAAACTTTGTGAAAAATACATTCCATACTTACTTGCTTAGCAGCAACAGCTTTAAGGTTAATTGAATTTGTAACTGGAACCACTGTTCTTGCTACCACCTGACCAGCTGTTGTTGCAGTTATCTTAATCAAAATTGGAATTAGATTAGATTTTTTTCAAACTAAAAAATTGATATATTGAGAAGTTGAATTAGGCATTATCTTCGCCTCATTTTATACTTATTCATACTAAAAGAAAAATCATTTACATTCTTCTATGTACATTACATGAACAACTGTTAGGCAGGATATGGACCTGTTTTAACAGATCACAATATTACTCATAACTTTCATCCTTTATTCTGTTGAGCCTGGCTTTGGCTTCTTTTGTAAGAAGACGATATGAAACAAATTGTCAAAAGAATGGAATGGAAATTAGCAATAAAAAGTTGCTCGATCTGTTTCATACGATAAAAGCAAATTTACAGAATCGTGGTAAGATTTTGATTTGGGCAAAACATTTGCAGAATAAAACATACAGAAATGTTTACAAAAAATTTGAGGCAGGTGTTTTCAAAATTCCCTTATTGGGTAGAAAGAGTACATGTACCATTTTGCTAACTATTGTAATTGTTATCGTTTTCTTGCAACTAATAGACCAAACAAAATCATATTTCAGTACTTCAATGTGGAATAAGTCCCTAGGAGGCTATTACTTCTATTTTGTTCAAATTTTGTCCTACTCAAAATTTTGCTGTTTTTTTCCAATTCACAGAAATACTGTTATATGACATCTGTGAAACACCTACAATTACTAAAAAAAATTGTCAGGAATTTTGCTAAAATTCCAGTATTCATTTAAAAATTGGGCACTTATAATTGATCTTTGCTTTGTTATCAACTTTAATACTTACTGCGGGTTGAGGTGATGATGTCCCAACACCTGCTGTTGTCGAATTTTTCAACGTTGTTACAGTCCCAGATGTCGCGGTCTGAGTTACAGGAACTGTGGATGTATTTGTAGTAGATGACGATGACAACGAATTACTACTCACAAGGAGCAACTGTCCATTCTGATGTCTTGCTAGAACCATACCTATATACGGTTGGAATCAAAAATAATATGGGAAATCAGCAAAAAGCACAGATCATTCATCATACAGGAAGTAAATCAAGAAAAAAAGCTCCATCAAATCATATAACCAGCGTGTAGATAGGCTCAGCATGTTCACTAACAGCCCTGTATCGATGCTCAACAACTTTCAATCAGTTCCACATTCGAGGGCGTATGATATTGTGTGGAACATAACTCTTTATATAGGAATGTAATGCTTGATAGTAAAATACAGTTCACTTGATTGAAAAAATAAGAAAAGGGGACATATTAACTTTCAGTATCTATAGCTAAGTCTGTTCCAGGGGGTTTTGATCCCTTTTGCCACATCCAACTTGTGTTAGACTGGTTTTCTGTCGCTGTAATATTCAAGCTCGAATAATGATGGAAAATTATCGTGGTGAGACAGTACAGCTAAGGACATGTGCATAAAAACAAGCTTCATGTATCGTAATAGTTAAGTTTGTATATATTTTAAAACTTTTAATTTTATTATTTAAGTTTGAAAAAAATGAATTCATCATCCACTGCATTGTCGTATTAAAAACTTAGGAACCTTTGACCCAATAACAATAGTCCATGAGAGTTTCCAGTACATAATTATGTACCATTGTGACTGCATAGCGTATGAAAAAGGGAATTAGATAAAAAGCAGAAATCAAATTAACCTGGAGGAATAGTTATCCCAGATGCTAGTTGCACTGCACCACCTTGTTGAGGACGCGCAGTCACCATTGGCTGAGTCGTAGAAACTTGAGCCTTCGATGTAGGATTCAATAAATTATTTTGCAAACCAGTATTTGATTGCTGCATTCCTGGTTGTGGAATTTTATTTACTGTGGTCAGAGTCGTTAATTGTTTTGCCACAGGTGTGGATGCTTTAGGCAACTGTGAATTTAAAACTAGGGTCGGCTGTTGTGGGGTTGGGGCCCCATACCCCTCATTTAGACCTGTTGACCAGTCATTAAGCATCCCTTGCTGCTGAGAGGTGACCGGGCTAGCAGTCCTGACCTGCTGTACTCCGTTTTTTGCTGCAGAAAATGGAGGTAAACTATTCATTCCAGAATTATAGCTGTTCAACGTGTTTGGGGTACTTGATGAAGATGTGAGAACTGTGTCCGTCGATCCAGGTGGGCTAACCCTCATTGCATTGAACAAAACAGCTTAGATCTATACATCACCTTGGAAAAATATATTTAGAATTAATTTTTGACTACGATTGCAAGTTCTTAAAATAAATCTATGCATTGAGATCTGGATTAGAATCTCTCGAAAAAGACTTTAGTCATTTAATTGCAATCCCACAAAGAGAAATAAAAAAGTTGCATTTATTTGTGGAATTATAAAGGTGCAATAAACTTGATATATACATGAGTAAATGACTGAGCGATGCGGTGTTTGGCGGAGCGGTGTGGCTCAACGAGCTAAGCGTTAGGAATACGCTAGCCACCGCACCTCTAATTACTCTGCGTGGGTTCGCAGGTTCGAATCCCATGCAAGGATGGTTATGTGCGAGAGGATTGCTGGACTCCTCGCCGTCGTTGGGTGGTTCACGTAACCGCTGGTCGGTTACGGCTTCCTCCACCACCAGGTCCATGCTTCCGAAAACAAACAATATAGCTAATCCCATACCCGACTTGGAATGGTAACCGGACGAGAGGCCGTGGTTCGCCATATGGATAAGCCGTCTTATCGGCTTTCCTCTCCCCCGGGATAAATATGTAAATTCTATCCTATCTATTACTTGTGTGGGTCTGGTATAGCTTAGTACCACATGCACTTCTAGTTGGTCTGGCTCAACAATTTTTGAATATGTCATTCCCAATTCCCGCCTGACTGCGTCACAAAAAAAATCTGTCACAGTGGCTTAAAAGTCCCTACAAAGTTTGCGGAACGCGCAGACGATCACTCGAAATCAAGCAAGCTATCCATCATGTTTTCTCGGCACAACGATCGCTATTAGAGAGATCGCGGGCGTTAGTGAGTTCATTATGGGCGGCGCAGATGACATTTCGGGTGATTGTAACTGTACTTTGTCAAGCTCCATTATGTGATTGTGACGTCGTAGTGATGTAATTTTTGGATGGTATAGTCAGGTGGGGATTAGGAATAACATACGCAAATTTCGTTATGTTACGCCCACTGGAAGTTCTTGTGGTACTAAACTATACTAGACCCGTTTAGTGCAATGCTACCACATGCTATGCTCGATCAAAACCTGAGAGGTTTGACAGACAGATCGGGCAAATTAAAAATACCCCAATACAACAATATGATCTGAAAAATTAACAATATTACCAAGTCTAAAAGTGGCTTTAGACAATACCATATCGGCATGACTGCACTGCTTTACATAACCATTATACCAGATTGGCTACACCCGTACATGAAAGTATTCTTCATACTGTAATAATTAAACAGATATTTCCTGATTTCTGTATTTTCATATGCCATATATTGAATACGGTACTGGTCGTGCCATAGGTCACTATCACCCTGATATGTTACCCAATACTTGTATTATCTTGTACCTTGGTACTTGATTGTTGTGCTCTGTCAAACAACAACATGTCAAGAATCCTATATCACAAGACACTTCTTTTGCATTACACAGTTACAGGATTATTAAAAGAAATGCTGAAAGTTGATGTATAAACGACTGACAATAATATTCGAAACAGGTCAAGCACCCTTTACAACTATAAACATATCAGTAAAAAAATGTATTTAGCAACTAACTATATGATCGTTCAGTGGGCCATTAGCTCCACCAACTCACAACTCCCAAATGCACACCTCGAAACCTCGGGCGCGAATGAAGCGCAGCGACCCGTTGGGCGCCATCACTACTCCACGGCCTTCACAACAAGAATGAAGTGCGCATGCGTCATCATTTTCCGATTCAAGGGAATGGATCGTGTTTTGAAATGAAGTACGGTCATATGAGCAATTAAAAACATTGTATTATGAATTTTTTTTTAATTTTCATTGTATTGCAAATGTAAATTTATGTTATACAACAATTTTTTTAATCGAATAAACAAATATCAGTGTATTTAAGTTATAAAACAAGTCTCCGCTGACACCCCCTTCATATATAACGAGTGGTTCACACCGCGGTCCTCAAATTTTGCTTTTTTCTTTTTCTCTCATTTTCATTTTTCATTATATCACAGAAAAAAAGAAAAAATGGATTTTCAGACGAACACTAGAGCGCGATTAAGAGCAACGCGTCATACAATCTGAACGCGGGTCATGAAGTGTTTTCATGCCTTATCCGTTGTCGCTATTTCAAATTGGTAGGAAATCAAACTGTTAGTTATCGTTTCTTTCTTGTTAATTTACACGAGGCAGGCCTTTTCTATGAGATTTAATATACTCGGAATAGTATCAATGGTAATACAGCTTTAATGAAAACAAGCTCTGAAGTTATTTGGCTATCCGTGTCAGGTGGTGTCACATTGGTTATTTGCTTTTTAAATACCGTAGTGGGATGTGATATTTGCTGTTCAGCAGTGCAAATTGGGAAATCATTGTTTATCTCAAACTTAGTTTGTTAGTTCTTAATGGACTGCAGCACATATGTAGACTGGATTTGTAAATAAAAAAATGTACCATAATGACAGAGTTTGGAAATAAAAACCTGTCTCTCTCGTTCTCTTGGAAATCTTTTATGTCTGTATGTGCAGATACTGAGATGTGTTTGGCAACTCTTAAAAACTATAAAAATATTTCATAATTTTTACCTCCTAGTTTTTTGGCGATATGAGTTGTGGAACTCCATATATCGGCAGTAGGATTAGTTTGATATCGAAGGCAAAAATCCGTTATGAAGGAATTTTGTTCACGATTGATGCTGAAAATGCTACAGTTGCTCTGGCAAAAGGTATATTTTACGTTTCCTTATAAATTTGTCAATTTATGTTGTTCGTTCCACAATTTATTTATTTGAGTTTTATTATAAATTTTACTTGAGGAATATTGATTATACGTAGCAAAAATTTATATATTGTATAAACTAAACTGCAAAATATTATACTTCCTGACTTCATAATAATATACATTATATTATTGAATTGATAATAAGGATGATTAATATTATATTTTTGAAGTCTTGAAAATCTGGTCTAGGTATTGCAGACAAAATGCTGATACCAAAAACTGAAATCTACCATGCTTTCCATTGTGGTAGTAGGCTATACCACAGATTTCACATAAATTTATGGAAGATACAAAGCAAAATATACCTGCATTCCGGCTACCAGCTGCCTCATTCTAACTTGAAAAAACAAGCTATTCCAGATAAAAGGGATATTAATGCTGTGGTATATCAGTCAATTCATCAATTTTAGTTAAAATGAAGCATAATCATAGTTTCCCAATTTTGAACCATTTTTTATTATCTTGTATTATGCATATGTCAGTTAATTGAGTATTATTATTAGAGTTTTTACCGATATATAATGCTTGGCACAATTTTCCAAGAAAAAACTTATTTTATTCCATTTACAGTTCGATCATTTGGCACAGAAGATCGGCAGACCGAATGTGTAGTACCTCCACGAGATGATTTATATGAATATATTATATTTCGTGGAAGCGACATAGAAGATCTGACAGTATGTGAACCTCCGAAGCCACAGCAGCCACCAACGACTTCTTTGCCACAGGATCCTGCTATTGTACAGGTGAAATGAATTTTATCTGCCTCAAAGTAAATACAGGTGTTAGAGAGGACGAGTCTTTGACTCGAAACAAGTTGATTAGAATACGATAATGCAGATTAGTTGGAAATGTTCTTTCTCATTTTTTTTTTTTTTTTCATAGTACAAGAACTTTATTGAAGTTTATTTTTTGTCTGAACATCAGATGGCAAATACTTGAAAATGTCAAATTTCAAATGAAGCTATTCTAAATCAGATTTAGTATATATTTCATTTATTTTGGACCCTGCTCCTATAATTCTAACATGAAGCATTTTTGACTTCCTGTCTCTTCCCAGCCAGGTGTATTGTATATTACCACCACTATCATGTCACTGCACTAGATAAAAATTTAGCACATGGAAATGCGCCCAAAACTTATTGTTTCTAGATATATTTATTTTAGACTCTTGTATGGTAGAGCAAATTAAATTTTTTGCTGTAGTGACATTTTCAATCAAATGACGACTTATTTTTGTGAATTTATGGTAATTATATATTGTTCCTTGACTTGAAGTCTACGAGATAGATATATAATATCTCCCATATATAATTTATATGTCTGTATTATTGTATATGGTAATCCACTTTTCCTTGCATTTACTTATCTGATACCTCTTTCAGTCTGTTGTGACATCTCAGCATTCGGGTATGCCTCCTAATGCACCAACTCATATGCCGCCACCATACATGCCACCGTATGGATATGGAATGCCTCCGTACAATATGGTCCCGCCCCCAAACCAACCACCGCATATGCCATCCGGTCCACCACCACCTGTTGGACTACCTAGATCTGCACATCCACAGCCTGGTGCTGCCCAACAGAAGCCTCTCCTACAAGGTAACCATTGTTTATTTTTTAATAAGAAAACTTCCTCACAAGGGTGTCGCACATGTGCGCTCAGGTGTAATGTAGACACATCTCTGAGCAAATTTATGGGCAAACACAAAACTTTAAGATCTGCTAGTACTATTTAGAATTAGGATAGCACGTTACTCGAGGTCTATGAAATATGGCATGTTTCCATTTTCAAGCCTGAGTCTGTGTCATATTTTCAAACTCTGTCCGCTAGTTGACAGATAGGAACTGAAATTTTAAATTTTTGTGATACTCACAAATTTTGGTGGCAGTAATCGAGGTCAAGATATGTGATAAAACCCAAAAGCATTGAGTGGACTGATAATTAAAGAAGGCTCGCATATGCCAAATTTTTGTAATCAAAATTTGATTTTCTTTTACTTTAATTCTAAAGAATCCTTAGTTTTATCTCCGGCAATTGGGGATAACAAGTTGTGTTTTATTATAGGCCTCTCATTAAATCATTTTACTTTTTTTAAACAAAATCCAGGTGCTAAATCTGCTTCACCTGTATCACTTGGTAGAATTTCTCCGACATCAGATCAGGGAATTCAAACTGGAAGTCCACTAGCTCAGAATAATGCAGACAGGTGTGTGATTACTAAAACATAATATGGTTCTACTATTGTTTTCATTACATAGAGTTTGCATCTATTATTATGTCTATTGGAATATCATATTTTGAATTTTGGCAATTTTACTTAGTTCTATTCAGTACAAATGTTCCACTTCTGTGCTGAAAAATCAATAAATATTCTAAATTAGCTGAAAAAATTAATATTCAACATTAACATGAAATTACTGAAACACTACTTTTTTTATTACTACTATACATATAATTTGTCTTGAAACTTTTTGGAATGATGTTGAAACAGTTTTCTTTAGAAGCCTCTAAACCCTGATCAAGTCAAGTCATTTCATTTATGCATCGAATGGAGTTATCTAAGTCTTTGCTGTATGGTCTCAAGCCTTACATGTTTTTTCAAAAATCTCAGAAATTGAAGTCTCGCTTTTTAAATATTTTGTTCATTACCAAACTTTTTGTTTTACGTAGCCGTTCGTATGAGAAGCGTAGAGATTTTTATGATCAAGATAATTCTCGTAATAACGAGGGATCAAGAAATTCATACGATAATCGGAACAGGAACCAACAAAGAAATAACAACTGGAGAGGAAAAAGTGATTTTCATCGAGGTTTGTGAAATCATACCCCCACGAATATTTGAGTACTGATTGGTGTTGTCAATTTCTGCTGATTTGATAAATATTCTTCTCTCTTCTATTGTTTCTGATGTTTTGTTCAAAATTGATTTGGATTTATTCTACCTTATATCATATCAACTTTATATATGTGTTATGCAAATTCTTGTGAAATGTCGGCAAAATTTCTGCATTTTTGTCTGCTTCATTTCAACACGATACATATTCTTGAAAAAGCCCGAAACCCACCTGATTAACTAAATCTCATACCAGTCTAAAGACAATGAATTCGCTTATCAATGTTTCAGTCAGCCATTGTTTATTTTTTCTTTCAATTTCAACATGTTATATGTGCAACAGAAACAGTTCAGCTCAGCTTTTTCACAGATTTCATCAAGAATTTATAAATATTTATTCATCCAGGTAATAGAAGAGGAGGACGCTCGCGACCAAATAATAGAGGTCGATATAATGGACCACGTAAAGATGTTTTGTCTTTTCAAGGCGACTTTGATTTTGAAACCTCCAATGCTCAGTTTAACAAGGAGGATATTGCTAAGGAGCTCATGGATAAACTTAAAATAACAGGTAGGGGGACGTTTTTGATCTCACTTACAATTTGTGAGTGGAGGATAATTTGGATTGCTGGACACTTGGCCATCTAGAGGTGGTCGACACAGCGCGGTCGACACAGCGCGATCACTAGTCCTTTCCCAACCAGTCGATGCATCTGACAAATTAAATTCTCCTATTCAATGTGAATTTGAGGTTACGTTTCGTTATATGCCTTGCGGTCTTATTGACTTTCCGCTTTCTAGAATAAATATGAAAAATTTTCACTTTGACTCTCGGTAGTTCAAAAATGTTGAGTGGGTCTAAAAACCTCAAAGCTTGACTAAAACGCACTTGATGCAGGCTTTCAAAATCTGACATAAACTCACATTTCTAAATTATGTAAACTGCTCAAAATTTGACCATGAAACATCTATTCTACACAATTCGGTGTCCAATTTTGTCGAACCTTTACTAAATCACCCAATTGATTACAGGAAAGAAAGAGCCTGAGAAACCGAAACCCGAGGATGCAGTTGATAAAGTAGACAGTGGAATTGATTCAGCACACACCAATGAAACTGCAGAGGAATCTGATGACAGTGACAACCCAATTTATTATGATAAAACCAAGAGCTTTTTCGACAACATTACATGCGAGACCAATAACCCTCGAGGGTGAGTGTTTAAATATTGTTGATAGTTTCTGTTTGAGAGCAATGGACAGCGAAGTTAGAGAGGCTCGATTCGTCTAAATAATATAACTCGAATCATCTACCCAGACTCAAAGAAAATTTGGAGCTAGTCTTTAAAATGGCAAAAAAATAGTTTTGGTGCAATATGATTATCATGTGAATTAATACTTTGTGAACAAATTGTAAATTCAATAGATTGTTGTAGATAATATTTCAAGATAGAACGCTAAGGTAAGTGTTGGTAACGGTAATGCTTGCCTAATTCTAGATTGATTTTCAAGATAGTGTTGTTTTAATGCGAGATGGGATGGGAGTCCTAAAAATGATCAATGGGATGTGACCTAATGTGACTTATTTTACTGTTATTTACGGAATCTAGTATGACTCTGATTGGCTTATGACGCGGAAGTGCAGTAACTTAATTTTGATCGTAACTCTTACCTGAAACCAGAATGACCTTGGTCTAACTCACTCCTTGGGGTTTAGTACCCACTTGTACCCAACACTTATGATTGGTCGCCTTAGATTCAGGAATGGCCAATTCCGAATGTCGTATCCCGAGGATTAGAATCCCAAAGTATTTCGAATCCAATGCACTGGACGTTTTAACTAAATACAAAGACAGTACTACATTCACAATTTTGCTTTTTTTAAATTTTGCGAAAGCAATATGGAGGGGAATACCCACTATTTAAATAACTATAAAGATAGAATAGGATTCGCTATTCTGGATTCGATTTGAGTATTCTAGAATAGTAAATTATTCTACATTGCCCATCCCTACTTATTTTAATGGAAAAGCTATTGGCTATGGGGAAATTTTCTTGAAGCCAAACAACTTCTAACATATTCTTATAATGATCTTTATATTTTGTTTTATTTAGTGAACGTATATCGTGGTCAGAGGAAAGAAAACTTAACACTGAAACATTTGGGACTACTTGGCGTGGACGTGGCCGAGGATATCGAGGGGGACGAGGCGGTTATCGTGGCAGAGGAGGGGGTTACAGAGGCGGTTACAGAAATTACAATAATTACGGAGGATACAATCAGAATTACCGTAGCAACAGAGGGTATTATGGAGGTGGAGGACATAACAATCAGAGATACACCAATAGATGTAAGATTTCTTATTGTATATATGAGCACTTGTCTTAACAATTCGTGGAAATTTTGAGTCACTCCAGTCATTGACATAACTAGTTCTCCTTCCTACAGAGTGTAGTAAACTTGGAACTGTTAAGTTTATAAAGTTTTCTGGGGCTCTCGACTCTAAGATGACCCATCACATGCGACTCAGGGTTTAGCGATTTGTACCCAACACTGGTTGTTCGAAGATTCAACTTCTGAAAACCACCAAAGAACAACTCGTTAAAAATAGCCGAAGAAATTGTACTAACTTATTCTTCTACATGAATTGACAATTTGGTTCTCACTGCCCTTCTCTAATGTTAACCTCAGACGGTGATTCATATCTGAACGGAGTCAAAAATGACAACTAATGAAGTGATGAGCTACTGAATCTGTATAGAATTATGGGGGTAAACTATAATTCTAACAGTAAATATTGTTAAATACTGTTAAACACGGTTCTTGTAACCACCCAAGGGAAACAACTAAGGCATAGTACATCCAAAATGGGGCATCAACTTTCCACTTTGAACCCATTGATCAAAATCGATTGTTTGTCAATCAGAAAAGATGATTGTCATTTATTTCCATATGCCTCGTTTAAACTAGTGTTTTCATTTAAATGAGCTACTCGAGATGCCTGATTTACAAAATACATTAATTTGAAATAATCTTTCTTAGCCTGGAATAACGATGGATCTGGTGAAGGAGGTCGTGGTAACTGGCGACAATACAATAACAGAGGTGGGCGTCGCCAATGGGATAATCAAAAACCACAGGAATCTGAAAACAAGCAGTCTAATCCTTCGGTAAGACAAAATATGATATTATATGTTGATAATTCAAGTTGCCGCTTTTTTGTAGACTCGATGGCCTACTGGTTAATGTGGTATACTAAGCTGTGTTAGATTTACAGGTTGGGTTCTAATCCCATGCCCACCACATATGGTTTGGGCAGTGCTTTGTTCGGAGCGTCAAACAAACAATATTAATTGCTTATTTCGATTTTTTTTATTTCAGAGATCATCGAAGCCAGTTGAAGCTTCTTCCTAATGACCTAGCTAGAAGAAACTGGAGTGGTTCATAATATGTTTATGTTCCTTGGACCTACCTGCTCGTTTGAATTTAAATGACACGTGAATGATATTTGTTCCTGAAGCGCTATTTGAAATTGAATGATCGAATAAGGAAGAAAATTCACCCTAAAACCCATTCATCTATGTGCAAAAGTTCCAAATGCGCTCTTTAGTTTCATTACTACTTTCGAAGTAAAAGCCGTTCTTCTCTTATAAACATTTCCTATTTGAAAGAAAAACGAAACTACATGAGTCCTTATTTAGTATTGTTACTTTTGCAAAACTTTTGTCGTTGGTCGATTGCTGATGCATTATTCCACCAAATGGACTGCGTTCCATGGATTATTTTCGCTTCAATGCAGATGACGTTTATTATTTGTGGATTGATCATCTGTACATCATCCATTGCACATTGTGGTGTAAAACTTTTTGTTGCTACTTTGCCACGTTTGTTTAGTTTGTGAAGCACGCTAGTAAGTTGCTGCTGATATGAACTTTTGAAGTTCATTTCGAGGTTTATTATACAGGCATGGTTATTTTGGTGGAAATGCTTCTCTTTCCTACTTTGTCAGTTAACAACAAATACCTGAAATTGATTGTTTTCTTTTTGATTCAAGAGTTTAGGACTTTAAGGGACTGGTTAGATTAAATTAGCTAATTGCTTTCTTCTGATATATGGAGTTGATATGCCCATGAATATTTTGTTAAAAGTGCATTTTACCAGCATTTGTTTAAATACTCTGTGCTGTGCAGTGGGGTTTGAATCATTGGTGATAAGTTTACTATATACTGCTAGTAGCGAAGTCTTTCAAATACAGCATCGAATTCTACATTATAATGAGTAAACTTGATAGTTTACACCTGAAAAGGTATTGGCACCTTTTCATAGGTATCACTGAAAAAGTGGATTCAGTTTCTTTTTGTATTGAGGAAATCTCTCAAAGCATGGTCATGTGCTATTCCTGAGAAGGAGAGGAGCCTGAACTCCAGCGAAGTTATTACGACCACTAAAATATATGATGTGTCTGTAAAGAATCTGTGTAGAAGTAAATATAGTTGCCAAAAGATCAGTGATTTAATTTTCCACCACACTAAAGTACACATGGTGAATACACAGCACAAGAAGAATTAATATGGTACTTCAGTGTGAAGGGAGGCGCGAGACACCAAGACTGGTTATTGAACAGCGACACCCTTGAAGATCAGAAAAACAAACCAATTTGGGTGATAAATCTTGATTAAAATAATATGCATTTATTTCTACCTCATATTGAGCATAACGTGGCAAAAGGAATTTTTCGATACTACTACTCTGGTATATACATATTTAATAATAAAGGAACACAAATATTATTGGTTTCAACGTGACCCTGAGTATAAATGTGCGTGTTTGCAAATGTCAGTAGTGCAAACGTTTATGGACGTACATGTAGCCTACGTGGGTGGATATGTTCATAGGTGCAGATTTTATTCGGTCCCTAATATCTGTGGGTGTAAGTCCACTTATTTGAAATGAATAACTATTTCAGTACACCATGTCATTCAACATAAATTAGTGATCAGATTATAGGCATGGCTAATCATGTGATTTAGTCATCTTGTCTCCTTTCCTGTCCCCAAAACAAATATAAAAAATCCATATCTGTCCTAACCATGGGTCCCAGGCGCTCGGTATAAGATGTCTCATGGAAACGCATCGGAAATCGACTGGCAGGGTCTTGTGTCACCACCAGATGGTAGTGTAGTACTTGCGGGCGGCATTATAAGTTAAATGGCGGAATAATTCCCAACTTAACCGCAGAAACGAGGCGTTGTGACCTGAGTATTTTGTCATCTCCTCGTTTACGGACTTATTTGTGTCGCACGGTTGCTAAGGTACACGCATCGGTATAATAATACCGTACTAAGTTTAGTTCGACTCCATAAGCAGCATAACAGGCAATAAAATGATTTATAAAATCAAATGTATAAAAAGTGATTATGAAATCAGGAGAGCAAACAATATAATACAAAGGTAAGTACCGGTACCGTACTGGTTTAACGGAAGAATTTGACCGGGGCGTATGTGAAATCCGAGGATTCTGAACAATTATATAAGTTCGAAGGGAATCATTTAGGTACAAACACCTAATGTTACCAGTACGCCGGCATATATATGTATATATATGTTGCATATATGTGTATAGTTACCGTTCTAGCCAAAGGATTTTTGTGTAGTTTGCCCAATTTCGCTTCTATTACAGTATTAGATAAGTATATTTATTTCGATTTTTCCGCAAAAAAAATCATACACAAAACAATAAATACACAGAAAATTGGGAAAATCGGGGAAACTGGCAAAACCTTTATAAAGGTTTAATAGTCTACATATTACCTATCTGACCTATTGTAAGCGAGGCATGGCTTCCATCTTTTCATATAACTGTATAATAGTCTATATATTGAAAAATGCATTGAGGTATCTGTCTACTTGATTGATTTATATTATTATCATGACGAAAATTATGCATTCTGACGCAATTGTCATTATACCAAAATCACTTGTATCTGCGTCAAATTGAGTGTTTGTTTTATAGATCTAAAAACCCCGTGAGGCGGTCTGGGGCTCCATGAGGGCACAAATCAACAAAACAGAACTGCACAATAAAGTAAAATAAAACGCAATCTGAAAACGTCATCATTGGATTTCTCGCAAAAAATATTATGATTTGCTGAAGGAAAAATTTTACTGCAGCATTCAGGAGTTTTTAACAAAAAAACGTTGGCTAGCGAGAATGTTGGTCATGTGACGAATTATTTTCAGGATAAACATGGCACAATCTTATGCATATTCTGTCGTGCCAGGCGCCACCATTCCTGCTTTGCATTTTACTCCTACACAATTCACTCTATAATTATTCCAAAAGTTATGGAGTATTCAGCTTAACAACAAATCATACTGGTTCATTTTTGTGTAATGAATGAATGGCAGAATATTGCATTTATAACGTTGATGTACCTATTTCGCTATTACACACTCAATTTTCTTCAGTAGATAGCATTTTATTAAATTATATTAAATACTGGAACCCAAGGTGATAAGATTTGATCCATATTTAAGTGAATAAGACTTAGTATGCATGATTGTGATTACGTCTTTGTCATTGCCTTTGTATGTTGTATTTTTCCCTGTTTATAGGTTGAAAATCCAGATTGTTATCTCTGGGATTTTCGAGCATTTTTGAAAATATCCGACTTACCGTAACTATTGTGAGATCCTATGTGAATCTGAATAGGGATATGTCATCTACATATTATATATCATTTTAATATCATTTAAGTATAAAATCATGATTAATAAAGTAACCTTATGTAATCAAATTAATGCTTTATATCAGGGGTGTGCAACCTGTGGCTCGCGGCCCACAAGGAAGTATTTTGCAACTTGCGGAGTAGTGCCAATTTCGAATTGGTATGCGGCCCAAGAAACGAGTTTTTGATGTAGTTTGTCTGGTACGTGCAAGTTATTCCAATTCCTTTACGTTGCAAATCCTATACCTTAGTCCAATTTATTATCTATTCCTATGACCTCCTATGACCTTACAATGCCCCCGTGGCCTATCATATAGCTTACGGTTGTCCGGGTGCGGCCCTGTTTTTGATAAGTTATTTTTATTTAATGTACATTTTGTCAATTTATTTTCAAACCAATGGAAAAAACATTTCCAATTCCTCAGTATTGGTCCATACATAAATTTGATGAACTCTTTGGCGTCCTTGAATAGGTATGTGAACTCAGAAGAGATCACACAGACAATAGTTCAGTATAGTATCTGTAATCTTAATACTCCTCTAGGCCTCTGTTAGTAATATGATATTTGGTTCCTATGAGGATGTCCGATGACACATAATAGTTTTTTTGTTTGAAATAGTTCAGATAATAAACATTTCAGTATCGATCATTAAAACTACCAAGTGTGTGTTAATAGGGCGGAATATGCTTGATTTATGTATGGTACAAGATAATTAAGATATATGTTATATTAGGATATCAGTATTCACGCTTTTGAGAGTGAAAGTATTATATTCCAGGCTTTCTAGACAATTTGGTCACACGGTTTGTGATCCCATGTTTTGTATGATACAAAGAATAATAGTCGTAAATAATGGGTTTCTTATCTTGATTGGTTTCGGGTACTTTGTGTATGCGAATTCATTATGTAAAAAAGAATAGGTGAAGGTATAGGGTTCATACATACTTTAAAATGTTTGATTAAATTATTGTAGCTGAAATCTTATGAAGTTGACTCTATTACACTATCAAGTATACACATTTATCAATAATTAATTGCATATCACTCTGACAGTGAGAGAGATGTGGAAAAATATGGGTTGTTATCGGGCACAATCTTTAGTCTGCATGTTAAGATGCAGAATTATACAGCTTGATAAAACTTTTTCTGGTTTATATTGTAGCTATGTTTAGTGCATAATTGATTATTGGTCGCTCTTTCAGATGTATTTAAAGAGACTGGTGCACTTTGCATATTGTTTGCAGTTCACCGATCATCCATGTCTCGACACATAGTTTGATCAAGTCTCCTAATTGATTTGTAAATATGTTTAGTGCACAGTTTCAATATGTCCAAATGTCTCTAACTGGATTCGAGCCAACTTGGCTAACTATTTATTGTTCACTAATCATCCATATCTTGTTATTCCTATCGGCTCAAAACTGCCGAACCGGGTCGGTCAAAACTATTTTATTTATGACAAAATTAGCCAGTGACGCAAACACTGTTTAAATTATCGAGAAAAGATAAGTGTTATGATATGGCTGTCTTGTTTCATTTCAGTAAGCAGGCATTGAATACATAGCCATATTTATATTCAATATTGTAAATGTGTATTTCTATTTTCAGTTATTATATATAATATAAATATTAAGCCATGAATTTTAAGTCTAATAATAATATTGTAGTTATTTGAAAGTAGTTTTTTCAATTGACTAGCCGGAAAATTTTGATTTCTCAACAACCTAGTACAAGAATGAGATTGCCAAGAATATTTAATAAACATCAGCGAGCTCCCTTCAAATCAATATGGCTCTTTATATTAATTGCATTGGTTGGATGGATTTCTTGTTCGTTAACATATTTTATTTATACTGTACCGGGAACAGGTAAGATTGTTTTTTTATTTTATTTTAAGATCAAGGGTTCGACGTGGTGATGTTGCACATCATGCTGAGCGTTAGGAATACGTTCGCATTCCATGCGGGGATAGTTCAAGAGGATTGCTGGACTCCTCGCCACCGTAGGTTGGTTCATGTAACCGCTGGTCGATTACAGCTCCCTCCACCATCAAGTCCATGCTTGCAAGAACCAGAAAACTGGCTAACTAATCCGTACATTACATGGACTGGTAACCGAACGAGAGGATGTGGTTTGCCATATAATTAAGCTGTCTTATCGACTTTCCTCTTCTTTGGGATAAATATGTAAATCCTATCCTTAATTAAATTTAAATATTTTTTTGCAAGATGCATTTTAGATTAGAATTCAGAATTTCATATTTGTCCTTCAGGAAATAAAAGTAGTCTGGCTTATTTCTGATATGGCAAACCATAGCCTTTCAATTGCGGATATCGGAATAATGAACCAGTTATTTATATATGTATCTCCCCGAAAGAGTACTCCCAAACAAAGTAAAATATAATCTTGTGTGAATGTGTGAAAAAGATGCAATTTTGGGTGATTGAATAATTAAATTTCATGTTTTTGTAAAATAGCCTATACCATTATTGTACCAAATTAAATTTAAAATTGATGTGATAGTTTAAAATCACCAACCAAAATGCGTAAAATGTATTACAAAGTCTTAGTGCAGTAGTGCAGTATCAGAAAAAGAGAACTCAAACTTATATAATTCTAGATTATTTTTTTTTCAGCTAACACATATCTATATCGTTTTCATTTGATGCGACATTCACTTTACAACTCCATGAAACACGCAAGTGTGGATGCATATCAACGCATTGTCAGGAATTCTGCAATGAATGATAATTATGAAAGGCCAAGTATGAAGCGTTGATGAGTCCTTGCTTAACAGAATTTAATATTCATATTTTCATTAAATACTGAACTAGACATATTTATATTTCAGTATTTTATGACACGTTTATCACAGCCTCACTTTGAACATGGCTCTGTAAAAGAAACCATCGATTTTTTTAATTATTTATTACACCCTCGGTACAGTCGTGGGAATTAAATTTGATCTTCATTTGGGCTGCGACACTAATATGGTTCCCCCAATGCAGATAAATGCCTGGAACAGTCCTTGAATTGAATTTAACATCATTTTTGTTCGTCCGTATTTTAACCTTTGGGAAAATTTGTTGTTGTGTTACTAAGCAAAGAGAGAAACATATATATGTATTAGTAATTTAGTATGTTTACAATATTTCGATCCAACCATTAAAAATGTTATAACAAGCTAAAATCTTTCTCTAATGACTGCAAATCTGCATTAAGCGCATGGATTTTGATATATTAAATTTATTAATCAATTATTAAATTTAACCTGTCTCCTTTGGGGCAAATGCTTTTAGTCAAGGCTTTTTTTCTATTTAGTGTCATAAGAGAGGAAAGTTCAAATCTGGTCTTGTCATTCTTGAAAATGTTATTGGCCTAGACGTACACTTATTACTGCACTCTGTTGTAGCTTTTTCCAAATTATGGAGGGAAATCCATACGAGCTTGTTATCCGCGTGGTCTATCAGTGTTTTCATAGTACAACCACTTGACCACTAAGCATGCCGTGGTGACAATGTTTCTTATTCCAACAAGGCTGTGTGGTAAAACTGGTTAATAATAGTCTTTATATGTTGATAGATAAACGCAAAGGCATGTATAGACACCAGTACCTCGTGCTTTTTATATATATATATTTTTTTTTTAAACAAAGTGGCCAAATGGAGCGCTTTTTTCAATCGATGTGAGCGACTTTTTTGGTTCAGAAAAAATCACCTCTTTTAGTAACCAATGGACGACTCAATTTAAAATTTTGATGCTTAAAGATGGAAATAGTCACTAAAGGCTATGATTTTATTATTTTACATTTCCTTCTGAAATTCAATATTAAACCCAAAATTTCCCTGTTTCATTTTACTACATGGGAACACTGTATTTATTCCATCAAGCGTGACCGCCCACATTATGACTGTCTACCATTCCTTATACACAACTACATTCCAGTGTGAGTCACATTGGCTACCGCCTACCGGTACTACAGTTAGTTAGCGGACCTGCATGGCTGCATGTCCATGTATACTGTATATTAATAATACTGGAAATCTATAACTTTCAATTTGCTTTTTTATATTTCTACACAGTATCTACAAAGCCACCTTCAATCACAACAACAACAACATTTTTACCACCAGGATTCACATTTCTTCCTAATCAAACTTGCCCTGAAAAGTTTCCAGAAATGAGTGAGTTGTTATTGTTTAAATCTGATTTTGTTGATGATTAACTGTCGTTCAAGATGTTGAGTTCGAATCGGGTAACAGGGACAAACCTAAATTTTATCCGAGTGTAAAGTTTGAACTAATATTAGTTTATTGGTAATATTTTTTTACAAATTAGTTGATCCTATAGTTTGGCGGTTTGGGCATTATTGCTATCGCACGACTGATGACCCTACAAAGGTTTGAAGATTTGAATGAGGGATAACTATGTACGATAGGATTGCTGGACTCACCCACCACTTAGGAGGCATTAACATAACCGCAGGTCGGATACAGCTCCATCCATCATCATGTCCACGTGTCTGAAACAAATACCTAATCCCATATTCAACTGGACTGGTAAGCGAACGAGGGGCTGTGGTATGCTAGATGATTACATGGTCTTATCAGATTTTCTCTCCCTCGGGATAAATATGTAATTCTATGTCTCTGTGAATGCTATCTGTAGCTCGTATGTACTTTTTGTAACTACGTAACATGTTGGATCAATATATCGAATTCTTTTTTTTTTCAGCCATTCGACTAGCTTTTTAATCATGAAAAAATTGTCGGAGATATTGATTTTTTTTAAGAAAGTCTATGCTTATTAAAAATAGGGCATGACAATTGGTATAAATCATGATTTTGCTGCAACTGCAATGTGAATGTAGCATATTTTTTATTTCCTAACTATGATCCTTTCCACATGAAAATATTTCAAGTTATCCCTGAAATTACAGGAGGGAACTTTCTATATCGAATATTGGGCATGCTGCTCCATTCTTATATGTCATATATGTTGGAATCAATTGGAATTCTGGGTCATGGAATAGCTTTGATATTCTGTTATTATTCTGTAAACTACCTAATCACTTCCTGTTACTTGCTATATTATTGAATATTTTGCATCGACCAGAATGTTATAATAACTTTCGATCAGCCATGTATGAAAACAAAATAGCTTGTTAGCTTGTAAAAACAGAGGGTGGTGTGCATAATATTAATCCTTCATCTTACATAAGATAAAGGTATCTAAGACTAGTATATGAAATGTAAAAAAACAACACGATTATTAAAACATATTTCTTCATTTAGTGACAAAAGGATCAAATAATCAGCTTATTTTGAATTTGTCTATCACAAAGCAAAATTGTAGCGTTTATTTAGTATAGGTGGGTAGCATGGCAAAATTGAGCAAAATTCAAAATCAATGAATTAGTTAAATCAAATCAATTTTTATAGAAATTTTTCTTATTTTAGAAATGTTGAAACTTGATTTATCTGCGTTAGCCAATTAGTATTACCGGTAGTTGTCATATACGCTATTGCCATATTATTCATTTATAAATATTATATATATAGGATGTCCATAAAGTCCTAAATTTTCTTAAAATTGCAAATGAAATTTATCGATTTTTTATTGTTTTGGCTGTCACAGATGTATTATTAAATGAAGTAAAATACTTAAACAATTACTGATTAATAAACAACAAACCTGATTGAGATATATTGAGAACTGACTTCATAACAAAATTGAAATTGTAAAGGGACTTTATAGACACCCTGCATATACTATATCTGGAACTTTTTACATTTTGAATTCACATTCCAGCCCCCTGTCAAACCATAGTTTTTCCTTTTTCATTGTGATTTGGTCAGTTAATAAAACGGTTGATCCTTTTGTCTCTTGAGTGTATTGTTCTGACCATCAAAGTAAATAATCCCCATTGTTTTAAGCCAAGGAGTGTTTGATTACGACTCCTGAATCCACTTTCATTTTCTTTGAGATTGCGGTTCGGTAACCGTGAAGCAATTTCATATCTGAAATTAAAATTAGTTGAAAGTGGTTATAAGAAAGGCTTGGAATAAATAAATTTAAAAAAAAAATTGAATTAAATATATTTTGTAAGTAATTCTTGTTTCTTTACTATATTCACTTTGCATATTATTGTCATATTGCTAAACGATGTTTCTAATGAATCATAGTTATTATGTATGTGAATCTCAGTTGTAATGTGTTGCTATATGATGACTTCACTCGATTGATAATAATGACTGATAATAAATTACAAGAGGATTTTTTTGGTATATTTTACCACCACAAAAAGTTGGTCATTATAGGCTGGGCTAGGTTTTTGCCCTATCACTCATTATTTATCTTCAGTAAATAATTATTATTAAATTAACAGGAGAAAGGTGGGGCAATTGACACAACTAGTAAAACATAAACAGAATAAAAAAAAAATTGGTACTTCCGTAGTATGTGTACCTCTTTGGGGGTTAGGCCATGTTTTATTCCGATTTCCCTTATTTTAGTTCTATTACGAGTTCTGGGACTGTTTGTGTTAGCCAAGTGATTATACCCCCTGCCCATAGTAATCATTCCCTTTACACAACTTGGTGTAAAGTTGGCGAACAAAATTAATTACCTCCATACTGGTACACATACTTCTGGAGCGCCAAAAAATTAGATTGGTAATAAGTAATTCAGCACCAATAAGATAATTATCTGGCACATATTTACTCCCCCAGTGGCCAGTGGGTGTTACAATCTGCCCTTATGTGTTCACAATTGAGGATAATCTGTCTATCATTCTTCCAATGTAATATTATTAAAAAAAACATTTTTTTTAGCGGGCCCATTCTATGTGAATATGACTGAAATACCAATGTCCGATTTATATGCCAACTACTCAGATATTATCAAAGTTGGAGGAAAATGGAGACCAAAGGATTGTGTACCGAAGTATAAAGTGAGTCTTGTCTCTTTTAATCAGAATTTGATAAATACCAGGCATTGTTTTAGTAAACTGGTAAAATATTGAAATACAAGTATAATTATATGGTAATATTTCATTTTTATTTACTAATAATGTTTTATTTCAAAACGTAATATTTGGGAGTGAACACGTAATATTTGGGAGTGAACAGTGACTGAAACATATATTTTTATCAATTTGTTGTAATATTTGCAAATCAGCCAACACAAAGATGTTTATTTGAGAAACTTGAATACTGAAGACCATCTTTGGGTAATTCTAGAGAATTTTCTTTGTGCCATATACAGTGGCGCAGCCAGGGGGGGTTTCGGGGTCGAACCCCCCCCCCCCCCCTTTTGAATTTTTAAAAAAAAAGGAAAAAGTCGCCGATAACGCGTGCAATTGCTTTCTGCTAAAATCGCCGTATGTTTTCATCAAGGCGGCGTGTTATCCAGGCCGTAAACGCCTTTCCGTTAGTATTTATTCTCTCTAAATCACAAATTTGTGCCACAGGAACAATTATAATTATTTTATTTTTGTACTCGCACGGAATTGTGAAAACTAAAAAAGCGTGCAATTGCCTTCTGCTAAAATCGCCGATTGTTTTCATCAGTGTGTTATTTAGGCCGTAAACGCCTTTACGTCGGTATTTATTCTCTCTAAATCACAAATTTGTGCCATGATAAACATGATGATTATTTTATTTTTGTACTTTGCAAGGAATTGTGAATTCGGTGAGAGTTATTATACGTTCATCGGCGGCGAGGTTGTAAAGACAAATGAAGGAGTAAACCCGCGATCTAAATTTGACTGAAAATCGACAATATAAAATACTGAAAACAAAACCGTAAACAATAGGCTATAAGATTTGTTGAGTCCAGCGACAGTCTAAAAACGCTTTTCTAGTCTAAAAACGCTTTTGAAAATCGCAAAATTTCGTGTGCCCACGGCACACATTATGTTTCCTCTCTGTTTAGGAACACACCGCCATTAAAATCGAAACACGGTTAATTGTGGGTGGGATCCATTACTTTAAAATTGTCGTCGAAAATTTTAGTGTTATCATTAAACAAGGTTGAAAACGCGATATTTTCCCTGTTAGTGATGATATATAAGATAATTAATCTGAAGTATATCCATCAATTTTTATTCTACTGAAATAAATTTTACTCCGTGAGAATTTACAGCAGATTTACTGATTTTTCGAAATCTTTTTTCTTTAAAAATAATCGGAGTGGCAGCATTGCGATTGAACGGAGTCAATGTTACAAGCACATCTCAAATTTATCGAATTCGCAAAATAGAAAAAATACGGATCAAAACAATATATAATAGGGCAGTTTACCACACATTTTTATGCGGAATTCCGTGGTGTTTTAGAGTGGCTCTTGTTTTGTCGGCGCAACCGCAGGTTAAATTGAAGACAATCAAATTAATAAAGCAGGACATTTTAAATATGCCCTTATAGGATAATAGATAATCGGAGTGGCAGCATTGCGATTGAACGGAGTCAATGTTACAAGCACATCTCAAATTTATCGAATTCGCAGAATAGAAAAAATACGGATCAAAACAATATATAATAGGGCAGTTTACCACACATTTTTATGCGGAATTCCGTGGTGTTTTAGAGTGGCTCTTGTTTTGTCGGCGCAACCGCAGGTTAAATTGAAGACAATTAAATTAATAAAGCAGGACATTTTAAATATGCCCTTATCGGTCATGGATTGGTTACCCTGCGCAAGAGAAAAAAAAATCATTTTTCGTTAGAAAGGTCGGCTCTTTTAACAAGTGACGTAATCGCGGTGACTGTTCGGCGTGGATTTCGAGGCGGTGAATTTGTATTTTTGATTCACCGGTATACTTTATATCTATTTTCATTGTATGAAGAAAAATTGTACTGAACGTGATTTTATATCAGATATCGAGATTTTACTTACGGCGATAACGAAGTCACAAGATTGCAAAAATACATATCAAAATTAAAAATATCAGGCAGCTTATCCCATTGTTTTATGTCCACGGCAGTAATGTTTTTATTTTGACATAGAAAGTCGAGACCGCGAGTTGCGTTGGGGACAATAAAATTAATATATCGCCGGATGAGAACAGAAGGGGCCTAAGTCACATTTATGGAAAATTGACTTTTTTCAATATTTTGGGGTTTTAAGCCATGCTCTACAAGGTGGTGGTCTTGAAATCCTGAGTTTCTCAATAATAAAAATTTTAGCTGGACTTAGGACTAAGATATTTAAGAACAGAATGGGCCTAAGTCCAACTAAAATTTTTATTATTGAGAAATTCAGGATTTCAAGACCACCACCTTGTAGAGCATGGCTTAAAACCCCAAAATATTGAAAAAAGATAGTCCTAAGTTCCAATATGATGGGCATGAACATCAGAAATGAAATGTCCGAAACTTACATCCCTAAAAATTTGTTCAGTGCAACTTAGGCCTAAGTCACCTTGTTTTACCTTGCATCCCATACAAAAAAATTCAGAAGTTGTTGAGAACAGAATGGGCCTAAATCCTTTATGGGAGTAAAAAAGCAGAAAGGAATTGAAGCTGAAGTGCCAAAAAATATTGATTACAAAGATATTCTCATCCACATTAAAATAACCAGAGCACAGGACTGGACACACCAAGTGTGAATATCTAGAAATTCAAAAATAAAAAAATTCCAAATTGTTTTTTGCGTTTTTCTCAAAACTCAAAATTGTGACTTAGGCCTGTTCTGTTCTCATCCGGCGATATACGTAAGGACATTTTAGAATCTCGTAGTTGTCATGAATTGAATATTTTAGGCGACAGAAGCTGAAAAGGCGGCTTTATTAACGAGCGCGTGATCGCGGTGACTGTTACAGACGGCATTAGTAATTTCCGATTTTGAAACCCCCCCTCCCTTTTAAAAAATCCTGGCTGCGCGCCTGGCCATATATATTATGAATGAATCCATTTTTAGAAATTATTTTATATTGAAATTTTGTATTTTCAATAAAATTAGTGTGCTGGGCATCAAAATTATGTTACAATTTCTTGCATATTTTGACAATTTTTCTATCATTGATTCAAAATATTATCACAACTAAACAAATCAATCATATGTAAGTATTTAATGATGATTTTTCTTCAACGAAGACAAATTAGAATAAAAAATCGCTTTCCTGAACTTTTATCGAGTGGGTCCAATTTTGACTAAATTTGTTGAATGTTTTCGATTGTAAAAAAGAAAGTACATGAAACATTCATTTGCTGTGTTTGCATTAGTACCGGAAATTTCTAAATAAAATTATCTGTCTTGTATGGTTTATACCATGATCATGCTTGGTCGATGTATAAGTAATTATCTTTTTATTGGTTGATAAAAGTGAAAGTGGTTGTTTGATAGGTAGCAAAGTTTGTGCAGCGTTCTACTTTTCCTTTTTTCGTGTAAAATGAAATTCACCTTTGAATGTGAAACAACTTAAAAACAAACATCTTTACTTTAAAAACCTGACGTCAGCAACCTTTAAAGAGTTGGAACTGCACTCTATAAATTATTAAAGTTTTCTACATAGCTATCTATGCATAGCGTGTGCCAGACTGCTCAGTCTACCTCTCGACGCATTTCTAATTCAGACAGTCAAATCCGTTGCGTAATAGAACACCACAGACTGAAGGTTTAATCTCATTTTACTTTTCGGTTTAAAAAAGAAACATAATTTTATCTTCTGAGTTCCGGAGACCGAAGTTATATTTTGTGAATTATTTTATGTTTTTACAATAACAAAGTTACGTGAAATTGATCTAAATCACTTGTTTTCAACCTTCATTCACTCATCTACTAATTGAAAAGTATTTTTACTCCTTTAACAACGAGGGCTGCCTTTCCAGTGCATTGCACTTGTAAGTGAACTAGGACAGACAGTCTCATTACAGCAGTATCATAATCAACATCAATTTTGCATGAAAGTACTTTGCAATCTTCTATGTGGTCGACAACCCCATTTTACTTTCTAACCTCAAAAATTTACCCCCGATACATCATCATCCCAAGAGGTAAATTTACCGATGGTTGAGAGCCCCGGATCTGAACATGAGCATACTGTTATCCACTCCGTTCTTTTTTTAAGAATATTACCATCATTGCAAATTTCATCTGTGACAAAACTGATAGTATTACCTTAAGATTGAAAAATTAGGTACTCCCGTAGTGTATGTACCAGGTTAGGGTTACCCTTAATTTTATTCCAATTTTCTCATTTTAGTTCTATTATTAAGAGTTCAGAGACTGTCTGTGTTAGCCAAGTAAATATACTCCCTGTCCATAGGTTTCAGTATCTTTATAAATAAACTTGATGGTACACATACTTCTGGAGTGCCAAAAAATTATACGAATATTGAGATGCTTGACAGTCAAACAAAATTGTTTTATTTTAATGGTAATTATTCTCAACGAATTAAAATATTGTATTAACTTTTACATACAAAAGTACACCAAGCGTATTTTCAAACCGTTTCATGTTAGAAATATGGGGATGGAAAAACTAACCTCTTTTTTTATTTTTTTTAGGTTGCTTTCCTCATTCCGTTCCGAAATCGACATCAACATCTTCCGATCTTACTTCGGCATTTATTACCTATGTTGTTAAAACAACGACTGGATTTTACATTATTTTTAGTTGAACAGGTATGATATTAACTTAATATATACACTGGTGAATATTGTGCCTTGTGCCATGAAATTTTCATTTAAATGCTATAATTATAATCCATCTTTGTACTACTGTTGTTATAATTTTAGCATAAATTACCATTTTTGTAATCGGTGTTACCTGTTAGACAGTATGCTATTTTCAGCAAAACTGAATTTATGATATAGGATAATAGATGTTATAGATCAGACCTGCACAACTCAAATTACCACGAGGGCCGCAAGCATAAATCTGAAGGCCCGGCGGGCCGCAAACTTTGCCACATACATATTTCACAAGATGAACTACAAATCAAAATAATATTGTGAAACAGTTAAATTTAATGAAACACTTTCATTACTGGGAAGCTTGAAAATATAAAGAATCTTATTTTCTTGAGTAAAAACAAGGTACAATATTTCTGCAGATGGCAAATATGTATTTAGTGGTTCATCTACCTCGAAAGTGGTTCATCTACCCCACCCTTCATTTTCTATATTCCTTTTTTTTATTGGAATTAGGTATTGCGTGTTGCAGTTTAAATTGACCGCAGGAAAATATTTTACTCAGGTTCAAGTTTTGTAAAATCGTCCAAATATATGTATGACAATTTATTTAGTCATATCTACCATTATTGGATATTTCCATTGTAGGCTATTTATTTGAAATTTTACAGTAAATAGCAATATCTTTTGTGCGAGAATTTCTGCACCATTCACAAATAAAGGAATTGTTTGTTAAGTTCTAAATTTGAATCAGAAAAGAAACTTCAGTTTTATAAACTGCTAGTAAAAAATAATGGGGTTATTAGTAGGTTGCTAATATGCACTAATGTGTGTGAGATTGTATACCGATATTGTTTTAATTAAGCGTGATTCAGTCTGAACACTGAGATATCTAAATCAGGGTTTCCCAAACTGGGGGGCGAGGGACCGAGCGAGGAATTTTAGGGGTTGCGAAGAGCACACCAATTTCACACAATGTTCGATATTTATTGGAACTAGTGCTAAACATAAATCTCACGATTTCAAATATGATCGGAGTAGCGGCGCGCTTGCATAACAATGCCGGCTTTGATTGTTAGACCCGAGAGGTGGCGTGTTTCCGAATCACCCGCGGGCCGCACAGAAGTATCTAGCGGGCTGCATGCGGCCCGCAGGCCGTATGTTGTGCAGGCCTGCTATAGATTGTGTTTCTACAGGACTAACTACTTATCCTTCTTCTATGCTTTTGTGTCGGTGGATCCTTTATGCATATAATGCAAGGATGCTGTAGCAAGAGTGAAGATAGCCATCCTATGTGATGCAAGAATCTTGCTGCGCACTAACACA
Organism: Styela clava; assembly: GCF_013122585.1. Classification (NCBI taxonomy): domain Eukaryota; kingdom Metazoa; phylum Chordata; class Ascidiacea; order Stolidobranchia; family Styelidae; genus Styela; species Styela clava. The sequence goes on along the minus strand of NW_024102831.1, from coordinate 10,980,123 downwards.
AATCTATTTTTGTAATGTTTTACCCTTGTTAAATTAAGTATGACAAATTCTGACCAGAATGTTACAGAAATATATTTGCGTTAATGAACAGCAAGTCATTCCAATCACTAGAAATAGAATAATAAGGTTTTTTAAGTTTTTCCATGGCTTAAGATCATAAATTTCTCGACTCAGTCACAGTAAATAAAGGGGGTTTGTGTCTGTTATGGCTACGAATAACAAATCATGATACAAAGAACTATTCATCATATAGGTAGTCTGAATGTAATTGGACTTCATTGAATGGCTGTGTGGATTGAAATGTTTTATTCTGTATTCTTTCTTTTCTTGATCTCAGTAAAGCCTTTGTGTAAATGTTATGCTGTAATGGCGGCTTTTTTCATACACGTATCTTGTGTGAGTATAGATATATTCCGTTGAATTTTACTATTAGGAGAATAATATCATAAAAGATTTTTATTACTCTATTAAAATGTTAATGTATCTTTTACGGTGATATCAAATCAATTTTCAAATATATTAGAAAGAATTTCCTTTTTAATTTAATCAAAAATTTTTAAATTCCATTTTTTCGCTATTTTTAATGTATAATTTTGACAAAGGCCATCTATTAAATCTGCTTTTGTTTTTGATCACTTTGGGAAACCTGTATTTTGACCAATTTTGGCTGAACTGTTGTTGAACTGGATGACTATAGCATGATTCAAACAAAAATTTGACAGTATGGTAATTTTTATAAAGTTGATAACACTAAAAGGTTATTAAGTCATGCTGTACTTGATTGGCAGTATGAGTCCTATGTAGCTGACATAAAAATCAAATTCTCTCTGTATAGCAGCCCAACTTTCCCTCTCTACGAAGTCAGCTATTACAATGGACCATGTATCCATGCCTACTTCAACCTTATATATACGACACAAATGTTAATACATTGTTTGATAATAAATACATTTCAAAATTTCTGATATTTGATGGATTCAATTTAAATTTCATAAACAAGTTATATACAATGCTCTTGCCGACTTTGATATCTTTAGAAGCTACTACCCTAAACCTATTAAAAGGATCACATATTTATGATCTCATAAAAATTGAATATTTTTAATGGCAGTGTGACTCACTCCTAACTCTGTGGTATAATATTTAGGACTCCCGGTTCATAGAACTCACTACGGTACTCCCGTAGTATGTGTACCAGGTTAGGGTTAGGCCATAATTTTATTCTGATTTTCCCTATTTTAGTTCTATTGCGAGCTTGAGGTCTGCCTGTGTTAGCCAAGTGAATATACCCCCTGCCCATTGGTTTCAGTCCCTTTACGCAACTTGATGTAAAGTAGGCGAACAAAATTAGTGACCTTCATCTTGGTACACACACTTCTGGAGCACCGTTCGGCTCTAGCTTAGAACTCTTGTTGTGTGAAAGCATATTTTGATATTAAAATGCCATTTTTCATTTGAAAATGAAGTCTAAAATTCACAATTTTTTTGCCAAATGTCACTTCGAATTTATCTAAATTTTTCCAAATATTTCCGGACATCCTGATTTTTTTCGTCATTACTAATTTTTGGCATTTTAAGTTGAGCCGTGGTGTCTATTTTTTCAGTATTATCATTTATTTGGATTACTAGTTGAGCCATGGTACCGAATGTTAGTTTGAATTCAGACGGTTAATAATAATTAACTTGCTAAAAACACACAAATTGTGATATCGTTTGCGTGGGGTAAATGTGCCACGCCCAGACCATTGGTAGATATTGTTTACTTAGTAACGTATCATAAAAAAACAATGACGAATTTTTGACCTGGTCGAAGGAATTGTGTATTGTTAGGGATTCGTTTCTGAGAGAGTGAATCCAAGTTTCATACGCAATGTCTGGCTTATTTAGCGATGAATAGATGTTTATTCATTCTATAACCCACGCAACCCTACTATTCATTTCACTGTGAATACTATGGCAATGTCACGCTTTTTGAATAAAAACAATGATGAACATTCCAATTTTTTTAAAATAACGTCTTATGCTCCAGACATTGCCAAGAGTTTTAGTCCTCAAATGAAAAAGGCAATTTGTCTTAGACTTGAACATAGCATTTTAAGATGTGGACTAATGGTTAGGAGAAGATCTGGGATATTTGGTTTTATTTTCTATCTTTGTGTATTTGGCCTTTTCATTGTTGGCATCGAAGTTTCACAATATTACTCATAGTAACCACTAACCATCAACAACACACTACTGAATTGATTGTTCAACATCGAAATTTAGGAAAATCCACCCTCGGGAAAATATAGTCGACTTTTATATTATAAAAAACAATTTAAACAATATGAGAAAAAATTCAAATTTTTTTATACTTATTTATAGGTATATATCATTACTATTACTAATCATTATGCCAATTTGAAAAGCGCGACTAGATAACTGTCGCTATGTTACCGGCTCATGTGAAGTGACATCATTCAGTCACGTGAGGCCTTAAATAACCTTAAGAGTTATATTAGGACAATGTTTTATTGACCAAAGTGATCATGAGAGTAATAAATAGCCATCTCAAATTTTATGATTGATAAACAACAATGATGGAACTCCTTAATTTAACACCAAGAGAGTTAACTTTGCACACCTCGATCAATTTATTCATAAATTCATGTCAATTTTGAATTGCTGAAAGTATTCTGGTTGTGTAAAATATCCATTACGGTAATATAATGTTTTATCATCAAGTAAAATTTCATGTTGGTATGATAACCTCTAGAAAGACAACAATAAAGAGGCATTCAATACGAAACATGTATTCAAATACAATAGAAAATATTAAGTAAATTAGAAATATCATATTTTACAGACCATAAAGTGCAGTTGGAATACGCGCTTTTTCTTTAAAACCGATTGTGCGCCTTATAAGCTGGTGCATCTAATGTGTGGATCAGGTGGGAACCAGTACCAGTACCATTTGCGCCTTATACCATGGTGCGCGTAGTGTATAAACTATAAAATAAAACCCAACCTACGCAATTTATTGACAGTGCCTTATGGTCCGTAAAATACGGTATTATCAAATATTTGATATTTTGAAAATTTCTCATCAAACTATTGGAGAAATTAAAACTGTCTCGCATGCCCGCTGGCCGCATCCAACTCTTAGTAACTATCTATATAAAAAATTAATAGGGTGCTCGTGTTTTTTAATTGTAAGTCCCTTTTTCCTATGGTCATGGCAACAAGGTATCCTATGGTGTGGTCATGGCAACACGGATGGTTGAATGAAATAGTGTTACAGTGATAAATAAGTACTCCTGTTGCGTGTGTACCAAGTTAGAGTCAGGCCATAATTTTATTCCGATTTTCCCTATTTTAGTTCTATTACGAGTTCTGGGACTGTCTGTGTCTTTTATACAGTCAATTTAATTTCTAATTGTAATTTGTTCGTTTATAAAATTAAATGGCAAAATATAAGTTATCAGGAAATGATTCAGTTCATATATTATCATCAATCCCTTTACTATCGTACGTCAACACAGCTTCCTCATATGTTGGTACCGGTATACTAACTGTTTGAGGATGTACGTGGTGTCTATGCAAAGTGTTACAGAAGATCAATAATATATGCACATGCACATCTATGGAACATGAATGGCCAAACAATTATAATTTTGATAATTACCACTCAAAAAATGAATGGATCATTTAATTGCGCTTCGAAAGTATGTGTACCAATACGGAGGTAATTAATTTTGTTCGCCTAATTCACATCAAGTTGTGTAAAGGGACGGTAGCCTATGGTAATAGAACTAAAATAAGGAAAATCTGTTTAAAATCATACCCTAACCCTAAACTGGTACACATACTACGGGAGTACCCATTTAATGGTATGGAATAAAATTACAATAATACAAATGCATTAACCTAAAAATTATTGCTTTTGATAACATTCTCTGTTCACAAAAATGGAAAAAAATAGGTTTCTGCGGGACCAACTACTGATCTTTCCGCGTTTTCGGGCATATCAATAGAACATATCAATTTCACTTTCATCTGACTTTACGCTTTCTAAAATCTTATGAATAATAAACAATAAGTCAGATTTTAAGGACAAAAATTTTGTTCTGTTGGTGATCTCTGAGTTCAGTCCAGTTCCTCCCATAAGTTCTGTTATATCTATTGATTTTTGTGAACTTCAAACTGACGCGTAGAGCGGGATTGCATTCATTTGAAATGTTGGAAATTACATTGTTTTAATAAGACCGGTTATACTTTATATATCTTCAAGAGGAATCAGCACATGAAAAAATTTTTGATTCTGACTCGAGCATAACAATTTTTCTTCATTTGTACATCTATTTATTATTTCTATGTTTTTCAGTCTGGTGCTTATCCCTTCAATCGTGCTATGCTCTTCAATGTTGGATTCCAAGAAGCAATGAAGCGTGACAATTTTGATTGTTTCGTATTTCATGATGTTGATCACATTCCTGAGAATGATCGCACTTATTACGGATGTTCGGGAATGCCGAAACATTATGCGACGCAGTTAGACATTCATTTATACCAGTGAGTTTGTGTATTTATGTCATAATAGTTTCTGCGAACGTAAGGAGATATGATAAACTTTGATCACCGAATAGATAAAGCAATTCAAACTTACGAAATTGGAGATTCTTTGTGGCGAAGACCGTTTTATTTGAAAGATTCAAAAAAGATTTGTATATTTACCTGTGGAATAAAAGTGATTTTTGGGCTCAATAATATACTGACCTTACCAGTCAGTGCCAGTAATTCGGTATTGAATGCAGGTCCCTAAATATCGAGTCGCTCTGAAGGTTTAGAAAATTTTATGTTGCTCCCTCAAAGACCAACTCAAAATCATACTTGAGTCCCGAGTAAAGATTTTGATTCGAGTCTAGTTGCTTTAGGTCTTCAAAAAATTGACTTAAATCCAAAATCCTCTCCAAAACTTATCACGCTGATCATGCAAAAGTAAAAAGTTAAGGTGTATTTTTATAAGTGTTGTCATTATTATTGCTCAGTATACTGCTATTTCAAATAAATATATAAATGATTTCTTGAAGAATTTGAGTGTCAAAATATTATCTTTATTAAAATTAAGAAGATCTGCCTACTATATTCCACTATACTCATAATCATGTACCATATTTGGCTTGTAAATATTGTACGATATATACCAGTGAATGATATGATTATCAGATGCTTGATAAACAGACTCTTTATCCTGTGAAGGAAATGACACCATTGCTAATGTAAATAATAATGAAAACAGATGTAAATGAGATCACTGATTTAAAATTTCTCTTTCTTTCAGCTTGGAATATGAAAAATTTTTCGGGGGTGTAAGCGGATGTACAACAGAACAATTCAAAAAGGTGAACGGCTTCACGAACCAGTTTTGGGGCTGGGGGGGAGAAGACGATGATTTTTATACAAGGTGAGATTGCGGTTCTAGTTGACATAGATGACCTAGTTGTCAAATCTTTCCATACAAGGTTTTAATTTCTATCTATCGTTTGGTGGAAAAAGAGAGTAGGGTTCAATGGTTGATACAACGAGTGTTAAGATTGTGTTAGCATGGCATGGTTTTATTCAAGGTTCAAATTTCACACCCACGACTTTACCCAGGTCAGGCAATGCCGAACAGAAAGTTTTCGGTTTTCTACAATATACTAACTCCTTGCATATCATCAGATATCAGTACAGTACTGATGCTGGTACAGGGCATTGTTTGGACTTGAATTCTGTACCATCATTGGGAATGTACAGCATTCAATATGTACTATCTGGTCAATCTAAGGCAGTGTTTCTCAAACTGTGTGCCGTGAGAGATTCTCAAGTGTGCCGCGGAGCTTTTTGGATTTCTAGAAAATAAGCTGTTCGTATCACACATAGACATGCATGCAACTTGAGTGAGATTTGAATATCCATAATTAACAAGACTGATAATATTATTGCATTGTCGTTGTAGTTAGGGGGATTTTTCTGGCATAATTGCATTGTGATGTCATGTCATAAGGTTTTTGTAGACGAGACATCCACTTTCCACCATGTTCACATGAGCGTTGAGTTGGGTCAGTGGTCGGTAAGCTTTATGTACTTGTGGGCCAAATATACACATTTACGATAGAGCGCGGGCCATCCGCCTACGAAAAATAAACTTCAAATTATGGCGCATATCCTTCTATTGTTGTGTTAATATCCAACCACAATGAGACGTGTATATGGCTTTTTTTAATATATTTTCCAACAATATATTGTTTTCATTTACTTACTGGTATTTTCAATACGTAAGATGATGTGGTTATGGCAACTTGGTTGCCCGCGGTACGGCGTCCAAATGACGAGCGAGCACGAAATTTATTCTAAATGTAATGCTTTTAAAATAAAGCCCTTTGGAATGTTCGTGAACTTCCCTCCGTTTTCCAAACATTTTTAAAATTTAAAAAATTAAAATAAACTCAACTTATAATTACAACCAACGTTGGGATATTCATCAAATAAAATACATACAATCGACGCTATTTACTGCAAACCATACAGCAGAACTTGTTACCACTAAATCCGAGTTGAGACAATAATAAATCTAGGATCAATTTTTGTTTTATGTATTAAGAGTCTGATCCTTTAAGGGCCGCAAAAAATTAGTTCGCCAGGAAAGCAAGCTTGGTCGAGTTTTGGCTATCTGCTTGCAAATTCTATTCAATCATCGCTGCAAAAGCCAACAAAATAATCTAGCCATTTGCATCTATACATGGCTCTGTTAACCCGTATTTTCTGCTTTGGTTGAAATTAAAAGCAAAAAAGGGAGCGATGAAACCTAGTTTCTCAAAACAGACATCGCATTAACATTTGTAGAATAATTTGCCCAAGTCTAGCTCAAATTTTTCACAAGTGTGCCGCAACATTTTTCCTATTTGCTTAGTGTGCCGCGAGCAAAAAAAGTTTGAGAAACACTGATCTAAGGAAAATATGTGCAAGTGCAATAGCTTAATTTTCAGGTTTTTTTTTATTTTTAAACTAGCGATATTTGTGGTAGAAAACTCACTCAAAAAAGAATTTTTAAAGGAAAAATAAGAGAAACAGCTTTCTAATACACACTTCTATTTTTAACTACTGAAAATTAAAAAGTGATTGGTCCAATAATTGAAGAAAATAATGAGAATTTTTCGGAATACCAACAAAAATGTCAGACAACTTGATAAGTGATTAGCAAATAACCTTGACGGAAAAGTAAATTCCATTTATCAATTGCTCATACTAGATTCATGTATATAAGTCAACAAATATCAGAGGGGGGTAGAAATTGAACATGGTACTTGGTAGACACACTAGAAATTGTTTGCTTAATTCGCTTTTCTGATGACTTGATATCATAAAAATTGAAGGAGCAATTCTTGTTAATAAAGTAAATATTTTGTCTCGGTGTGTTGTTCCAATCGTTGTAATATTTATTCTATTAGTATCCAAGATCAATTTGTTGTGCTTTTGCTTTATCATTGTGGTTAAATTCGACTCCTTATGTCTGGTGGAAATATTGGTGTACACGCCTGAGGGGGATTTGAATGAATTATTTTTTGTAAGTAAAAATTAACTACTCTAAAAAAGTCTTTTTTTGGATAGGGGAAAAAAAATTATTTCAATGTAGACATTTTCGCAATAGTGCAATATCTTCCTCATTCAATTGCAAATAACATAAGAAAAATTCTATTATTCAATTTCATATCACACTTTATAATTTATATATGGAAATATCATCGAGTCACTATGTAAATGGTTAGGAAATTACTAGACAGACTAGAAAGTCAATTGCCGGCTATAATATCATCATTGCTTTCGTATTATTAATCCATAGAAACAAGGAAGTTTGCATTTCGGTTTAATACCAGTCAGCTCTGCTTATTGTGTTAAACGAAAATTCACGTGTACCATCATTGCTTCGTATTATTAATCCATAGAAACAAGGAATTTTGCATTTCCTTTTAATACCAGTCAGCTGTGCTCATTGTGTCAAACGAAAATTCAAATTTGAATAATATATTGAACTAAATCCTACTATGCACTGCATTTGATTAATTGATATAAATTGATAAACTGATAGATTGATCAATATTTGATTTGCCTCTTTTCGTCCCTATATGATTTGTTATTCTCGGAACAAAATCGCTTTTGTCAAATTCTAATAGATAAATCGATTCAATAAGAAATTTTGTACTTAAAGAGGTACTCCGCAGTATGTTTTCCAGGTTAGGGTTAGGCCATAATTTTATTCTGATTTTCCTTCTTTTAGTTCTATTACGAGTTCAGGCACTGTCAACTTGAATATACCCCCTGCCCAAAGGTTTCAGTCCCTTTGAACAACTTGATGTAAATTAGGCGAACAAAATTAGTTACCTTCATATTGGTACACACACTTCTGGAGCGTCCTTTTATGTCTCGCGTCTTACTAATGTGAAAGTGATATATATATATATATATACCAATATAGCAAACTGATTCCTAGGTTCACATCATGTTCAACAAACCTTGAGGCCAATATTCTCTAATTTCATGTTGTTTCAGAATCAAACAAGGCGGGTATAATGTTTCAAGACCACCAGATGAATACGGAAGATATCAATCAATAAAAAAGAACCACGGTCAAGAAGCGCAGTTTCTTGGACGGTGAGTGCCAACTAGAACTAAACAGTCGAATGTTTTTATTGACACAGAGATAGTCGGTCTTATTTTCCAATTGTTGAAGTCGAAATTTGGAACACTCTCGAATTTCAGATTTCGAGTGGTGATAATCTGATCAGAATTTTCGACATACCCCCAGAAGCATACTCAATTCATAATATAAGAAGGTCTGCTAAAGTTTTGTTATTTGTTCGGTTTTCCGTGAGCTGCAGTTGAAACTTTCATCATTCGGAAATAGTCCATTTTTCGGAATTTCAGATTTCGAATGGTGATAATCGGACTCAAAATTTTTGCCAAACATCCAAAAGCATTCTCAATTTATAATATAAAAAGGTCTGCAAGAGTTTTGTTATTTGTTCGGTTTTCCGTGAGTTGCAGTTGAAATTTTCATCATTCGAAAATTTACATCAGATTTAGAGTTGTGTTAATCAAACTCAAAATTTTTGACAAACCCCCAGATGGCTTTGAGTTTGGAGTCAAGAGACGAATGTTAAATTCCCCCAACTCCGCAAATTTCTTCCAAATCTTGATTGCTAGAGAATGCATTGTAAGATTGCTCATGAAGTATCTTCTCATTGAGAAGTACCGTATATCCTCGCATAAGCCGACCCTCTGAAAAACAGCCTCAAAACGGTGGATTTATAGAAATTCTCATATATGCGGACCCCCTGGTTTGACAACTTTTTGAGTTTCAAACTAGGCTTATATGCATTTCCCAGCAGAAAGAAGGTTGAACTTATTTACAGCATTTGAAGTCTTGTCTTCATCTATAGAAAGATAGTTTCATAGAGATGTTTTCATTACTTTTTTGTTGCAATCCGTTGAAGTTACTATTTTTCATTTTTTAGATTCAGTCTACTTAAACATTCGGCCGATCGAAATTTCGTTGACGGATTGAACAGTTTACACTACAAAACCCCGATCATCACTCAAACGAGATTTTACACAAACATTACGGTAGATTTACGGCCGGTGAAAGATTTGGCATCGCCGACGGACCATTCATAAAAGAAAAAATTTTGTTGGGTTGATAATACTAAATAGGAATTGTCAAAATTGAGATTTCAAATTAGTTCTTGGAGTTTGTGGTGCACAGGCTGCTCCTAATTGTGTATTTACTTTTCATAAATAGAGAAAGGTTTGGAAATATATTGAAAAATGCAGTAAAATCATGATAATTTCAAAGACAAAATTCTCGAAAAGTTAAATTTTAGGAAAAAAAATTTTGACTGAAAATCAAAAACCAGACGCTTTTTTAATAATTTCCGTCAAATCATAATGATTTCATAATATTCACATGAAAAGACAGATTAAAGATTAATTCTTTAAACTAAAAACAGGAGTCTATCCATCGAATCTCTTGTCTTTTGAAAGAATCAGGGTCCTTGGGTGTTTTGATAGCTACAGCATGAACATCCTCCTAACTAAATTAATTTTTTCAACTCTACCTTTGAAGAATATTATTTGTAGTAACAATTTAATAATTCTTTACCTGTATCAAATGATTTTTCTTTTTCTTGCTTTTTTTTCACTTCATATTTGTATCAAATTGTTTAATATAGGTACATAGCGTAGTCATTACTGTTCTAATTGTATTATTATTTTGTGTTTTTCTTAACCACTCTCTCATAACCATGTTTTTCATAACCTTTCTCACCCAAATGTGAACTATATACAATTTTGCACAAAGACCATATGGTTCTATGCATCTGAAAGCGCCCAGCCAATAGGAACGTAGTATTGAATCTTACATTACATGGAAAGTTTCGTGTTTTTTATGACCCCGGTCGCCTGAAATTTATCAAATTCTTCACAATGAACATAAGATTTTATCCCGGTCAATATAAATGAAGGATTGAATCTTATGTTTTGTAGAAAATTGCTGAAAACGTGAAATGTTTCCATGAAGGCCTGCTGGGTTTCGCTCTTCACCGAATTTAGACAAAACAGCGCAATGTAATAAAATACATTTTCTTCTTGACAAGTGATTTTCTTTCACCGGGACATTGTCTAATCATGCATGGAGCTGAATTTGTGAATGCCATCACGAATATATTTTTGTTTGGTAAATGTACAAATAATGATGCACCAAATTATAATTACACAATTTTTTAATACAGACCACAGAACCATTTTATAGATTGTCAGCTAGTTTTATAAGCTATGATGAATAAACATAATTATGTCATAAATAAAATAATACAATGTGTCTGAGAGACATGGCTGGGGTTTAAAATCACAATGCCTCTGGTCACTGAGCCACAAATCAAATCAAACTTTGGCTCCAGCTACGAGTCCTCAGAGCTGGACTCCATAGCCATTGATGTTTTTTCATATTACCACAACTATGGAACATAAGTCCAAATGCAGTTTCACAGCATTAGGACTCCATACCATGATATGAAGGTTTCAAAATTAAACCTTCAATTATACAAATTTCATCTGAAACATTTGAATAAATGGTGAAAAAATAAAAATCAAATTCGAAAAAAATATCAAACTTTATATTTTTTTATGAAGTTTTAAAAATATGGAAAATTATCAGATACTTATGAGTTTGAGCTACTAACATTGCTGGTGGCTCGGGCTCCATCTTTTATCGTAAGCTGGGCTTCATCTGAAGAAAATGGCACAACTCCCGACTCCCAATCCCTGCTTGAAAGACACACATGCTTTTAATTACACTTCTTTAAGTTTTTCTAAATTGATCTTGAAAAAGTCTTTCAGTTATAATATTGCTTCAGATTTTAAAAAAGTATTGGTAAATATTGTAATTATTCATATTATAATCATTGATGTCACGTAAATTATATGGCACAAACAACATGGACTGAAAATAACATAAAAGTTCATATAGATCATCACACGGAAAAAAAATGAGCAGTGATGAACTGTTGAAAATTATAGTTATACATCAATTTTTATTTCAAATATTTAGTGACATCTGATATCGAAGATAACTTTTTATCAAACTTTCTCAAGTAAAATAATTGAATGCTTATATATATATATATGTATATATATCGCTAACTAATTTTTTTCTGGGAGAAAAATTTTTTTGTGGTCAAAAAGGAATCTAAACAACATCAAGTGAAATATTATGTATAAAAATGTTGATTATGTCAAACAATTGTATTGTAATACTATATAATATGATGGTCAGTACTTTTGAATTATATATAATACGTGTACAGATGTTTTTATATTAATTCATTATTTAACATTGATAATTAGAATACTGCAGTTCCAGTTTTACAATATTATAATATAATTTGCTGATGAACTATTTTTTCAATTCTTCACCTGATATTCAATAAAAAGTTCCCTGTTTTCGCAGAGGTTGAAATTCAATATTATGTATTTTTGGTTGAAGTTATTTGACTTTGACAAACCTTTTTTTTTATTGATGTTCGCCTCCTCAACTATATTTAGTCCATTGAATGATTTCTCTTTCAAGGTTTGGTCAAACTCGACAAGGTAATTTTAATCTAACAATTTGTCTTCAAATATGAGTATTTATTCCTATATTAATTCCATTCTACCAAGTTTTTGGGGCGCTCCAGAAGTATGTGTACCAATATGGAGACAACTACTTTTGTTCGCTTATTTTACGTAAAGTTGTGTAAATGGACTGAAACCTACGTATATACACTTGGCCAGCACAGACGGTTCCCGAACTCATAATAGAACTAAACGAAGGAAAATCGGAATAAAATTATGGCCTAACCCTAACCTGGTACACATACTACGGTAGTACTGTTTTATTCTGTTTAAAGCTGCTTTTTACCCGTATAACATGAATAAAGTTGGTTGTATTTATTCTCTTCAATTTGTTCAATCAGTGAAAAATTTACATTCAAGTTCGTACATATCACTAAATTGACTTTACACTTGGATATTTGAAAATTTCAAGTCATAATATCCAGCCAATACCCAACAGTTTGATCAAGATAGTATATGTGATTCTACAAACCGCATTATCTTTTTGTATCTTGAGTCGCTGTGGTGCCCCATGTGGATGTGAAAATGAATCAGATTTTTCCAAGTGATATTTGGATATTGTTACTGTTACTATTCTCTTTGTTCCCTATTTAATTCAGTGTTGTGGTTTTGTAGCAATTGTTTGTAGAAATTTTTTCTATTTTTTGTCTCTATTGAGTGTAATTTATGTATACATCCTGAAAAGCAAGAACTTAGATATCAGAAGCTTCACAAAATATTATTGCGCTTCGGAAGTGTATATTCACTTGGCTAACACAGACAGTCCACGAACTCGTAGTATAACTGAAATAAGGAAAATCGGAATAAAATTATGCGTTAACCCGGTACACACACTACACCTATATTATAGTATACCTCATCATTAGTATATTACCAAACAACACTCATACTTTTTAGAATAAAAAATTGGTCATTTTATTTGGTAATGAAAATTGAAAGTGATCAATTTGTCAGTTTATAGTTATGCAAAATTTATATTGAAAAATTGACAAAAATAATGTTTTCACTCGCTGATTGGCAGTCCTACTAGTTTATATCCTATAAGACTTCTGAATTCCTGAAAATAACTCATGTTGGTGTCTGTCTGAGTTTGCTTCAACCATTTTTTGTTGGGATTGTTAAATTACGGTAACTTGGTTTAACATTTTGAGCACCTGAATATGTGTGACTATATAGGGTTGAAATTTTCTATTGATATGCTGTGTGAGTGAGGTTATATCTTATGCTGCATCTGTTTTTCTCCTGATATGTTTTGTGAACATTCGACTAGAATTGTTAGCAATTCAAAAGCTATATTTTATTTCATAAGATAGAGGTGTTATTTATTCAAATATTTTATTCAATCGGGTAACCAAATTGGTTCAATATAGGGTAGCAAAACCATCATTTTAGAAAAATGTCCAATAACTGTGATCTCTTCGTAAAAAAAGAATACAAATAAAATTGATGGTTTGTCCATTGCATTAAAATTGGTTTGTTCACAATTTTGACCGAAACTTAATTTGCTTATTGTTATACAATAATGTGTATACAACTGGTCTTTTCTATTGTTGCAAATTTTGTTTATGACGTCATTTAAATTTGTTGCGTTTTGGTGCTTGTTCTCCTATTTGGAAACAACAGGTACCGACATATGTCAGAAAATATCTAAAAAGAACTCAGTGTAGCCCGATACCTTAGATATCACGTCGATGTCTTATCCAGCTGTTCCGATGTATAATTTGTATTGAAATAACTTCTGATATTACATAGTTTTCAGTTGCACCACAGTGCAGTCATTAGGGCTGGGAATGGTTAACTGGTTAACCGATTGTACAAATCATCTTTATAATGTACAATTCTTTCAAAAATGGTTACGTCATCGCAAATTTATCTCCTGTGACGTTTAATTCAAAAGAATAACGCTAACTGTATTGGTGAGAAAAATTATTGAATGCCAAGATTGCTGATTATGAAAATTTGACAATCATTTTTTATGAATCAGTTTTCGGTCAAAGTATATTGTTCACGATTTCATTTCAAAATCGTATATTCGATGTCAACCAATAAGTGCGTAGTTGATGCTGTTTTTCTTTATATCTCAAAGTAGAATTTACACATCAAGCATTGAAAATTTGTCACATAAATGACATTTCATAACGGAATCGTTTTTACTAAAATACTTCCATTTGTCCTACCCACGCTACGTATATCTTGCAGCAGAGCGATCGCGAAACTATCTCGATTCGTGAATAATTTTGAGCAATACCGGGATAAGGTCACGCGAAATTGCTATGTAACCATTGTGACGTAACAAGCTAAAATTATTATGTGAAACGTCACCCTGCGGTTAAAGTGTTTTCCCTGAAATTCCCAGCCCTAGCAGTCATCTTATTTCTTTGATATTCTTCCTGATAATAAATTTGATAAATTCTTTATCGCATCTTATTATGTCAGCAGGAAGGGCATCTAGTTTGGTAAATTCAGGAAAATACAGAAGGCAGAGAAAACACAAAAGTGATCAACTCATCGCGTGTTTGTTCACTTTGAATATATTTAAGAATGAGAGTTTACCGTTCTAATCAGTTTTTCTAGGAAACTATATAAAACCTTTAGTTATTTTTAATTTGCACCCCGCGAAATAATGAGGTATTCGCGGTATCTTTTCTGGTGTTTGGTTTTGAAATGTGGTTAATTGTTTTCTTTCGCGACAGATATTACTTTAAAACACACCAGACGCTGTGGTATAACGTTGTTGTGGGTTAGGAAATACGCAGGCTTGTCCATGGGACATATTTTTATGTCTCATCCCATGGTAATTTATGCCCGTCTCATCCGACCCCATGGGATTCCCATCGGGATACAATTCAATAAAAATCGTTAAATTCAGGTTTAGCGTCTGCACACTAAATAAGACTACATGTACGAACGGACGTGCAAAACAACAAAATTTACTCAATTTGTTAACTTTAAATTCATACCCATTGTGCATGTATCCATCAGCCCCTTCACCAGCCAGGTATATTGTTAATTCCTAATATATTTTGCTCTTTATACCTTTAAGAAAGTTATGCTCAAATATATGGACACGAAATTCATAATGAAATGTTTTACCATCATTTCCCTGAAAATAATACACTATTTCGTGTCCCATGGGAAATACAAATGTGTGCTATCCCGAAGTTTAGATAAAAAGCGCGACTCATCGGATTAGTTCAGTCTGTAAAAGACTATTGATTCTTCTTGTACCGATCACAGGACGTCATTCCCATATTGGTAGGGTTGCCATATTTTTTGGACTTCGAAGCGGGACGCCTTCAAAGACACAACCCCTTAGCTGTGATCCTGTAACTTTACAGTTTCGTGAAATTCAAGACTCAAAATCGACTTCGCAACTACAGATATTTTTGTGTTTGTAACAGCAATATACCACCTTTTCCGTGTCATTACCATTTTTGATTTAATGTCATTCAACTTATTCTTGGCATTAATTAAAACAAAATATTGAGTCAAACTAATAATTGACGATGATATGGAATTCCTAGGTTTGATATCGCAGAAACAGTGACACCCTTCTCACTGAGAATAAATCAAGATGTTGTTCTTGTATTTATGGATTCTTATGTTATTGCTGCTAACAAATTTGATAAAATGCACGCTTGGGATTGTATTTTCAATGTAAGGGGAAATTGAGCTTATGGTATTCCAATTTAGGGGTAACGATATTTTTGGAAAACTCTTATTCAGAGCTTTTCAGTTTGTGAAAACCAGGGGGTGGCAACCTAAATCTAGTCGTGGACAAAAAGTCTAATCTAGCGCATAGGTTTTCAAAGTGCTCCGTACGGAGCCCCAGGGCTCCGTGAGAGAAACCCAGGGGCTCCGCGAGCTATTCGATTACTCTTTAAAATACTGACTCAAAATGTTGTAACTGTTCAAAGAAGCAATAACAGCTTTGATAAAATCTGACAACAATATAGCCTCGAAATATTGCAAAGAAGCGGAATTAAAAAATGGCATTATTTATAAGCGGGAGCGCAGCCAGGATTCTTAACAGGGAGGTGGTTCAAAATTGAAATCGGAAATTTCCGCGCAACATTCGCGATTAAAAAACGGATAACGAGATTTCTGTTGCGTAAAATATTCAATCCATGACCGAAGCGAGCATTTAACGTGTCTCGTCGTTATAATGTAATTGTGCTCAGCGTTAATCACGTTTGATTCGAGATTACTATTAGGATTACTAAAATGAAAGAATACTATTCCAAAATAACATAAAACACGTGATGAACTGCCAACTATAAATAAATTGGAGTCGTATTTTTACGATCTTGGGATTTGTCAAACTTGATTCGTTCTTTCGCACTTGAGATTATTTTTAAGCAAGATATCACCATTTAAAAAATCACAAAGTCTAGGCAAAATACGAACAATTGAAATTCATTTTATTGCATTCGGCTTCGTCGGTAGTTTCAGAATGAACAAAAAAGGTACATCGCGGATCGCGCGCACAATTGATTGCGTGCGGCTCCGTCGGTAGTTTCAAAATGGGAAAAAGGTACATCGCGCGCACAATTGACAGTGTTTCGATTTCGCAGTTACTACGGTGAAAACCTAACATAACACCAAATTTTGTGATTTACAATGTCTATAAAAGCGTTTTCGATCTGAGGTGAGTCTGCTGAAACCAAACGTGTGATCTTCCATTTTAAGTTTTAATATTTTAAAATGCCTATTTTCTATCAAGAAATTTGAGTTGCGGATTTACCTCTTTACTACTAATTATTTTTAGCATTTCGTCGCCGATGACTATAAAATTTTAACATATTTTTCACATTGAACTCATAATTCCCCACGAGAACAAAAAGGCAATTAACGTCGTCATTGTGTAACAATACATGTAAATTTTTGATTTAGGGAGAATAAACACCGGCGTAAAGATGTTTCAAGGTTCAAAAACACGCTATGCTGAGAAAAAAAAATCGACGATTGTAACAAAATGCAATCGCGCACGTTATTAGCGACCTTTTAAGTCTTCCAAAAATGTCAAAAGGGAAAAGATTCGACCCCTAATTTATTAGTATGTTTGTCAAGTGTCAAATTTACAGCTTTAGTATATATAATTTATGTTTAAAATTTAGATTTATTTATGACTTGTATTAACCCTATTAAAAAAGGTTCAGCATTTAAATTGAGTAAAGTACTTTTAACTTGCTCAGGAATATTAATCTGAAAGTAACAATTTTAACATTTATTTTGGGGCTCCGTGAATAATAGTCAACATTTTCAAGGGCTCAGCAACACCAAAAGTTTGAGAACCCATGATCTAGTCTAGCGAACGGAAATTATTTTTTTCTCAGAATTCTTTTGTCGTAATTATATCGTCTTAATTATCCTTCAACATACGAACCAACTAGCTAGGTTGGGCAAAATTATATTTTTTGGTCAAACCTTTGTGAGGAATACGGAATAGTTCTAATCTACAACCGAGTTCTAATCTACAACCGAGTTCTAATCTACAACCGAGTAGCGAACGGAAATTATTTTTCTCTCAGAATTCCTTTGTCGTAATTATATCGTCTTAATTATCCTTCAACATACGAACCAACTAGCTAGGTTGGGCAAAATTATATTTTTTGGTCAAACATTTGTGAGGAATACGGAATAGTTCTAATCTACAACCGAGTTCTAATCTACAACCGAGTTCTAATCTACAACCGAGTAGCGAACGGAAATTATTTTTCTCTCAGAATTCCTTTGTCGTAATTATATCGTCTTAATTATCCTTCAACATACGAACCAACTAGCTAGGTTGGGCAAAATTATATTTTTTGGTCAAACATTTGTGAGGAATACGGAATAGTTCTAATCTACAACCGAGTTCTAATCTACAACCGAGTTCTAATCTACAACCGAGTAGCGAACGGAAATTATTTTTCCCTCAGAATTCCTTTGTCGTAATTATATCGTCTTAATTATACTTCAACATACTAACCAACTAGCTAGGGTTGGGCAAAATTATATATTTTTATCAAACATTTGTGAGGAATACGGAATAGTTCTAATCTACAATCGAGTTGACACCAGGAGATCAGTGTGATCATTTCGTCTGTCGACAATATAACGTCGGTAAAGTACTACCTTTCTATCAATTTTTTTTTTAAGTGAATAGTTTTTCAATTCTTGCATAACTGTGTGTTCAGTCAGGCAAACTAGGATGGGATAAGCACACAATGTGCTCCACGTTTGCGGCATCTGCATAATTTGAATATATTTGTAGTCATATCAAAATGTGTAGATGAAATCACAATGATTGATAGATATTTCGATTTGGCTTTAGATCTCAACAAGGACCTCGACTTGCACTCACTCTAACTCAGCGGTCACTTTATTGAGCGTCTTCCGGATAGATAACGAGGAATTTCATGCAGACTCGGGTTGTGACAAATTAAGTGAACTTTTCAAAAAAAAAAATCATCAGAATGCGTCGCATGATCATGTGATTGCTAATAACCAATGAAAAAGCACTTCATTTTCCGGTCTCCTTCACCCGCTTTGTTTCTTTATTATACCTTACATCTTTCTCTTGTCACGTCAAATTTAGTCTGCGCTCAGGCGGTCTTTTCAAATTTGACGCCGTCAGGTGAGCACTGGTTTTATTTTTGCATATTTTTTTGTTAAGTTTAATGGTTTACGTGCATACTTGCATCGCTAATCCTTCTATAATCCAACGCTTGTATTGCTTCACAGCCATCTTCTAAGATTTTTCCAGCTATACTAACGCAGTTAAACTAAACTTAGGACTAGAATTATCGATTCAAATGTCAACGTGGAATGGAGATTACAAGTTCTGAAATTGGTGAGATGAATCTAAACTGGGAGATGCAATGATTATTATTAGAGATTATTTTTCCTTCAGATAGGCCTTGGCATAGTACTAGACGATTCTTGGTGTGTAATTGCTGAATCGAAGACGACGTCGTAAACGAATGGAGGCGATCGAGAATAGTGCATCTTAGCCATCTTACATATTTCAGATCGTGTTGATGCAAACTGACTGAACGTAAACAAGCTGCGAATGTTGACATCGGAAACTGCTTGAGCGGAACAGAAACTACGGTTAAACAAATATTCATTAATTAGAAATTACAGGCCATAATATAGCACTAGATTGAACTGAGTGTGTATTTGCGTTGAATCAGAGACCCATGGGAAGATATGCCTGTGCAAAGATGTTTGGACCATTTCATAAATAAGATCTACATAATTGATGAATTAAAAACTCAACAGAGATGGTTGTGTTGGGATGTTCCGGATATAGTACAGGTGATTATAATTGCTTACTTTTTTTTAAATTATTTCAACGGTCACTTCTGTTGTTAATGTCCAAACCTGTTTTTTTTGTCATGTCAAGAATTTACGTGGGCCCAAGTAGCGTTCTCTTTTTCCATATCTTTCAGTTATTTCAGATATTCAGATACATGACTAATAGCTGAAAATAAACTAAATAATAATACAGTTAGGCCATAACATAGTATTAAAGCGAGGGTTGTCGCCAAATTCCTGAATCGAAGACTCACGTAAGTTTAGTTGAAGAGAGGCGATCAAGGATTAATAAGGTAACTGTTAATTTATTTACACTTATAAGTGCATAACCGCATGGCAATATAGTATACAATGTAGGATTCCGTCAGAGTCATTGTATTGTCTTCTTATATTACCCTTAACATGAATCTGATTACATATAAAGGTTTTATACTACTGGGCTCTTGCGCTGAGAAATGTACGTTCGTTGTAAGTGTATTCAGATTTACACTTTGAATAGTCTTCCAATGAATCCTTCGTTTCAGCTGTTTCACAAATAATATTTATTCTAAAGGCAATTAATAAATGATCTTGTTTCATTCGCAGTCTTCTCGTTATCTTGCATGAAATTTTTTTTTTTTTTTTACATTTATGTTTACTTATGCAGTTAGACAGACTAATATTAGGCCTAAAATCGTTATTTCGAGGTGGAATTGGACCACACGTTTTGGAAATGTTGGCATCGGGATCAGCTAGAGGAAATGCGGTTACATGAACATTTATCCAGTTAAGCATGAAGAATTAGATTTGGTATTGATGACTGCGAATCTGCAGTCCGGGTTAAAGTTGTTTCATTCTTTAGTTAAAAATAGCAAACCTTTTGGCGGTGGTCAGCTGGGACAAATTGCATACCCGGATTACTTCGTTTCGGCTTTCGTGACCATATATTTCAATATCGACCTCTCGTTATAAGTTATTTGGGTAATATATATATAAAGTAATTTGCTATACTGCTGCTTAGTTCATACTACTGTCTTCCTTATAAATTTTCTTTGCGGTTGTTCTCCACGTTATCATAAAAAGCTCGTTGTTTCTATTTTAGAAACTTGAAATCGGTCATGGGATTTATTCAATTAAAGAAAAACCGTTTTTATTTAAGCAAGATGATTGTCTTTCTGATGCGTCGTAAATATAAATGTAGTTTTTGCGTTTTGAATATGTGTCTTGCAACAGAAATTTCAAAATTTTTTTTTTTTAAAAACAATATCTAACATAGTCAGAATCCGATGTTTGTGTTACAGAAATTGTCGGAATGTGAAATTAGTCTTTAAATGTATTCATTGGGAGCTGACAGCTGTTTATCAAATCAGCGTAGGACTTCCGCTACGTCTGGGACTAAAACAAGTTATTTAAAACAATTTGAAGTAAATTGAAATTTCCTATAAAAAAAACTATTAAATGTACAGTTTTTCTACTCTGTGATGTCTTTGTTTTGCCTTAGAAATTGTCAATCGGTGCTTGAAAGTATCCAATGCAAGCGAAAAACATCAAGCAAAATACGACTTTTCTGTGCGTCTTGAACATAAACAAGGTAAGGTAACTTTTAAATTTTTTTATAGACAATATTAAATTTATTTCTCTTAAAACATTCCCAACCGCGGGCGTGTTTTGTCTTGGGGATAAATTTTGCTTAGCATATTATGCTGCAATAAATTGCTAATATTCTTTATTTCTTTATTATTACTATAATGGTTACTCGGATTGTACAAAAGCGTAAGTGAGCATGGTCCATTACGAACAAATAAAGTGGTATTATGTATAGTCAGGGAAGAATAAAAAGTTCCGAAATAGGCGAAGGAGGAATTTAGCGTAAAAGGTTTGGACCACTGCTAAAAATTACTTTTTACTCTTGCAGTGCTCTTTTATATGAATTGAATTCAATTCACAGTAAAACTAATTCCGAGCTAAAACATTCTATCTGTACCGGCATAGGCATCTGTTGAGTGAAGTAACAATGAACGCAAAACAACGCATAGCGGGGGTTACTTAGATGCTCTGGCTGAAATCGTGATTTTTAATTGGGCTGGAATAATTCGGGTTCGACAGTTCTAACTTGTATTTTATCATACAGGTTATGTCCTGATTACGAGCAAGCAAATAAGGTGAAAGCGAATTTCAAGAATCAAGGGTTTGTTAAAGTAAGTATATATATGCAATATATCCTTTCCATATTTATCCAAGTGGAGAGGAAACCCTGTAAGACGGTTTGTTCACGTGGACTCATGGGCATTTAAGCGAAGCTCAAGAATTTGTTGATGTAAGTATGTGCAAGATATTCTTCCCATATTTATCCAAGTGCAGAGGAAATCCGATAAGACGGTTTGATCACATGGACATCACGGCCTCCTCGTCAGGTTACCAGTCCATGTCGAGTATGAGAATAGTTGACCAGTTTTTGTTAGTTTTGGATGCATGTACTTGATGGCGTATGTAACTCTGACCGACCAGCGGTTACGTAAACCACCTACAGAGTTCCTCTACTCTACATGATTCAAATATGTCAGATTATTTAAAGTTGAGTTGACAATTGCCAGGACTTACTCGCTATTATGTTGTCGAAACCCACTTGGAGACGAGGGCTTGCTTCAGCTTGAGGTCCACCATCTAGTACTTTTTTCCCATTGCTTATTTCTCCATGTTGAGCGTAAACAACTCTGTTTCAGTTTTCTTTAGGTTTTTAGATAGTTGAACAACTCTCTCTCCAGCTATTTAAGGTTTAAATAGTTGTGTGTAAAAAATATCATAATGCTAAGTAAATATAGATACTATCCATATATATGTGAAAGTGAACGATGAAAATTATTTCTCAGTTATGGGCATTCTTAGTTGAGTACGTTCCTCATTTTTGAACTGGATAAGCCTTTGTGAGCCATGTGCCGAAACTTATTTCAGTCAGTCGCCCATATTGTGTGAATTTAATAAATTCATGCCTTATTTCAGAGGTTGTCAAACTTTATTTTCAATATTTTTCTATTTAAAAAAATTAGCTTATTTCTTTACAATCGTAACCAGCAAACAAGGAAGTTCTATTCGTAGTGATAGCGTAACAGCCCGCGATAACCGATTTTATGACAATATTTGTTGATCATAGCTTGTATTGAAACTAAAGTAGCCTACCATATGTCAACATATAAAAGCGTTCCGCCATGATTTGTCCGAATAATCTCACCCTGAAGTACACTTGCCAGAGTTGTTCTCTCTAGCTTTGTATTGTTGTTGGGTTGAAATATCCAAAATAAGACGGGCAAGATCAAATCTAACAAATTTTCAATAAGCTTAACGCACCCTCAGAAAGTTGTATACGCCCCCCCTCGTGGGATGATCCCTAACTGCTGCTCACGATCAGCAACTATTCCTATTGAGGCCGACATCTAACTTTATTTTATCATGCAGGTTCTGTCCGGATTACGGAACAAGCTGATTGCAGCGACAACGGATCTCACAAATCATTTGTTCGTAGAAGGCAGTGGAATCCGCTATGATATTGAAATGGTCTTCTACCGATGTGATCGTTTCTTTTGATCAGCTCTTGTGTACCTGCAGGGTAAGTGCAAATTTGCCATTGTTGGGCGAAGTACTAAAACTAAAAAATCATCCTAAAAAATCTATTCGGAGACTGATAAATAGGCGGTCAAAGTCCCGTCATTGACTCGATGCAGTGATATTGGTGAGCTAATATTCCAGTAAACAAAATTTCAGCTTTTCCCTTGTCTATTGCTGCTGCTAAATAATATATTCTGCACCCACGGAAATATAGTTACTGTTGCCATATGCAGCTCCCAGTACACACACAAGCTAGCTGATGAATTTTATAACTACTCAAATCGCCTGGTCTGAGTCTCAAATGTTATTTCTGATGTTATTGGACACGAAATGGACATGCGTATCGTCTTGTTATTAGGTTGGTGTTGTTGGTGTGAAAATATCGCCTTTTTTGTACTAACTACTGGACGAATTGCTTGGAAATTTTCAGTGATTAAAGTATGAACTTGAAAAGGTAGAAGGCAATTACTTCTATTTATTACAAAAATTTCTGTCCACTGTGTGATTCATTTGTTCGATGCCGTTGACGTCATCAAAATTAGATGCCGTCGCGTCCCCAAAATTGAAGTTGCGCACATTTTGGGGGTTTCGCTTGAGCGTTAACAATCTGGGGGTCAAACAGTACCTTACTTCTTCGTGTTGGCTTTCGTGTCCATATATTTGAGCATCGCTCTCTTGTTGTATGAGTTAAACAAATTTATATGTATTTCTAACTTTTTGAATAATCAAAATCTACTTCTCTTCTGCAGTGTCCTGTCCTGCGTTGAATCTATTCTTATATTTCAGTTGCGTTCTGGATTGAAAGGTCAAAGAAGAGATTGACAACACGGCGACAGAAATAAATGGCTTGATAGTTCTTCAGAATTATATAAATCGAATATTTTTATTTTTCCTTAACCACTCTTTTACCTTGGTTTGTCGGATATCAAAGCCTACCCCATATCTACGTGAAAGTTTAAAATGCGCCCCCTTGATTTTACTGAATTCTTTAACGACTGTTTGTTGCTTTGGGATAATTTGTGTTATCAAAATGAGGTTTCACCCATTGTGCGCTCTTATCCAAATGGCGGCCATGGCTGGGTGCGGGGGCAGTGGCCCTCATGCCTAAATATGCCACGGAGCCAAGGTATCACCCAAAAATTCACAATTCTTCATTTCATGTCTGATCTAGTCGGAAAAGCTTAATATCTCAATGTTGCTCGCTTTTAAACAATCTGCCCCTGCATTCTCACTAATATCTCAAAACCTAATCCATCTCTCGTATATTTTTTCTGAGCGCTAGCTAATGTTTTGGGTGAGTTCCCCAGATTACATTTTTTTAGCCCTTCATTTCAGAGATTTCGCACCCAAGAATTGGCTTGATCGGAAAGCTAGCAAACGTTCAAAGTAAGCCAAGGCTCTTACAATATGTTTTCGTGTATTTATTCCTTTTTGTGAAGAATAATAAAATTATTAAAGCAATATCCTTTTTCCGTGGTTATTGGTTGTAAGGAGTTCGGTTTTGTTAAGCGCGGATAAGAAATAAGATTTGGGAGCATAGGTGTAAGAAGTGTCTTAAAAGATCATGCAGCATAACACGCAGAATCCCGCCACTGGTTTATGACGTCACACTGGCAGGCAGCGGTTTTATGGGGCGCGCTGTCGACGATCCACGCTGAAACAACGAGATTTGTTTTTATCCCTGGCCGACCATGGGCCATAGATTAATCGAGTATAATTGCTAGAATTTATCCCCGATCATGCTTGATCATACATGATGTGAATGAAAATTTCAAAATTCTCTATTTTCTGAGGTTCTGACCCTTCGATTTCCTTCATTTTCTCTTATTTTGAGTTTTTTATCGTCTCACTGCTCGGGTTTCACCTTCGCTATATAGATCTTAGCGCCACCCTTCCAGTGAAGACACATATTTGATAAGCGGATGTTACATTCGCGGGATTCAAACTTTAGTCACCGTGAACAAATTTATGGTCTACCCAGCGCCTTTACTAACTAGGCCAATTGAGAACTTAGAAACGAAGGTCTAAGGTCTAATATTCATTTATCCTCTCAAAGGACTTGTAAAAAAAAATTATAAAGTCATTTAAGATGAATGATAAATATTAGAACTTAGCACTTTGATCTCATCTTCGTCTTTGGCCTAGTTGGTAAAGGCGGTTGATATACCTTTAGTTTGTTCATGGTGACCAAAGTTTGAATCCCGCGAACTTACTCTCCCGTATCAATTTCGTGTCGTCATTAATTGGATTACGCAGATATCTGAAATATGAAGGAAGCTCCGACTTGAAAGAAGATAGAAATCTCAAAATAAACGAAAACTGAAGGGTCATTTCTTGGAAAAAGTGGAATTTCGACATTTTTATTTGAATCACATATGATCAAGCATGATCGTAGATAAATTTCAGTAATTACACTCGATTTATCTATGGCCGATGGTCGGCCAGAGATAAAAATTTACGCGTCATATCGGGCCCGGATCCGGCGCGCCCCAAAATGCCGCTGCTCGTTAGGATGACGTCATAACCTAGTGACGTCATACGCATGGTGAACACGCCATTCCTACATACACCACGACGATCGCTAGTTTATCCTGGACAACAACTATTCGAAACCCCCGACAAACCAATCCCAGACTCGGAGCCAGCATCTCATCATTTTCTCATGTTTATATTTTATTAAATACGCATTAATTCAAAATAAAAAAAGGAATCAAACTGTCTAAATGATGTTAAAATAACACAATCTGCTAAGATACCGGCACAGAACGAAAATTGTGACAGAGCATAAAAAGAGTAAGTGAGATTTGGATATACTTAGCACAAGCACAAAGTTCCAAATGCCATTTTTCAGTCCTATTAGTAGTCAATTAACACTAATATAATTACACCAAATCAGGCGGGCCCCAATTAAAGAGTGTTACTCGTATTTTTAAATGGCAGTCTATCGCTCTGTAACCGGGTTTTAGGTCAGCGCTTGCTTCGCCGATCCAGATATTCACCCCACGGCAGATGACCAACGTGGGCTATGGGTACCGGTTTGCTCAATTCAATTAAAAATTAAAATACAGAATGTACAATTTTGAAACTGCCATCCTACGTCTGCTTGATTCGAGATGAATATTTATTTTCTTTTTCCTCCGTCCAGAACGTACCTGAAATTTGAAAAAACTGGTCTGATCTGGCCTGAAATATATTTTAACATTGATAACTTCTGGACTAAAATTGCGACGCCAATTACATATTATACAATACCAATTATGAGACTACACACCACATTCTTGGGATTGAATAACACTTTGACAAAGGATCACTTGGGACAGCGGAAATTGACAGCATTCGACTCCAAACCAGACAGCCGTGAGTTAAATAAAAACGGGACAAGCGTGTCAATAGGTTTTGAAGACATGTAATTCACAATATTCAATACAAAACATTTATGAAATATTTTAGGTCATTCTCATTTTGAGTCGCCAGGCGACCTTCAACTGGCAGCAAACAACACATAAAATCTATATTGATTTCATTTTAGATATGGTACTCTCGAAGTATGAGAACCGAGATGGCGGACACCGGAATGAGTGTGTACCAGGTTAGGGCTAGGCTATAATTCCAGGGACAAATACTACGGAAGTCACTTGGCTAGTTCCGGAACTTATAGAATTATGGCCCAACCCCAACCTGGTACCACCTACATACTCATTCCGGTGTCCGCCCATCTTGGTACGCGTACTTCAGGAGTACCAACAAATTATAGTTGGGCGAATATTCTTGAAATTCAGAATTGCAGCTAAAATTGGGCATTAAATATATCGATAAAGATATTGATTGAATAATTGTTACTATATTTTACGCCTTTATAAGAAGACATTGAATATTTACTCCTTTTATCCCGATTTGTAAGATTCATTTCGCCTCGATCCGCTGTTCTGGGCAGAATCTGAATGATAAGTTACGAGTTTTAAAAAATGCAGAATTTTTTTACAAGAATATTAACTATTCACATATATGTGGCTATTTGATGAAGTGCGATGTTATGTGTAATGGACACACGGCTGTTTTCTTCCCATTGAGATATTGGTGAAATATGATTCCTATTGTGAGTGGCAACTCTGCGAACTGACCCAATCGAATGATGAATTTTGTGTTTTCAATAATAAATCTTGGTGACCTATTACAATAGAAGTTCCCATACAATCATGGCGTTGAAATAGGAAATTTAAATATCTTATTAGTAATCAAGATTCGATTATTGAGTTATCAGGTATCCAAAAATGCCCCGACTTAGTATTTAGTGCCAGTTTAGCAGGTGCTCCCGAAGTATGTGCACCAAGATGGCGCACAACCTGAATATAGTATATGTACCAGGTATCAGGTTGTGCGCCATCTTGGTGCACATACTTCTGACGACTATTTTGTTCCCAGTGACTAGTGAGTTATTGATAAAGCATGATTCTTATTGTGGGTGACAACTCGGCGCGAACTGACTGGGTGATGAAATTAGCAAGTATTCAAAAATGCCCAGCTTTAGTAGTTAATGTCGGTTCGCAGTGGAAGAGATACATCGAAGTTGAACTTACCAACTGCAGCTATCCCGAGACTAGGATATGATTTTTGGAGAATATACGGGTGAAATATTTCATTCCGGCTTCGTCTCCATATATTTGAGCATTGCTATCTTGTTCCTTCAAAATCTCATTTCGCATTCGTACGCCTGCTATATAATAAAGCATTTGGTGTAAAAATATTTTGGCGCAAGATGGAAGAAAGATAATAGCCGTATATTATGTTTTTCAGCGTTTAAGTTAACAGAGCTGTAATAAGTTGGTAGAAATAAGTATTTGATGCTGTACAACTTCATTGGTATAATCACAAAAATTCTTAATAATCACAATACAGCTTTGTTTATGTATAGAAAAACTTATGGTCACGATCGTTCTTGTTGAATACGGAAAATCATTGAGAACGCAGAATTTACTTTTAAGATTTTGTTGTTGGTGAAGCGCTTGAATTATTTAAAATCATACATTTTACAAACAATACGAACTAACAATATACGTCTTTCTTCACAAATAAAAATATTTTTGATATAATAGAAAACATATTCGCCCCAACCTGTCCATTTACATCGATCAATTGCCACTCGGCCACCAGCAGTAACAATATCTTCTACCTTCACAAAGACCTGTAATTAAATTGGAAATTATAAAACATTTAGTCTATAATCAAGTTGTAATAACTTTAGATTTTGTAACATTTTTAGGCCAACTACCTACCTTTCCATTTACATCAATCAATCGTCACTCGTCCACTAGCAGTAACAATATCTTCCTTCTTCGCAAAGACCTGTACTTAGATTAAAAATTATAAGGCCTTTGCTTTATAATCAAGTTATAATGGGACTGTTGAACTAAAATGTTGTTACATTTTTAGATCAATTACTTACCTTTCTACCTACATCAATCAGTCGTAACTCCACCATCAATCAGGCCAATATCATTTGACGGTAGATAGATCTTCTCTTTTATGTCTGTAATTTGAAAGCAATAGTTATGACTTACAATTTAGCGATGATACAAAGTTCTTGTGCAAAGTAAGAAAATTATAAACAGCACTTTGACCAGGATTACAACTCACAAAAAAATTGACCAGAAAACAAGACTTGATCCATGAAGAAAAACGTTGCAAAACACGTGAATAAATATACTCAAAAGGTATATAAGAAAATAAACAAGAACTCAATGCTGAAAATATATTCATCATATAACACTCAAATTTCTGAATAGGACTAAAAAAATGCGCTACTTAATCGAAATAGATTATTATTCATAAATCTTCAAGCTCTAGCTTAATTCAAAATAGAATGGAAGAATGGCAATGAATTAGTAAACCTAGTTATATCTGGACCTTCCCTGTCTTGAAACTGTTCATATACCCTGAGCACACTAGCGCAGAAACGACCTCTCACTACCACGCCCTGACCTGAAATGTGGCACGCGCGACAAATATTTTTTTAAGATCAAAAGAGAAGAAAAAGGGTAGTATTGAAGAGAAACACAAGGAGAGGGAGTTGTCATTCTTAATAAAGAAACGAAGATACTCTAACCTCATTCTCACTCTGATCAGTGACTAATGATTGTTGTTTACTATTGGAAATAAAGAACGTAGATTTATTTGGGATGTGACTGAGAAGATTGTATGATTAAACCACATTCCATGGAACCTTTATCAAGACAATATTTGATTGTTGTTACTCTATTTGTGTTTTGTTTTAAGCCCAGTCCCGACGAAAAATGTTTTAGGAGTCATAATAGGGCATTAGTGACGTTTACGGGGCTTCACTCCTTTGGGTAATTATAATCGGAATTGATCTTATGCGACGTCTGTTAAGATGATCAACATGCTACAGCAGACATGGGCAAAGTATACGGCCCGCGGGCCAAATCCGGCCCGTTGGGTAATGCAATCTGGCCCGCCCGATGCTGCCACAACAAAACCGAAATCGAATTTTGATGTTTTAGCTAAAAATAGCTATTGTTGAGATTGTGATTTGCAACACTGTAAATATTGTTCATAAAATGTTACTTTCTACGTCACGTTTACATGGCCCGCCAGTCTGAGTGAGTCAAATTTCCGGCCCCTGGTTCAAAAACCTTGCCCACCCTGCTATACAGCACTTCACTCCATGTTTGTAATTGAGTATAGGTACACATATACAAAAAACAATACAATACAGGGTGAAACAATACAGCCCAACAATGTTGATTTTCCTACAAATGCCCCTTCCTCATTTTTAAGGGATATGCTGCTGAAACCGCAATGTCTGATGATATTACTCGCGTTGAGAAAGTCCGAGCAATTGAGTTGCTTGAATCTTGTAGAAAGAAAGAGTATCTCGATTCGTGATACAGCAATTTCGCCTTAGCAGCTTACCACTTTTAATTTTCAGGACTGGTTAACGTTATTTCTATATTTATCACCGAAAATCTAGTGTTGGATGTTTTTGCTCGTGTGACAATTAAATAACTCTGACTAACTGACAAACACAAACGGGACACAACAGAACGGACAAAGGCGTTTTTCTCAGTACCATGTATTTCTTGTTTATTAAATTTTTATTGAAGCCCATCAATTTTTCTATAAATTTATTGCCTGCACCTTGCTAAGGTGCTAGCGCAAATAGTTACGTTGAAATGCCTTTTAAAGATCAACGACTGACGTTTTTTAACAGTATCACTGTACAATTTCGCCGTAACTTCAATACTGTTTAAAACTGAAACGGTCTTCATATCAACTCGATTTATTTCATTAAACACTAAGGCGCCATATTCGACCATGGTAATTTCTGTGTTGCCCGCTTGGTGCCCTGAGCACATGCTTATTTTGCTTTATGATTAATCCACTCCAATATACAATTCACTTTACTTTACTCACCTATTGACTAAAATAGAGAAATTTTTTTGTGGTGAAAAAATGAACGACATTCAGATGGATAATGTTTATCATAGTCCATAATTTGAACGTACCCGATCGAGTCCGAGGGGTCCAACAATTCTGTCAGTCAGTCATTTTTTCACCAAACTGAAAATACACTTGATGTGAACAAAAACTAGAAAACGCACTGAAATATGGCATTTCACGGTGAAGGGAGCCGCGCAGAGGTCGCAGGAAATTTAGGTCTAAGCTTCTAAGCTGATAAAGAGGTTGATATCCGTACCAGAGGCTTCTGCTTATCGGCTTTCGGAATAAGTATAATATGGAAAATTGGTTTCATCACGGGAGAACCGGATATCATATAAGGCTTTGATCCCTTACAATTACACCTTCGGACAAAAACGACAGAAGGCAAGGCCGACAGGCGAATGAGAGATGAACCAAGACTGGGTTCAAACCACGCAGGAAGCACAGGCAGACATAAGCGGAGAAAGAATTAGGTAGATAGATAAAACAAGAAAGAAAAGGCAGGTAGACAGAGAAAGTAAACCGAAAGCACACAATTGCGAAGTAGTAATGATAAGGGGTACACAATAAATATACAAAAAGGATATAAAGATATAAAGATCAGGTAAATAGGGATAGAGGCCACATTCACATGAGGAAATTCATTGTGATACACAGATGTTTTTACCGAACTTAAATACCCGCCAAGTTATGATTTACGTTAGAATTAGAGCGTCGCTAAATCAAACGCCTGTATTGCACAACCATTTGCGGATTTCTGGACAACTTTCGCTAACAGACAAAGATATTGTTTCAATTTTAAATGAGCATGATGTGTGCCAATGTCGCGTGGGTTTTATCAACCTTTTAGTGAGCCTTCTTGTAAAATTTAAATAATAAAAACAAGTATCTAATAAAGCAAAGTGTCTGAGATTTCCAAACGGATATATTAATCTGAGATGTGAAAATGCCAATACGTCGATTTTATCAGAATCTTTAACATGTACGTTTTGACAACATTTTATAAGTTTTATTTAACGCAAAAATAACATACACACGAAACTTATAAATGACAACAAATCCCGGAGCCGGTAGCAAAGATATTGTTCACTTGTTATTTACGGTGGTGATAAGGACGATCAAAACCGACACGTATAAGATTATAATTAATCTGAACGAAATTAATTTGGAAATTTGATTCACAAATACCTTTTTCTTCTGCCAATGAACGCGCAGTTCTGCGAGAAATAAATAAATATAAGCATCGATATCGCCAGTGCGCAAGGCTTGATATGTGCGTAATAAGGGAACCAACTTTTGAATGTAGATGGCCGGAACAACCATGAAACATACCGCACCGTTGAATATAACACACTGAAATAGACAAATCGTCGGTATAGCTACTGTTTTCGCAACAGCCGACGTGAATTGAAAGCGAAGTCTTGGAAATTTTCATTTTGAGATTGTTTAGCATACAATAAAAAGAAATCTAGATATCTATCTCTAGAAACAACGCCAACCAAGAGACTAAAAACCTTTCAATAGATATACCTAAGTGATGTTTCTTGCGTGTTTGAACGACGAGGAATAATGTTTTTACGAGAAGTGTGAATACCGGATCAGATTTGTGGGATCGGGTAAAGTTTAGTGTATTTTGAAATATACCGCGCGGGCGACTCGAAACTCTGTCGTGCATTATGAAAACCCTCATGCAAGATTTCTAAAGCTGCATTTTTCGTTTGTAATTGTGAGTAATAATTGTTGTAATAATAATTTTAGCGTATAATGAAACCATTGGCAGATATTTTTCATTGTTTTTAGCTGAATTAACTGGTGTTGGGATCCCGAGATTTAAATCTCTTTCCTAATCCCGATGTCGGGAATGATGTTTGTTAAAATCAAGGCATTTCAATATTGTACCTTTAAACGTCAAGACGGTGGTAATATGGAATGGCGTCTTGTGATCATCATCAAATTTATGGTCTACCCGGCGCCTTTACTAACTAGGCCAATTGAGAACTTAGAAACGAAGGTCTAAGGTCTAATATTCATGTATCCTCTCAAAGGACTTGTAAAAAAGAAATTATGAAGTCATTTAAGATGAATGATAAATATTAGAACTTAGCAATTTGCTCTCACGTTCGTCTTTGGACTAGTTGGTAAAGGCGGTTGATATACCTTTAGTTTGTTCATGGTGACCAAAGTTTGAATCCCGCGAACTTACTCTCCCGTATCAATTTCGTGTCGTCATTAATATCTAAAATATGAAGGAAGCTCCGACTTGAAAGAAGATAGAACTCCCAAAATAAACGAAAATGGGGAAAACTGAAGGGTCATTTCTTGGAAAAAGTGGAATTTCGACATTTTTATTTGAATCACATATGATCAAGCATGATCGTAGATAAATTTCAGTAATTACATTCGATTTATCTATGGCCGATGGTCGGCCAGAGATAAAAATTTACGCGTCATATCGGGCCCGGATCCGGCGCCAGCGCGCCCCAAAATGCCGCTGCTCGTTAGGATGACGTCCTAACCTAGTGACGTCATACGCATGGTGAACACGCCATTCCTACATACACCACGACGATCGCTAGTTTATCCTGGACAACAACTATTCGAAACCCCCGACAAACCAATCCCAGACTCGGAGCCAGCATCTCATCATTTTCTCATCGTTTATATTTATTAAATACGCATTAATTCAAAATAAAAAAAGGAATCAAACTGTCTAAATTATGTTAAAATAACACATCTGCTAAGATACCGGCACAGAACGAAAATTGTGACAGAGCGTAAAAAGAGGCCATTTTTCAGACCTATTAGTAGTCAATTAACACTGATATAATTACACCAAATCAGGCGGGCCCCAATTAAAGAGTGTTACTCGTATTTTTAAATGGCAGTCTATTGCTCTGTAACCGGGTTTTAGGTCAGCGCTTGCTTCGCCGATCCATATGTTCACTCCACGGCAGATGACCAACGTGGGCTATGGGTACCGGTCTGCTCAATTCAATTAAAAATGAAAATACAGATTGTACATTGTACAATTCTAAAACACTCGCTATCAAGATTAAAACCATTCTACGTCTGCTTGATTCGAGATAAATATTTTCTTTTTCCTCCGTCCAGAACGTACCTGAAATTTAAAAAAAATGGCCTAAAATGGCGATAACTTCTGGACTAAAATTGCGACGCCAATTACATATTCTACAATACCAATTATGAAACTACAACAGTCCATAGGCGTAGCCAGGGGGGGGCCAGAGGGGCCATGGCCCCCCCCCAAAATTTCAAGAATTCCATTCCTAATCCACCAGTTTTGTGGCATCTTGTCTCGTCACGCTTGTTGATTGTCATTGTTACGTCACAAAGACTTGACCGTTCGCTCTTATGAGCAGTATGGGAAAGACTGTTTCGCAAGCTTTCGGTCAGTTGCTCGGTCTTGATTTGTTCTCGCCGGATTTTTATTCGAAACGCTTGAATTTTGATGACCAAATTACTTCGATGGCTAAATTTAAACAGGCGAAATTAGATAGTTTTTTCCAGCGAAATAAAGACTCGCTTTCCTCAAATACATCAATAAGCGCTTCTCAGGCTGTGGATGCACCAGTTACGTCAGTTACGTCTATCACTTCTATTCCCGAAGATGAACTAATAATCAACGAAGGCAAAACAAACGATCTTGGATTTGTTCTTAAGAAACATACACAGCTTACCGATGCGGAGAGATACAGGCTTCTAACTTCGGATGGTCCGAAAAACGTGACGATTCTGGATACTGTTAGACAAAGTCGTCGTAAATTTCTCAAAAAATGGCTTGACGATAACAGATTTTGCAGTTGGTTAGTTTACACCCAACTCTCTGATGGGGGTGGTTTGTGTAAGATATGCATAGTCATGCAAGCACGTTTGAAGCATGGAACTCTCAGGGACACTGCCTTTGTTACAAGACCATGCATTGACTACAAAAAATTTATGGAAAAGGCTGTAGCACATCGAGACACAAATTACCACCGAGAATCAAATATAGCTGCGAAAAATTTTGTCAAAAGCATGGAAACTGGTCAAAATGTGCGTGCAAACATGGAGGCCCAATATGCTACGCAAACAAAAGAAAACAGACGAATAATGACTTCCATTGTCAAGACTGTCATGTTCTGTGCTTCGGGTAACATATCCTTGCGCGGACATTCCGGGGATAGTGGAAATTTTGTGAACCTTCTTCTATTTCTTATCGACGCAGGGGATGAAGATTTGAAAAGGCATTTCGCTCGAATGGCCGGAAACGCTAAGTATACAAGCCCGATGATACAAAATGAAATTCTCAAGGTAGCAAGCAACATGATAGTGCAAGATATCGTTATGGAGGCTAATAAATCGTTTGTGTCCGTAATAGCCGACGAATCATGTGATATTTCTGGGAAAGAACAACTAAGCATCGTTTTGAGGTATGTGAAAGGTGGTGAAGTGTGCGAGCGCTTCACAGGATTAGTGGAAATGGATTCTGTTTCTGCCGAATCAATTTCCTCAAATATTTTGACCCACCTCTCTGGTATAGGAGTGGATTTGCAAAAACTTGTGGGGCAAGGCTATGATGGTGCAACGACAATGGCAGGTCACGTCAGCGGTGTGCAAAAACGCATTCGTGATAAATACCCGCGCGCAATATTTGTGCACTGCGCTTCTCATTGTTTGAATTTGGTCATAAATGACCAAAGTAAAGTTGCAATCATCAGAAGCACCTGTGATATCATTCGTGAGACTATTCGTTTTTTCAGGGAGAGCCCTAAAAGGCGCGCGGGTTTAGGAATTAACATCCCTTTGTTCTGCCCCACCAGATGGTCTGAGAAGTACAAGAGCATCCGAATCTTCAAATGCAACTTCAAACGAGTACTTGAGGCTCTTGATTCTTTGGCGAGAGATGCTAACAGTGAGACGCGGGCGAAGGCTTTTTCTCTGAAATCTGCTCTAGAAAAGTCGTCGGTTATCTACGCCGTATGTTTGATTGGTCGATATTCGGCACTAATGGAGCCACTAGCGCGCGCACTTCAGGCGGTCGGAGTCAGTGTGCCGTCAGTAAAGAACCTCACATCCTCTCTTCAGAGCGTTATCGCTGAAGAACGCAATGACTCTGAAATCGCATTGAATATTTACAAAGAAGCTTGTGAAATAGCTGGCTTGAAAGAGTTGACAATACCCAGAGTAGTCGAAGTACCAGTGTATCGCGACAATGTCTGTGCTGATTCAGCATCCCAGTATTTTAAACGTTCCGTATATCTCCCATACGTCGACGGCTTGAGCTGCTCTATTCGGGAACGCTTCATTGAAAACCCATCATTTTTTTCATTGCTATCAATTCTTCCACCGAACAAACCAGTTCACGTGGATGAGGTAGAGCATCTGTATTTATTGGATAACCTCCAGAATGAAGTGAGACTGTGGAGAACTTCTTTAAGTTCCGACGTTAACGACGAATGTTTGGAGGGACTTCTTTTGAGCGCTCGAGATTATCCAAGCGTGTACACCGCAATACAGATCGTTATGACGCTACTAGCAACCACCGTTGAGGCTGAGCGGTCTTTCTCCTGCATGAAACGGGTAAAGACATGGCTGCGCTCATCAATGACGTCCAATCGCCTTTCTGATTTGTGTGTGCTTCACTGTCACCGTGAAATGGTCACCGAGGAGAAAATTAATCGAGTTGTGTCGAGCATAGTTAGCGGGAAGCGAAGGATGGACTTTTAATCGGGGCGATGTATTTTACTTATTTAAATTGCGTTGTTAATATTTGTTGTTTCAAATAAAAAATTGTTTATTAATGGATTTTGTATTCACAAAAATCCAGCTGAGTAATTGAATCAGTTTGCTTGTTGACCAACTGTTGTTGTTTTGCGCTTGAAGAACGGGTGTTTTAAACCCAATAGTATTTCTAAAATTTTCAAATTTGGCCCCCCCCAAAATTTTGGGCTGGCTACGCCACTGTACAACACCACATTCTTGGGATTGAATAACACTTTGACAAAGGATCACTTGGGACAGCGAAAATTGACAGCATTCGACTCCAAACCAGACAGCCGTGAGTTAAATAAAAACGGGACAAGCGTGTCAATAGGATTTGAAGACATGTAATTCACAATATTCAATACAAAACATTTATGAAATATTTTAGGTCATTCTCATTTTGAGTCGCCAGGCAAGCCGACCTTCAACTGGCAGCAAACAACACATAAAATCTATATTGATTTCATTTTAGATATGGTACTCTCGAAGTATGAGAACCGAGATGGCGGACACCGGAATGAGTGTGTACCAGGTTAGGGCTAGGCTATAATTCCAGGGACAAATACTACGGAAGTCACTTGGCTAGTCCCGGAACTTGAAATAGAATTATGGCCCAACCCCAACCTGGTACTACCTACATATTCATTCCGGTGTCCGCCCATCTTGGTACGCATACTTCAGGAGTACCAACAAATTATAGTTGGGCGAATATTCTTGAAATTCAGAATTGCAGCTAAAATTGGGCATTAAATATATCGATAAAGATATTGATTGAATAATTGTTACTATATTTTACGCCTTTATAAGAAGACATTGAATATTTACTCCTTTTATCCCGATTTGTAAGATTCATTTCGCCTCGATCCGCTGTTCTGGGCAGAATCTGAATGATAAGTTACGAGTTTTAAAAAATGCAGAATTTCTTTACAAGAATATTAACTATTCACATATATGTGGCTATTTGATGAAGTGCGATGTTATGTGTAATGGACACACGGCTGTTTTCTTCCCATTGAGATATTGGTGAAATATGATTCTTATTGTGAGTGGCAACTCTGCGAACTGACCCAATCGAATGATGAATTTTGTGTTTTCAATAATAAATCTTGGTGACCTATTACAATAGAAGTTCCCATACAATCATGGCGTTGAAATAGGAAATTTAAATATCTTATTAGTAATCAAGATTGGATTATTGAGTTATCAGGTATCCAAAAATGCCTCGATTTAGTATTCAGTGCCAGTTTAGCAGGTGCTCCCGAAGTATGTGCACCAAGATGGCGCACAACCTGAACATAGTATGTGTACCAGGTATCAGGTTGTGCGCCATCTTGGTGCACATACTTCTGGCGACTATTTTGTTCCCAGTGACTAGTGAGTTATTGATAAAGCATGATTCTTATTGTGGGTGACAACTCGGCGCGAACTGACTGAGTGATGAAATTAGCAAGTATTCAAAAATGCCCAGCTTTAGTAGTTAATGTCAGTTCGCAGTGGAAGAGATACATCGAAGTAGAACTTACCAACTGCAGCTATCCCGAGACTAGGATATGATTTTTGGAGAATATACGGGTGAAATATTTCATTCCGGCTTCGTCTCCATATATTTGAGCATTGCTATCTTGTTCCTTCAAAATCTCATTTCGCATTCGTACGCCTGCTATATAATAAAGCATTTGGTGTAAAAATATTTTGGCGCAAGATGGAAGAAAGATAATAGCCGTATATTAATGTTTTTCAGCGTTTAAGTTAACAGAGCTGTAATAAGTTGGTAGAAATAATTATTTGATGCTGTACAACTTCATTGGTATAATCACAAAAATTCACAATAATCACAATACAGCTTCGTTTATGTATAGAAAAACTTATGGTCACGATCGTTCTTGTTGAATACGGAAAATCATTGAGAACGCAGAATTTACTTTTAAGATTTTGTTGTTGATGAAGCGCTTGAATTATTTAAAATCATACATTTTACAAACAATACGAACAAACAATATACGTCTTTCTTCACAAATAAAAATATTTTTGATATAGAAAACATATTCGACCCACCTGTCCATTTACATCGATCAATTTCCCCTCGGCCACCAGCAGTAACAATATTTTCTACCTTCACAGAGACCTGTAATTAAATTGGAAATTATAAAACCTTTGCTCATAATCAAGTTGTAATAATAACTTTAGATTTTGTAACATTTTTAGGCCAGCTATCTACCTTTCCATTTACATCGACCAATCGTCACTCGTCCACTAGCAGTAACAATATCTTCCTTCTTCGCAAAGCCCTGTACTTAGATAAAAAATTATAAGGCCTTTACTTTATAATCAAGTTATGATGAGACTGATGAACTAAAATGGTGTTAATTTTTAGATCAATTACTTACCTTTCTACCTACATCAATCAGTCGTCACTCCACCATCAATCAGGCCAATAGCATTTGACGGTAGATATGTCTTCTCTTTATGTCTGTAATTTGAAAGTAATAGTTATGACTTACAATTTAGCGATGATACAAAGTTCTTGTGCAAAGTAAGAAATTATAAACAGCACTTTGACCCGGATTACAACTTACAAAAAAAATGACCAGAAAACAAGATTTTATCCATAAAGAAAAACGTTGCAAAACACGTAAATAAATACACTCGAAAGGTATATAAGAAAAGAAACAAGAACTCAATGCTGAAATCTATATTCATCATATAACACTCAAATTTCTGAATAGGACTAAAAAATGCGCTACTTAATCGAAATAGATTATTATTCATAAATCTTCAAGCTCTAGCTTAATTCAAAATAGAATGGAAGAATGGCAATGAATTAGTAAACTTTGTTATATCTGGACCTTCCCTGTCTTGAAACTGTTCATATACCCTGAGCATACTAGCGCAGAAACGACCTCTCACTACCACGCCCTGACTGAAATGTGGCACGCGCGCCAAATATTTTTTTAAGGGAAAAAGAAAAGAAAAAAGGCAGTATCAAAGAGAAACACAAGGAGAAGGAGTTGTCATTTTTAATAAAGAAACGAAGATACTCTAATCTCATTCTCACTCTGATCAGTGGCCAATGATTGTTGTTTACTATTGGAAATAAAGAACGTAGATTTATTTGGGATGTGACTGAGAAGATTGTATGATTACACCACATTCCATGGAACGTTCATCAAGACAATATTATATAATAACCTTTATCAAAGACAATATTTGTTTGTTGTTATTCTATTTGTGTTTTGTTATAAGCCCAGTCTCGACTAAACATGTTTTAGGAGTCATAATAGGGCATTAGTGACGTTTACGGGGCTTCACTCCTTTGGGTAATTATAATCGGAATTGATCTTATGCGACGTCTGTTAACATGATCTACATGCTACAGCAGACGTGGGCAAAGTATACGGCCCGCGGGCCAAATCCGGCCCGTTGGGTAATGCAATCTGGCCCGCCCGATGCTGCCACAACAAAACCGAAATCGAATTTTGATGTTCTAGCTAAAAATAGCTATTGTTGAGATTGTGATTTGCAACACTGTAAATATTGTTCATAAAATGTTACTTTTTACGTCACGCTTACATGGCCCGCCAGTCTAAGTGAGTCAAATTTTCGGCCCCTGGTTCAAAAACCTTGCCCACCCTGCTATACAGCACTTCACTCCATGTTTGTAATTGAGTATAGGTACACATATACAAAAAGCAATACAAATACAGGGTGAAGCAATACAGGGTGTCCATTACAAATTCAATTTTGTTATCTTAACCAGGTTTGTTTGTTTTTAATCAGCAATTCTTCAAGTATATATTTTATACATCTGTGAGGGCAAAATCTATAAATGGCATTGATAAATTCCATCTGCAAGTTTAAAAAAGTTCCAAGACTTTATGGACACCCTATATGTCCCTTAACTAAACATCATTTAATATTTTGTTGATCCTGGGTCAGTTTATATTTATATATAAGTTATTCTTTCCACAACACGATAATACCATCATCGAATCTCCTTGGAATTTTACTGGTGACTTTACTCTCACGTCACACATACATTACTGGCATGCATTTCACCAAGTATCTCAGTGGCATAATAGTATGATATCCCACCCATACCGCAAAGTTCAATGTTTGGTGTAAATTATTCAACCTCGGATCAAGTCTTAAAAACTTCAAAACTTATCAAAAACAATCAAACTTATAAATGACAACGAATCCCGGAGCCTGTAGCAAAGATATTGTTCACTTTTTATTTACGGGGGTGATAAGGACGATCAAACCCGACACGTATAAGATCATAATTAATCTGAATAAAATTGATTTGGATATTTGATTCACAAATACCTTTTTCTTCTTCGAATGAACGCGCAGTTCTGCGAGGAATAAATAAATATAAGCATCGATATCGCCAGTGCGCAAGACTTAATATGTTCGTAATAAGGGAACCAACTTTTGAATGTAGATGGCCAGAACAACCATGAAACATACCGCACCATTGAATAAAACACTCAAATAGACAAATCGTCGGTATCGCTACTGTTTTTGCAACAGCCGACGTGAATTGAAAGCGAAGTCTGGAAATTTTCATTTTGAGATTGTTTAGCATACAATAAAAAGAAATCTAGATATCTATCTCTAGAAACAACGCCAGCCAAGAGACTAGAAACCTTTCAATAGATATACCTAAGTGATGTTTCTTGCGTGTTTGAACGACGCGGAATAATGTTTTTACGAGAAGTGTGAATACCGGATCAGATTTGTGGGATCGGGTAAAGTTTAGTGTATTTTGAAATATACCGCGCGGGCGACTCGAAACTCTGTCGTGTATATGAAAACCCTCATGCAAGATTTCTAAAGCTGAATTTTTCGTTTGTAATTGTGAGTAAAAATTGTTGTCTCGCCGCGCATCATTTTTTTTGCTTGAGACCTCAATAGCTCAGTCACCATTCTACTCCTTTTTATGACCGACACATTTTCGAATGTCATTGTAAACATTTTTGCAGTTTTGAGTGTCTTTGTTAGCTTTCAATTAAACATTCCATAATGGTATTAGGTGTAAGTCGTTAAAAGTTAAATAAATTGAAAGGTATTCTTCCGGACAGTTGAAGTATTTTAGTATAAGGAACGGCCCTAAAGACCGGAAATTGAAATCTGTACCAATGGGATCAAACAAACTATTTTTAGATGTGCAAACCCCGGCACGAGGCCAAACAATTTTAGCGTATAATGAAACCATTGGCAGATATTTTTCATTGTTTTTAGCTGAATTGACTAGTGTTGGGATCCCGAGATTTAAATCTCTTTCCTAATCCCGATGTCGGGAATGATGTTTGTTAAAATCAAGGCATTTCAATATTGTACCTTTAAACGTCAAGACGGTGGTAATATGGAATGGCGTCTTGTGATCATCGATGCAGGATTAACGAATTGTCTTGTACTGACAGGACCCAGCCGATCAAATGAGTCGCGCTTTTTATTTCAACTTCGCACCCCAGGATCGCATCAAGCAACTCCTTTTTTGAAGAGACGTTTTGTGCCTTTGATTTTGTAAAACACTCCTCTACTTTAAAGCGGATACGAAACGTAGAACTAACTTAGCGCCGAGCGATCCAGTTTTTTTTTAGCTGGGTCCCGAAACCATGGTGAAATACCATGGTACTTAGCGGGAAGCGATTTAAAGTATTTAAACGTTTTAAATAATCTTCCTAAAAATAAATAAAAAACCATCCATGCAGCATAACAATAGGCTAATTAATATTATTATTAACAATAATTATCAGGGTGAACTCTCATTCTTTAATATATTTAAAGTAAGTAAACTGGCGTATCACTATTGGGTTTTCTCTGACTGCGGCCCACGAGACCTCCTCAAACGTTTTTGCGTCCCTTCAACCTTGGACCACTCTGAATTTTAAGTAATTCCGAAAATTCAGACGTCATTTTTTCATTGGATATGTTTCAGTTTAGTAATCAGTATTGATCAGTAATCAAAAATAGGATGGGGCTGAGCTTTCAAAAGAAGCAGTCCGTACTTTTTTATGGTGATTGCTTAAAAATTTGGGACAAATTATGATATTGCAAATCTAAGCCAATTTACGCTTCGACTCGCAAAAATACTTTACTTCAGCCTTCGTTATATCTGTATTAAGAGCACCATTACTGCGGATACACCAACGGTCATCTTTCTGCAGCAAGGCAGAATACTGTATTCATATTTAATTCGACTTAATCGTATGAAAAACCACGGCCTCTCTATAACAGTGGTTCCCAACCGCTGGTCCGCGAAGCTTTTTCGTCGGTCCGCGAAAAATGTCGGTATTTGTGTTTTTTCTGCTGTCTCAATCGCTTTACCGAAGACGGAGTAGCATTGGTGTATTACGCAATTTCTCTTCCGCCGTCATATCGCTGTTTGATAAGCGGTAAATGGTCGAGCGACGTCTTGGCGCCGAGTAATCACACTTTTCGCTTCTGGTCCAACGCAAAAAGCGCTCCGTCAAATCTCGCAAGATTCAGAAATCTAAAAATTGGCACGCGTGCTTTTTTTCTGTTCTGCATGCTTTTCCCGATTTCCCGACTTTGTCATTGTAATGTGAATTGATTTTGT
This sequence comes from Styela clava, assembly GCF_013122585.1. Classification (NCBI taxonomy): domain Eukaryota; kingdom Metazoa; phylum Chordata; class Ascidiacea; order Stolidobranchia; family Styelidae; genus Styela; species Styela clava. The sequence goes on along the minus strand of NW_024102831.1, from coordinate 10,937,246 downwards.
TTTAGACTACGATCAACTTCAGAGGAATTAATATGACGAACCCGATGAAAAAGAAAAAGCTCGATTAAAGTTTTGATTCTACTTTACGGTCGAGATTCAAAAAAGAATCACTGTCACAATTCTGGATATCTCTTGATATCGAATACCCATCGTTAAATAATGATTTGGCATGTACATGTTTCTCATGTAAGATGTTTTTTGTGCCTTTTTTACGCAAAATGGGTGCCCAGCACTACGTTTTATTACGCAAATATATGGTAATATTTTATGTTCCACCCATTTCAATTTTGGTCGGCACATTATTTAATAGTTTGTCTGTATATCAAATATTTTCAAGTGTGCCTTTTTTTTTTATCCAGAAGCATAGTGGGTGCTTGACATTGCATTATATCACGCAAATATATGTTATTATTTTATGTTCCACTCATTTCAATTTTTTCCGGTCGGCGAGTATATTTTATTTAATTTTACTCGTCCGCCAGGGTAGAAAGGTTGGGAACCACTGCTCTATAGGATATGCCGGGACTAGTTATCTATTAGCAATATGGACTTGATGGCGACGGGGCCTAAACTGGCGTTTAAATGAGCGAGGGGTCGGCAGAAACGGGATGTGCGATAACATGCGTACTCCGAACGAACGCTCAGCACCATGATCAAACCGTCGACCCTGGTTCCCACATTCTTTTGTCAAGTGCCAGTATCTAGCGCTGAAAATCCATAATTTAGCAACTGTTCTTAAATCTAATACTGGAGATTTGTCTAATCAGCATGGGGCTTACAATTAAACAATTCTATTCTAAACGCGGCGGTATGGCTCCTCGTGCTAAGCGTTAGGAATACGCTCGCCATCGCACCTCTAATTACTCTGCGTGGATTCGAATTTCATGCGGGGATGGTTGTGTGCGAGAGGTCAGCTTGACTCCTCGCCGATACAGGGTGGTTCACGTAACCGCTGTTCGGTTACGGCTTCCAGCACCATCAAGTCCATGCTTCCGAAAAAAAAAATAACTAGCTAATCCCATACCCAACATGGAATGGTAACCGGACGAGAGGCCATGGTTCGCCATACGGTTAAGCCGCCTTATCGGCTATCCTCTCCGAAATCCTATATCCGAAATAACTTAAAACACCGTGAGATCCTCTTTTTGAATTTCTTTAGCTTGTCAAGGAAAATCAGAGTTCCTGCACAAACGGAAATCATTCTCATTTAACAGTCAACATCCGGCGTAAAAAATCAATAGAACATGCAAAGGAAACGAAGCGCAAAACACGCAGATCTCCAGTCAATAGTTGAAGAAGGGTTCACCTCTATAAATTGGGAAATACGAATTCAGTAAACAAACTCAGCGTCACCGGCACCGCACAATTTGAAACCAAGGTTGGCTTTGCCGGCCGGGACTACGCCTCAACATATTCATTGAAACGTGCAACACCTACTTTGTTTGATCTTGTGCGCCGCTGTTGACTGATTGTACAAGCCCGGTACAATACCTGGTCATAATACTTACAGTAAACCGTACCACACAGATCATTCAGTGTTACACATGTGTTTGTCTGATCTTATGCGACGTTATTTCGCTGATAATTGACAATACGTAACTGATTGTGGCTAGCCTGAAGGTTTAGTCATTCATTAACTATGGCAAATATTGACGACGACACAACTTCAGTTGAACGAACAATGCTTGCTTTCTCGCCATTGTGCTTAGGCGTTCTATGCAGTATCACTATCAAAACCAAGCCGGACATCCATTTTACAGCAATTCTGGTTTCACAACCAAACCAAAAACTAGCATTACAGGCCAAAGCAAAATCACAGCATTATTTTTCAGCATCTCTCATTTAAATAACATCTTCTCTATATACCAGCTGAAAATTAATCGCAAGAATCATCTCAAGTGCTAATAAAGAAGCACAAAGAAGCTGCAGAATCTGCCAAACAAGGCTAGATAGATTCTAGAACTTCACCAAAATTATGAGACTGTACAATACATATCATTTGATAAGTAAAACACTAAATAAGCTAAAACAAGCATATCACAAATAAATTCATAATATGTACAGCTATGACAGCCCACAAACTATGATACATGTAAAATCATGCGATTAAAATGTCAAAATTTGAATCAAACCTGAAAATTTGTGCTTACACAAGAATCCGAGAATAATTATGCAAAGCTAATGTAACATTAAAATTCACTGAGGAACAAATATTTTTTAGTAGGGTTTATTATAAGTAATTGATGAAATGCCTGCATCTTTAAAACATAATTTGTAACGAAATTTATAACTGGTATAGTCAAGAAAGGAACATAAATATACAAGGGAACATGATGCGAAGAAATCAGTTGAGCTCAGCAAGCAAGAGCTGGAACAGTAAGTGCAGAATGAGGCCTGTCATCTATAGCAAGAGTTAATTAGCAATTTGCGTAGATTGCGGAAGTGATTTTAAAATTCCTTTCAATGTATTTAGTTCATGAGTTAGTTCATTTACACGGTCATGCAATCGCTTGTTTTCATTTGATAGGTCTGCCACTTTCCGTTGAGTTTCCATTGATTTAATTTTGGCCTTATCTCTGCTCTTCCGGACAGCAACATTATTTCTTTCTCGTTTAACTTTGTATTCCTCACTATCTTTCGGAAGATTCTTAGCCCTTTTGCTAGGCTTTGGCGATTTACTGATATCTGTTGTGAGTGCTCTCTTTCCGTTGGTGTTATATATTTCTTCGGTTTCACCATAATTTATCCCCGTAAGTTGGTCCCTTGATGGGACTCGAATTAAATCTGGAGCTAAAGATTTCTGACAATCGTTGTTGTTTTGATCTTTCTCGGTTTTTATAAAATAGACTCGATTTAATTGAGTACTATCCGGCTCATTTTTTATTGTAACTAATGTTTCATTTGCAATTGTATTCCCAGGATCTTCACAAAGAGTTATTGGTGTTAATTGTGTCCGCGACATTGAGAATTGAGAGAATCTATCTTGTTGAAAAGTTGCTGTTGACGAATTGTTTCCGGGGATGACTCTTGTTGAAGTTTATCAGACAGCGGAGTTACAGGTGGTGTGTTGAAAAATTGAACAGGAGAAGGTGCAGCTGAGGAACAAGCAGACGAGTATGCTGACCCTGGTTCCGTCCACCAGTCACCTAATTCAGATTCGTAGGGATCTGGCTTTTCAGATTTAACAACAGTGTCGTTTCCAGATGGAAATAAAGATTGAAATAAATCGTCGTCGCAAAGTTCCAGATTAGCCGAGGTCATATAATTAGTAAGATCAATGGAATCTTCGTTTTGATATAGATCAGAGATATCGAAAGATGTTTCTTGAGACATGGAGTTTTTGTTGTTATTCGTGGTACTGCCAAAGCTCATATCTTTTGCCATGTTGACAACATATTTTAAAAAAACTACTATTATCTATAAGAATAGAAAATATCATATTTTGAAATACAAATTAACAGAAAATCAATGTTGAAATCAAATTATCGCAAATGAATGTGATCGTAAGGCATAGCGATTATGCAAACAGAGAAGCCGTCAAATCTGTCTAGAATGACTAACTGGTTCCCCAACATGCGTTCACTTTATATGATGGCAATGCTTGTCTCATTCTATTCTTTACCTTCTAGGATAAAAATGGCAGATACGGTAATCCTATCTAGATAAGCGACGAAACATAAAATAAAAAGACCTCTACTGCTCATTGAAAATGTTGGTGAATTCAGTCTGTCTACCCTCACATGGAAGAAGAAACAGTGTAGTAAATGCGAAAAAAGAATGGTATTTAAAAAATATCTACCATATCACATGTATAATGTCACCTAACCTACCGGCTATCAGACCATTCTGCCATTTATTGTACATACTGCTGTACTATAACTTATCTGGAGTTTTCCAAAAGAAACAACCCCTGTTAAACAAGTGGACATAGCCTAGTCTAGCAGTCCGCAACGCGATTAGGCTATCTATTTATTCATAATCTATATACGATTCAGCCCTTTAAAATTCTATTCGTTGATCAACAACACCTGAATACCCAATTCTGCGCCAAAGCTTGTCCTACTGTCCTAGTTCTAATCAATTGATCACTCAAACAGATAATAAAATCTATCATTTTATATTGAGTATTATGTCGGATTAGTGACATCAGTGCTATCATTAAACTCAAATTAAAAACACTGGAGCAAACACAAAAACAAAGTACTGAAGCTCGAAAAACAAAGTGAGGACCTAAGTGAGATGAGTCTCTCGTCTTGTGACTTTCTCGTCGAATGTGAGAGATATATAGAGAGAATTTTCTCGATATTCATCCGCATCCACTATTTCCCTGTCATTACCCACGTGTTTTTGTCTATGAAAATTAATATAAATTAGATGAAATGTGTAACGAATACATGAATTTTACTTTCTTACATTTTTATAAGGTAAAATTCATTTTATTATCATATAAATGAACTATTTATCAACAAAAAATGACGCATTGGTCATGAAGATATTGCGCAATGTATCGTAAGATCCGTCACGCCCAATAAGCAGTCGTCGAAATGAAGATTATGCTGGAATGTCGAATAAGGTAAACTGATATGGTTTTGCTGCAATTTGGTTATAGAAAATGTGTTACTGTTTTTGCATTTATTTGTTAATTCAAGATATAAATTGCCTTCTTTCAGGGGAAAAGAAATTTACATCTTTTAGGTTCGTGGTATGTTTTGTTAAAGTTACGCCAAATTCATAAATGTTGAATTTGCTGATACTTGACCACGCAAACAGTCGGAGAAATGGCATTGTCGCCCTACCTTGCAAACACAAAGAGAAACGCGTATAGGTCACTCCAACAAAACGTTCTTTATGCGTTTCCAACGATGGTCAACAAAAATTCGTAGTAGACACCTGGAAACCTTGATCTGAGCGAGTATTGGCGTTCAGAAGGCTTAAATATATTCGTGGCCGAATTACGCTCATAAAATGTCCAAGAACAGAATAAAATTGCCAAGGAACCGCTCTTACGCCAAAATTCTAAATGGGGAGGTTTGACGCATCCAAATGCTTCCCTCATAAATCACGAGAATGATCCCTATACCCTTTCCTCGAAGTTTGTAATTGGGGTTAACAGGAGAAGAAACATTTAAACGCGGTCTAAACTCCTTCAAAACGTTTGCCTTGAGATTTCAGATTGATAAACGCATATTATAAGGAATTTTTTCCTAAATAACAACAATCATCTCAACAGCAACAAGACGAAACAACAATTATAGGCAGAAATTTAACAGGGGATCCACTTGTTTGACAAAAAGAGTTTCGCCAATGCTCAAAACCGCTATTGTGCACCCGATTTAAAATGTTAAAAATTAATTTGAATCCATGTGTGCTTAATCACGTATTTCTTTCTTACATTTCGCTTGTTTTCAATGTTTACACGTCTCCTGTGGTCGAAGTGTATAACCGTAAATAAATACTAATAACGCATTATGTTATGTAAGCTTATTTTCAACTATATAACCTCATAGAAAAATACTTTGATTTAATTTCGTTTGCCGGAATTATTGAAGCTAATGAGATGATGCGATGTCGGATATTTATCAACATTTCATACAAAAAAATAACGATTAGAAACCATGATTTATATAAGTTCTTTTATCGCAAACATTTGCACAATTCAATTGGGCAAGAGATGACTTCGAACAAGAAATATTGAATCCATTATATTTACTCTGGTGTGTATCCAGCGGCGGTAAACTACGAAGATAACCACGATTTTAAAAAGCCGTTTTTCGTGGTTATGCGAGCGCACTCGCTCATTAGCGGTTTAAACCTTACTTTAGATTCTGCTCGCGTTTCCAGTCCTGATTGTCTAAGGGTGGTCCGACAAACCCTGGCACCCTCCTAAACAAATTTTGTGGCACTTCGATATGACAACCTTGGACCACCCTGGTCTAATTTTGTTGCGTTGGTGGTATTGTTTTTAGCGCGGTCGCCGCAGGTTTTGTTATACAAACAAGATAATAGCTGATAGGGCTATTATTGTCGGACAAACAGTGTCAAAGAAAAATTCAAAAATTGTCATGACACTCGAATGGCTTTGATTTTCATCACTACATAGGTACCCAGTTCCTTATCCTCATATGAAGTAACCAATTTCTTTTCTGAAACGTTTTTAATTGAGTTGTCAGACTTCCTCGCAAGCCTCACAGCGTTTAACTAACGTCATGAAGCCAATAAAATGCTTTAATTAGATGTTTTCAAACATTATACTCGACCGAATTGACAGTCTTTAATTGGAAAATAAAATAGCATACCTCACGGAAAACTCAACGAAAATATTATTTAGTTGTATATATATTGAATCAGATCTATTTCCTAGTTAGATGTTTTATTTTTCCCCAATTGAAAAGAAAAAAGGCCTAAGACAGATACCTGAAAACAGAAGTCCCATCAATGAGACTATGACTACCGAATAAGTAGACAGCAAAAACACACAACATAAGCATATAAACTTTCAATTATATTTCACAAAGCAACAAGTGTTATAAATTTACTCTTAAATAATTTTGAAAATACCAACACAACTTCAGTCATAGAGTTGCATATTTGGTGGCCAGTGTCCGAGTCAAATATGTGTAGTTGTGCAAGGGAATATTCAGCATGACATATTGTTAAGTTTTTCAGTGGTATTATAGCCTGATATGTCATTTCAAACTGCACAACGCAGGAGTAAGAATTGTAACCAGTTTTAGAGTACTGAAGAATTAACAAGTGGAGCAAAATTATGGATTGATCGATGTTTGAAAAGATTCTTATGGCCACCACATGCATATAAGAAATAAAGACAAACCAAAAAACACACAAGCCACCCGCTCTGTGGCGCTCTGTTTTTACAGCTCATTGAAAATTAGGTCTTCGATGTATTCAGATTGCACTGAAATTCTATAAAACAGCAGCGAGTATAAATATATTTAGCAATACAGCTTGCTCTGCTATTCCAAATTCATGGCAGTAATGTAGTCTAAAATTCAGGTTTTCATTTCAATTATTTTACATGCCAAATTTTTCAAATCCCATAATAGATAATATTACATGTTTAATAAATAGTACATAGAAATTCAAAGTCTAGATATTTTTAAATATTGGTCTGTTCAGTTCGGCATCCATAATGGAAACGAAGATTCCAAGTTTTTCCAATGATTTTGACAGAAAATCCAACATGGATGAAAATACTTGATAAGCGTTACAATTCATGCTTTTCCTTGTACCTTTTTCTCGCCATCTCATACATTTCAGCTTTCCTTTTTTCTAGCAATGACTGTGGTGATGGCTGTTTCACTTTTGGTTGTTTCTTTGGCTTCGGTTTAATAGGTGAAAATTTAACAATACCTTCAAATATATTTGTCAATGTAACATCAATAGAATTAGTTTTGGCTAAATCATTCAAAATGACATTTCGTGGAACATGCGGTACAATTTCTTGCACTTTACTGGCCATATGGAGAAGTTTTTGACTCGCATTGGATATTGCCCTTTTTTGAGCTTCTCTTTGTCGCCTCAAGTTTTCAAAATATTTATTTTTGTCCTGACAAGAGATTGTTAAAACTGGAACCCTCAACATGTTTGATATTTGTGTCATTGCTGAATTTAAAAAATCATTTTCACTCATATTGTCATCTCTTTTAACGACTGTTTCTGACAGTTGAATTGTATATGAGGTTAGAGGTGTAAAAAGCATCCAAAACATATCACCAATCAAAGTACTATGTGCAGTGGCAGTTGAAATTGGCAGGATTCTATATGTTGAGATTGCACCAACTTGAACACAGTTTGTTCTTTTGAAGTAAGAAGTTTCAAACTTTAATATTCCAGCACCAGTAGTTGGACAACCTTCTGGGAAAATGACAATCGGTAATGTCTTACCCGCAACAATATTTTTAAAATTTTCCAATCGCAGTATTTTTCGCATAAATGGCCACAAGTTCCACTTGTTCTCACTTACAACATTAAGTGCATGGCTGAATATAAATCCATCAATGTTTGACTTTTGATTTGATATTAAAACGTTTGCACATATTGCTCCATTCACGCTAACTTTAACACCGAGTATAACCATATATATCCAACTTATATTCTTGAATACAGGATTGTTTTCTTTCATAATTAATTTCAATAACTGCCTTGCGATAACAAAGTTCAATAGCAGGCATATTCTCAGAAGGAAGAGCAATATTCCAATGGGAAGATATGCAAAAACAAGTACACTTGACTGAATGTTCGGAATCCGATCAGTCAAAAACATTTTTTGAATTTCTCTATCCATTTTTCTCTTCTTAATTATATATGGAAGTTGCAAAACTATTAATTACAATAAATTCAAGAATATAATCTGAAAATATAAATTTCAACGCAATTAAAGGCAGTAAATAAAATGAAAAAATACGAAATACAGCCTTGTCTGCTTGTATGGATCCCCCGCATTATAAAGTCTACCCATCTGTCCTACAGCAATACTTCACACAAAAAATAGAGATATTCCAAGTGTACCACTGTATCCTTTCCAAATTTTATAAACACACATAAGACAAAGGGACAGGGCAAAAAGTCCGGAAAATTGACAAGTTTCAAAAGAGATTTAAACATCTAAGTAGGCCTACTACAGGTCTTTGATTCATTTTGATCTCAAATAAAAGCACGGAGCTGCGATATACCTACAGAACACAATGCTTTAAATTAATATCTAAAAGTTCGCCAAACCATAAATCCCTAATCATACCGGTACCGTACTGTATTGAGCTCTTTTGCGTAAAGGGCACCGTAGTAGCTCTGGCCTCTGAACAACGTTATGCTATTTGAAGTCTTCTGACTATAAATTTTCATATACAACTACATGCTAGGCAGGAATGCCAGTTACGGCTACAGCCAACAGCTTGCAGTCTCGCTTCTTAGCGCTGTCACGCGACTACACGACCTAAAATTTCTATGCATGGAAAACTTTATAAAACTGACGACCGATTAATTTTCTTGACACTGTATAATATGTTACCACATCATAACTGTAACCCGAAAGTTCTAAAACAGGCGGAGACTCGAAGCGTGACCAACACAGCCAAACTGTCTTTTTACTATTATGTACATATACTTTCTTGGGTCAGTGATTTTACTAATGAATTTACTTTAGTTTGAATTTTATTTGTTATCGAATTTAGTACTTGAAATTACGCTGTCCGCCACAGAGTTTCCACCTTCTTGAAATTCGTTCAGACTGTTCTATTTAACATTGCTCTATTCTTCTTTATGTTTCATCACTTTAAATTTGCTGTTATGTTGTATGCAAAAATTTTGTATAATAAATCATTAAGAGAGAAGCGTCACATGATAGCAAAGTGGTTAAAGACTCCAGTAACCACTGGGGAGCCACAGCATACTCCATGCGTAACAGTAACTAGACCTGGTTCACTAAGTGACAGATATATAAATCTATCTTTTGTCGCCAGTATTTCCATTTTGTTGGTGATGCGACAGAAACGTTAGAATGAATTTATTTGTATTGATTCTATCCTACTGTTCAGCTAAAAATTCCCCTTAAAATCTTGATCAAATCACAAAATTGCAAAATACAAAACTAGTTAATACGATGTTCAGCAAATGGTATCAAACAAGTAGAGACCACAGATAATATTGAGAATATTCTTGTCGGAACTTAAACACTAACAAATGCTATAGGCCGAGAAGAAAAGACCAGAAATTCAAAGAACCAATGGCAAATCTAATCAAAGTTTTGACATGTACGGACTCGGAAAAGGAACATATTTTGGCAGCATGATAAGAACAACTTATTAAAAGAAGAAACACAGACTAGAAATGATTAGCTATGTGGAGAGAAAGATAAGCAGACCCTTTTAGCAAAGATAGACACAAGTTACCATAAGTATATTACCACTTAGTTACTTTGAGAGTGCGTGACAGTTATTTTAACATGTTGGTATGAGCAGTCTATTATGGCAGTCAAGTTCGTAACTATTATACAAAACACAAAAATATTTACAAAAGCGAAACTCTGAGGTACAAAAAATTTCCTAGTGTTGAAAAATACAAGCACAGAATTTCACTCTCGCTAATGTAGCAAACACCAACATCTTCAGCATTGATTGGCTGAAACTTATTTTTATTTTCGCTTCTTGTGTGATTTTCGACTTCCACTATGATCCCTCTTTCTTTTTTTCGAAGAACTTGTGACTACCTCCTCTTCATACTGTCCTCGATCAGCTGTGACAAAAGCATGATGCATTTATGTTATCATTATGAACCAGAAAATATCAATATTGTATCAAACCAGATGCCCTGTATGGCAGAATACCTTGGTCGGTGACCGTACATTTGAACCTATGCGTATATCCACGGGTTCAATCTATATGCGGGTGCTAAAACCCATGGGTTAGGGTTAGTATGGGTTTAACTATCCGTGAAACAAAAAAAATTCCATAGGTGCAATAGCATACAGGTGCAATTGTCATGGGTTCAAATGTAATGGAACCACCTTGGTCTTAAGAAGGTGATCATCCTTTTTTAGTTTGAGGTTTAAAATTTCGTAGTTATAATTGAAACAAGAAAGCGATGCCTCAATAGATGGACACAAAGGCCAAAAGAAAGTAGTACGGTTATGCAGTCTGTCACAGTAGACTACAGGTACCACAGTGTTCATGAGCCTCGCCTGACCACTAGACAAAACAGAAGACAACAGTCACGATGTCATAAAAAACATAACCCCATCAAAAAATAAATGAAACGGCAAAATTTTAAATGAAATATCAGATCTCATGGGAAATTTAAGCACAAAAGTAATAGCCTTCTAGCGACAACAACCATCTTTAATCACTAAAACACTCTAAATTTCAAAGCAATTGGTCCAGTAATTGAAGCGAAAAATCACAAAAAGATAAAGAAAAATACTAACAACAACCTAATAACAAAACGATTCCTAAATACACTTCGTGTCCAATAAGATTACTGCAATGCAAAAAATATTCAAATGGTGCATATGTTTTTTTACTATCAGATGTTGTTCACCCTAAATCACATTTTCCAAATAAAGTATTCCACAATTTATTCCAATGTCAAATTAACCCCACACAATATCTATAAGATAGTAGAACAAAAATACAGCATCCATGATTAAGTTCTTACCCCGTTTTGCTTCCTCTTCTAATTCATCCCAGTCTTTCCCGCTTTCTTCTCCACTTCCTAAAGATTCTTCATCAAAGGATGATTCTGCCTCACTTGAATAATCTTCATCACTATCTTCATCTGTCTCGGATCCTTCTGCTTCAGAACCATCCTCTGGAACAAACTCTTCTTCTTCTTCAGAATCATCTCCAGCATCCTCCTGGTTTGAAACAAAGAATTTTAAGGTTTAAATACTCTGCCTTAAATTCTTCTATCATCAACTCTATGGATTTGCAAACATTAATGATTTATCCCAGAGTTTATCCAACCCGACCCTTCCATGAGGGCCACAAAGCGAATATTGGGGGTGATTTTTACTAGGTGCCATAGGACCAAGGTTTTATACTCTAAATACTCTCATTTGAAATCTTCTTTCATCCAAGTCAATGTATCTGCAGCCATTATTGAGTCAGCTTGAGTTTTTTTTTAAACTGGGCTTCTTCCTCCGAAGGGCCACAGAGGAGGTTACTCGGGGCCATGAGTGAAGAACGTCACTAGGCGCTAAATGAAATTTGTTCAATTCTTTGACCGTTATGTATAAATTCTCATACTGCTGTTCATTGGCTTTTTTATTATTAAACATGGCGACGAAAATCCGGTAAAAACAAAACTATTTTTTTAAGGGGCCACAATGTGTTGAGAGATCATGAAGCATAAAAGTATAATAACCACTAGATATCTACCATATCCCTCTTCCGAAATATAAAAAATATGTTACGCCAGGCGGCGATTTGCTAAGAGCGCCCCGAAAATTTCCAGAATTGTGCTAAACATAACTTGAACATTGAATATATTGCATTTATTATAAATGTTTTATGGTTTCTTACTTTAAATGTGTATATGAATCAATAAATTAAATTTACCTTTTTATGTCGTTTACTCACTGTTACGACCACAAAGTAAAATTTTATTTAAAGGCAGCAATTTTTTTTCATGTAAGTGCGCCGCACGAACGACAAGTTTGGGAACCGCTGTGTTAAGCAATGGATTGTCGTAGAATCAACTTACATCGCTCTCAGGTTCAAGGAAGCTCCATCCACCCTGATCAAAGAAAGCTTCGGGATCATCAACAATTGTCTTCAATATTTTTGCCCAGTTCAAAGACTGTACTCCGTCAGTGTAACGAATGTCACATGAGCTAGCAAAAATGAAAAGTTTGATCAGACAAAACAATTCCAATCTTCCTAGGCACAATAATGTTCTTCGCCTACACGACAGAGTCTATTCATGACAAAAACAGTAATACATTACAACTATAATTGCAAAAGACTACAACCTAACTTGTAATGTATAACACAGCATATAGACTTGAACCAATTTATTTTGAAACTAAGACTCTGATACATTATTTTGCTAAAAATTCTGCGTTTTCATTTCATCACTCACTATTCGTTGCGAATGTTTCAAATAAAGATCTGGCTAATCTAATCATGTGACACGAAATCTCATTTTCAATTAGATTACGAGAGCAAAGCATAAGAACAGAGTTCACATCCTGCTTTGAATGTGATAAAGGTGTTTCTATACCTAATGTACACAGACTCAACTATGATAAATAATTTTCTAATCCAAATACATATTTTGTGCTACTGTTGCATAATAACTAAACTACGAGTTATTTGACGAGTGAGTTTTATTTAAGGGGGATGAGGAAAGATATGGACTCGAATCGATTCGGAGAGTGGTTTTCAAAGGTGGGACACGTCACGGCGGGCGTAGACAATTTTCTGAGAGGGCGTGGAGCTAATTAAAAATAAAAATATTTGTTAGTTTTGATCTTGCTCGCCTTATTTTGGATATTTACATTTCAAAACTTTTCATTTGTTTCATTATTTACGTTCCATCCTTGTATTTTCAATGTGTTTTTTGAATAAAATATACTTTCACCTTACTATCCGTTATTTGTAGCTTATTGTTAGCCAGTTTTTTTGAGGTGGGGCACAAAACTTGACAAATTATAAAAAGGGGCCGCAGGACTTTGAGATCCACTGGTCTGGAAGTACGGTCGAGTACAGATAAAAGTATCTGCAAACTCGGAGATATTTCTAAAGCCTAAATCGTGTTCTTTCAGATTGGTATGTAAGAATTCGCAACATCGCTAACATTTATTTACAACTTACTTTAGCCATTCTCTGATTGGATCAAGCGATTGCATTGGTATGGAATTGATGACTTCTACTTTTCTTTTATAATCTTTAAAAACGATGACCATGTCAAAGTTCTTCAAATGGAATTGCACTCTCTCAAAATGAACAAGTTCAATGTCGTCCAAACTCACAACAAAGGAAGGCTGTAAAATAACAAAAATTTTTGTTTCACACTCGTCTGAATATCTTATTAGAAATTAAATACTCCAATAGTGTGTTTACCAGGTTAGGGTTAGGGCATAATTTTATTCGGATTTTCCTTTTTTTATTTATATTACTAGTTCGGGGACTGTCTGAGCCAAGTGAATATACCCCCTGCTCATAGGCTTCAGTTCCTTTACACAACTTGCTGTAAAGTAGGCGAACAAACTTAGTTACCTACATATTGGTACACACACTTCTGGAGCGCCCAAATTCATATACATAATGTATATATATAATTTATATTCAGTTTTCGTCAAAATTCGCCAAGTCCAATGGATTTGTATTTAAATAAATTCCTTTACACCATCTTACCCAGAATATTATAAATCGTTTATCTCTGACTACGGGTTTAGAGAAAATTTCACTCTAATTTAGAGTTATAAAAAAAATTTGACTAAGCTATGCTCCGAACTCCCAAGAAATCAAATTTTAACAAGAGAGCTACGCCCAAATATATGGACACGTCTGTTCGCAGTACCGTATGGTTTACCGTACCGTCAGATCACAGTCTACAAATATATTCACACCGAGCGAAGCAGTGCAGTAGGACACAAAATGGCCTCCGATGTCCACACAACGTTCGGTGACGTCATAGCAAACAAAAACAAATCAAAGAACAACAAAACGATCGTTGTGTCCACTCAACGTGTCCAATAATAAAAACTCAGGGGTATACAAGATTTCTCAAATGGTCTATTAAGAGCACGTAGTAGAACTTAATGCTTTCTGAGGAGTTCATCCAGCTTGAGTTTAAATGTAAACAATGTTTTGATGTCAAATACCCTACAAAACACAAAAATATATTCACTTACCCATTCAACACAATTGATTAGTGCAGTAGAAGTAGGTTGAACCATACATGTACTTCGGAAAGGAACTCCGAAGAATGACAATTCTCTGAATGGAGAATCAAACTCGACTTCACCACGTGAGATTGTCTCAACTTTGTCGATGAAACTCTTGAATCCTGTGTTAAGTTTGTGCCTGAGCTCTCTTTCAGCCTAAAATAATAACAATCTGTTACAAATTTTGAGAGGAAAAATATGTACCTCATGTACTTCACAATTACCAAGGTTTTTAATCTGAGCAAGATACTACACAATATGCCAATTCGATATAGAAAGATATACTGTATTAAAAATTATTATTAAATTAAGTTAATGGCATGATTGCAAGATCTCTTACTAGGTTTGTCAGCATGATTGATAATCAAATATTCCCAAAGGAACACTATTATTTTCAAGTAATATTCAGTCGATACTGACCTGTTCAGCATATAGATCGTCTCTGTCTCTCATGTGTTGTAGTTTTCCAAGATCCGTTGTTATTTCTCCAACCTCGGTGTAAAACTGAACGTCGGAATGTCTTTTCTTGCCAAACATGATTGCGTTCTATTGAAATGTACATAAGATTAATAGAATGAAATCATGACTGATAATGCTTGTAAGGTGTTATGCTTCATTTGTGTGAAGACAATGTTCCTTCCCATTTTCAATTAATTGGGAAAGTCTAAATCGGGGCTGTGCAGTTTTAGTTGATAAAATTTTCGACTATGCCCCTGGCTACAGGTTGACATAAATTTCAACTCCAAACTCTGCAGGAAATAAAAATTTGAGGATGCAAGCCTTCTTTAATAAACTGTTAGGAAAGCCTAATAATTTAGAGTACCGGTAATTTATTTCGAGTTTCTTTAGAAAATTTTGACTCAATTATCACTACGAAAAGTTTGGAATTCCGATTCTGGGGTATTCAAAATTTTGACTTAGACTCCAGAGAATTTGAAAATACAACCAAGCCCCAGATAAAAACATGCCAAACTCGTACTCCAAAGCCCCGGTCAAATAATCCAGTTTTGCTCCAAATTCCAAATTTTGGTCTGGATAAAATTTGGGAGACAGCATTAAAAAATTGTCAAACCTTCAGATGAAAATGCAGCACGATAATCATCTCACGATCACAAGGTTGAAATATTGCATGCTTTATATTATTGTACAAAATGTCAACTTTGTCTCCACGCACAGAGGTGTATCGGAAACCTGAAAACAGGAAATTAAATGATTCAATTTTGTACTGGCAGTGTTTCTTCATGATATTGCAACATTGATATTGATATCCAATTCAAGAGTCAAACACAAATATATTTTTGTAATGTTTCGTCAGACTTCCTCAGACAAGCAGTTTACAACAATGGCAAGAAATGAACAATCATCAGAGGAAAGATAGGAAGTTAGTCTCGCGCAAACCCATCTTAAAGTTACATTGATATTGTACTTATTCGAAAGACATATGGGCAATCATCTTCCTCGCCCATTAAAAATATATTTGAATTTATGAGTCGCTAATATGTGGACACGAAGGTCAAATTTCAAAACAGTGTTCCCTTAAATTAAAATATAAACGATACATTTGGGGCG
Organism: Styela clava; assembly: GCF_013122585.1. NCBI lineage: Eukaryota > Metazoa > Chordata > Ascidiacea > Stolidobranchia > Styelidae > Styela > Styela clava. The sequence continues at coordinate 10,921,273 of NW_024102831.1, read as the reverse complement.
AAATTCGGAGACAGAAAGGTTGAAAATTGCCGTTCATTCAAGCAACTTCTCCCATTTTCGAGTACCAAGATAGAAATACTTTAGTCACATAATGGTTTGCTTGAAAATAGTCCCGTTCAGAAAGATAACATAAAATCACCACTCGTAATAATAATGTTAACACTGATACTAAATTAATTGCAGTGATTCTGCTACATATATGAATCATTGGTTACTTACCATTAGTGTGTGCTTCCAGGTGGCCTTGCATTCTTCTGTGAGCAATGTTAGGTCGAATGTACAAGTCTTTTAATTTTGGATTGTTCTTGTTTGGATTAATAACGAGTTTGTCTTGCTTGACGATGCCCTGGATAAAGAAAAGGTTCTCTGGTTCATAATTGACCAACACTACATTGGTCAAGATTGGAAAGGGCTATGGGACAGTCGATAACTAAAATAAGTCTCACTAGTAGTTAGCTCAGAGGCGGGTAAGGTTTTTGAACCGAGGGCCATAAATTTTGCCTATTCTAGACTGGCAGGCTATGTATATGTGACATAAAAGTTGCCTTTTATAAACAATATTCACAGTGTTACAAAAGCAAAAGTAGAAAACAATAAACCGTGTGCCGAAGCCCGAAACTAAAACGATAATATCGGTCAGAGACCGAAGACTTATCGATCGAAAGTTAGGGGATCCCCCAGAAACTGCGGTTTCGATTCGAAAATATCTGCAAACCCGAACTCAAAAATGTAGGAAACAATAGCCAACTCCCCATGTCGTCGTCGAAATACTACTCGAGGAAATACTTTTATGAAGAATTCTGCAAATCCGAACTAGATTGTTTCGATTAGTCTCCAGCCAATAGCCTATTTACCAATCCTATATTTTGTGTCAAATACAACGGCGCTAACCCGGGTTGCGACGGCTATTCAAACACAGCCTAGCGATATTTTGGTGAGGAATTCTGCAACCCCGAACCTGATAAAGGGATATGGACATTGCTTACTATAAAGAGTAATTATAAGTAACGAGATACGATCTCGCGGCGTGTATCCTTCGCTCTGACACAATAGCGTGGAAAATTTCTCGAAGGAAACTTGCGTATCGCAACGACGTCAAAGTTACAAAAGAGATATGGACAATGCTTAAAGATTAATCACGAGATACGATCTAGCGGTGTGTATCCTTCACTAGCGTGAAAACTTGCGCATCGGACACGCACGCTCACATTCAGCGTGTCTCGAAAATCTCTCACTTTGTAAACATCCAGATCTCTTCATCACTAATTAATTAATAACTCGCTAATTATACGACATAATTCATCCAAAATCAATAGGCTTCTGGTCCGGGATATGATGAATGCACATGTAGCAGATTCAACCACGCCTTCGTGAGATATCGCGTGCATCTAACACACAAACAGACAGACAGACAAATACCTATCAACATACTTACCGATTAAAATCGATGGGTAATAATGATTTAATATTTAATGATTCAGATGATTTAACTTTCTATGAATAAAATAAAAATAATAAAAATCACACCTCTCTTTCTTTCTCTTCCGCTTCCCTTGTTTTAAATTTCTTCTGAACGTCTTTAATTTGTCGGAATGCCAGTTGTAGATTAGCAGCAGGTGGTTCAGCCTTACCTGGAACTTTTCCAGCAAGAGCTCGATATGTTCTGAATGATAAGAATAGCATAATATTCTCCAATACAACAAATCCATAGAAATTAGGTCCCTTCAGAAGTGTGTGTAATGTGTACCAATGTGGAGGTAAATAATTTTATTCGCCTACTTTACATCAAGTGAAAAAGGACTGAAACCTATGGGCAGGGGGTATATTCACTCGGATTACACAGACAGTCTCCGAACTCGTAATAGAACTAAAATAAGGAAAATCGGAATAAAATTATGCCCTAACCCTAACCTCGTACACACACTACAAGAGCCCCGAAATTTGTATTCTAGAACTGACGTTGAATTAGGAGAAATAACATCAAATCGGGCAATATCAACAATAGCTAAGACAAGGACAAGGCTTAGATATTTGCCTAGTGGAGAGGAGAGTGAATAAGATAGCTTAAATAGCTCCTTCACTCAGTGAATAACAGGGCTGTTGAAGTCAGACTTTGAAATGTTTCCATTGGGGTCGTAGTTGTATTAATAAGCCTATTATACTCTCCGCAGTCATGAGTCGTAGTCGAGATTTTGAATTCCCCTAGTACTCAGACTTCCAATGGTGATTATTGAAATCAAAATTTGGACCTCCTGAAGTATGCACACCAAGATGGAGGACAACCTGAACTCAGGTTGTGTACCAGGTTAGGGTTCAGGTTATGCGACATCTTGGTGCGCATACTTCAGAAGTACCCAAAATTTTCTATATAAACTCAAAAAAGTGTTCCTAACAGTCTATCAAAATGCTTTGTGAAATTCAAAATTTTTATTATAAAAATTTAATTTCCTTGGGAGTTCAGAGCTTGAGTGAAAATTTCCAACCCAGGGTTTAATGCTCTTCAAATTAGAGTTGATGTTAGATTAGACGTCAGTTATGAATTGATTATACTATTGGTACTTTTCATAATACGGTAACGAGTCTTCCCTGGATGTTAGAACTATTAAAAATGTACTTACAATTCTTTAACAAATGTAGAGTCATTATTTGCATAAGCCTGATTGTCGACTCGTCCAATCCCACTGAAAAATACCAAAATGTATTTGATAAAATTTAAACGGGTTATAATACATATATATCATATTGAATATTCCAAAATTTCTAAAATGTGTTACAGCAGTTAAAATGTAAAATTTGAAAATGCAGGCAATAAACTTGATATTTCTAATATGTCATGAATACCATAAGGTTTGTAAGGGTCTCCAGGCCAAACATAAATGAATGTTGCCTCGAGTATCCACTCTATTTATTTTCATGCATTAGTTAATTAGCAAGAAGTCAAAGTTGGTGTGATAATTGATGACGCATTTTTACTAGACAGATTTCTAGGCCTGGTTGTTCACTTTAGCTCCTTTTCATGGCTATTTATCGATTTTTACTGTAATCATAATGTGTGGCACAAAGTGTTGTGCAGAAGTTCCAAAGCACAAGTGCGTAGTCAAGTAACATGACATACGAATCATTTGATTTAGATGATTTAAAATCATTTCAGAGTGCTCGATATATGTGACTCGAGTCTAACTCAGGTTCACCCCACCTATGAGGCTTATGTGATAAAGATTTACACATAATTAGAATTAGTTTCAATGCAATCACTACAAATTAATATTGAAAAATTAAAAATTAAAAAAACTAACCTTCCTGGGCAGAAAAAGTTGATTCTCAGGTATGAATAATCACCTTCTGTGCTCATACTGATATTCTGCCAAGAAATAAAAAATTTTGTGAAAAGAGATTCTAAATATTATGAAAAAAACTAACAAATCATCGTACTATTTACTCATACCTTTACAGTAGAAATGTGATATGGCGTAGGGAGACCAAAAATAGGCAGTACTACGGTCTCATATTTTTTATCGATGAAGATTTTCAAATCATGAATGTCTGGTTCTTTGAAAGGCAACAAGGAAGAAGACTTGTAAGAGACATTGGATTTTTTAGACCTGAAAACAAAAAAAGTTTAAAATATAACATAAATGGAAGAAAAAGACAAAATACAGGATAGTAATGCTCATATAAATGGATGCTAATGTCAGAGATTATATTCAAAATGTTCCAATGAAATAAAGTCATAAAATTTCAGGTGAAAAATAGGTTTTCATAGAAAATTGAAGAAAAGAAAAGTAATAGCCTTCTAACAAACTCTTCTTTCTCCAATAAGTGTTGGAAGTTTGTTGTAACAATCGTTACAACTTACATTAGTTGCAATGAATAGCGAGAGTATCCACTACCAGGAGTAGAACATAAATGCAGCTGAAAAAATTGTAAAAGTTACACAAAGCAAATGAGAGATCCACTTTTATGGAATTATCATTTTCTCCTGGGGTCAGAATTTTAAGACAAAAGTCAGACAAAAAACGACTTTCAAACACCCACTCCAGTTTTGTCCGTGGATTCGAAGTTATGAAATCAGAAGCAGAGTCAATTTAACATATACCGTGAGGATTGTACGTCTTCCTTGTTGTCCATCATTCTCTTCTTTGCTTCGTTATTCAACTGATTCGATAATTCTTTCTGATGAGATCGACGTTTCTCTTCCAGAGTTTGTTCTTGCTGGAAAAAGTTAAGGTCGCGGTATGTTTAGATGAAAATTTAACAATAATTGCCGATCGAGTGTGATTATTAGATGTTTATCCGAGACGAGAAGAACTTAAATCTGGGTCTTCCAAACTGGGGTCCACAGTGATGACTGCACCAGGGGTCGTGACGATATGAAATGAATCTGGTCGATATTAAATGATTGATTTCAATGTGTCATTTTGATTGAGCGCTGCGGACGAATTGCGAATCAATTGCTGTCAGAAATGGCAATTAAAACTTCATTGCCTTTTGCGACAACCTACATGCAGACATGTGTGAGGCAGCATTTTCAGCTTTCACCAATATGATGACAAAGTATTGTACAGGTTGAGAATTGGGAGTCCGTCAAAAATAAGATTAACAAAAAAAGGAGTCCGCAGCCAAAAAGTTTGGGAAACTCTGATTTAGATGACCTTACTGTGTAATTAGCTCATGGTTGCTTGAACAATACCTTCATTCCAAAAAAATTAGTATAAAAAAGTTTTTTATATGCCTGTCACTTCAAACATGGATCTGTTCATGCAGTCATTCTTAGGTGGAAAGGCCGAAACTTTTCTGGCTTGACATTGCCTGTCTGAGATGCCAACGGATGCCCCAGGCTAGTGGTTCCTACACTTTTTAATATCGCTTCCCCTAAATCGAATTACCAAAATCCCAATTATTCGTTTAATAAAAATACATAGTCAGTTAGTACAGTTCTTTGACCAAAAATTATGATAATACTAACACCTATTGCATTCTTCGATCAGACTTTAAGATGCTAAACTTGCGGATAGCAATCCGTATGGTGAAGTATTACAATATTGTCCCTACAAATCGTGTGACTTGGGCTGATTGACTAAATGCGAGCATTGAATGTTCAGGTTTTCCGCAGTCTAGTCAAAAGTATGGGGATTTCTAGTTCTAGTTTCCAAAAAGTCGCAACCCCATACTTTTTTTTTCGATAAGTTTACAATTACCCTTGTTTTCTCCTTCAGAACTGCGTTCCTTGCTCCTCTCCCCAACAACTCAGCAGGTTGTTGTTCTTCTTCGCTTTCTTCCTCGCTTTCATCCTAAAACAGATAACGTTTGAATTTAGTTCGTTGTTAGGTGGGAAAGAAGGATAGGGGAACATAGATATACAGAATTAGGAAAAAATAACAATTAATACAACAAAAATAAAGTGTCAATATCTTTAACAAATATCAACTATTCAGAAGATTTCAAGAATTGATAATAGAATTACATCGATTCCAGCCAAAATATTTTCACATTTAATCGTTAGGCGAAAGCCGGATATGCAAGACGTTTTGTATGTGATACTTATTGGGTGAATTTTATTATTGCTATGAAAAGCATATCAATTTAGGAATAATGAAAACGACCAGTCAGTCATCCAACGTTTCCCAACAAAGGAAGAATTCCTCCCCAGAGAGTAATTTTACTGTTTGAGAAAAAAATAAATTTTAATTTGTATTTGGTGTAGTATCACTAATTATGAGTAATTTAGTGCCATTGTAATACATATTTAGGCACACAATAAAAAATATTCAAAGGCTTGAGTGCAAATTGCTCATACCACCATGCATACTGAGGAAGAATTAAGCATTTCATAGGCTATATATCGAAAATGGGTTGGAAACCAATGTGACTGCAGTGATCATACAGTCATTTATATTTTGACAGGAATTTCTGACTCACTTTCAAAAAAATCGAGATATTTTTCGCTCTCTTTTTATCTTTCGTTAAATTAGTAGCAGGAGCACCATCATTGACAACAACGGTATCTCCGATGAAGAGAGCATATTTTTTTTCAGAATCTTCTTTTGCTTCGTCATTCACCAAATTCGAAATTCCAATGTTTATATTGAAGACCATTCCTGTGAAAGAGGATATTTTGAATAATAACTGGGTAATTTATTGACACCTCATCACATTTTTAAAATAGATATTACCTGTTTCAGACTAACTAAATTCGGTGAAAAAAAAATGATAGAAAATTATATGAGAATGAATATTAAATCTAAATATCAAACAAAATCCTTTATGAATGGACAATTCTACAATCAAAATAATTGCTATTTTTCGGACCAAATAAATGACTTGAAGTGCTCAGAGTTTCGATGCTACCAGCAATAAATGTTTAATGTAGAGTTACTCGGAGATTAGTCTGCTTTACCTCTAAGTGAGTGCACATGGCCTAGTTTCAGTAGTTCTTTCATTAGTCACCTGCAAGGCCGTAACTAAGGTCGAATATAAGCTTCTAATACTTCTGCGTCAATGTTCATGATCTTGTTTTGAGAAAATTCCTCCCAAAATACATACATAAAGTCAATCATACTATCAAAAGCTTGCCTTCTCATATATCAGCACGAATTCAAAATCGCGAACGGCTAAATAACAAGATACATCGTAACTAAGAGGAATTATAATTTACCTTTCCTAGCCTTGATTTGATTTTTCCCATTGATCACATAAGTACTTTCTCTGAATTCAATTCCACAACAAAATCCAAAACTTCTG